>LPNX010688702.1:116725-185270 GCA_001517045.1 Pseudotsuga menziesii
TATATCAAAATATTTAAATTAAAATATATAGGTTGTTTAGATAAATGCCTCTGTCGGTTTAATGTTCATGATTGTCTCGCATCTAGGGTTTGGATTTTTCTCAACCCTCCGTGTATTCTTGAAGGATTGAAAAAAATTGGGCAGCATTTCTGCTTGTCCGACACAATTTCAAAATTAAATCGGCAACATAAACGCTGTCGGTTCATAGAAATATTTATACAAAATATAAATTTAACAAATTTGAATTAAAATTTTATACAAAATTAATGTTTTGTCTTGGGTCTAGGGTTGATTAATTGTCTCTATGGTTCATATATGTTCTATTTACTAGGTGTATTGTGGATTTTTTTCAATCCTTCATGTATTCTCAGAGGATTGAAAAAATTTGGGCATCATTTCTGCTTGTCGAGCACACATTTAACAATTAAACCAACGGCATAAACGCTACCGGTTGACAAAATATATATAAAACAAAAAAAAAAAATTTAAATAAATAACAAATTTCAATTACAATTTTATAAAATTCTTGCAGCATTTCTGCTTGCCGGCACACATTTCAAACATATTAAACAAAAAAAATAATCTAAAAACATGTATAACAAAGAATTTTTTTAATTTAAACCTAAAATTTTAACACATAAAAAAAAAATCCTTTTAGATTGCAAAAAACAAGGTTTGGGTGTTACCTCTCTGCTCCGACATCGTGGTGAAAGGTAGGGCGTGGTTGTGGTTTTCGTTGTAGATCAGTCGAGTTTTGTGGGTTGTGTTGTAGCTCGATCGAGGTACCTGTGTTGTGTCAAGAAAATGCAAAAATTAGGTCACAGCTTCCCGCAGCCTTTTTTATAAAAAAAAATTTACAGGGACCTCGATCGAGGTATGTTTTTTTTTGTTCTGAAATTTCCTTGCCAAAAATTGTAACCCACCTCCATGGATGCACCCTGAAGCATTAAAAGGATTCAAATTCAGGAGATTCAATAATGAATTTTCTTACACACTTTAAAATTTTAAAGTGAAGATGAGAAAGAAAAAAATGTGAAAACGATCTTGACACTTGCAAAGGCTACAACATCAAAACCGAGGGTTTCTTCAACATCTATAAAATAAAAAAATGTTTCAATCTTGGATTTTATGTCAACAATTTCTTCATCGAACTTTAAAAGGATGCACTGTGTTCAAAATTTGAAAGAATTTAAACGGAGAAATTTTCTGGTACAAAGAACATATATTTGATATTAACAAATATTCAAACTTGGACTCAACAATTAGAGAAAATTACATTTTTTTCGAAAACAGAGGAGATCCTCCCTTGGCAATTTTGGTGGTGAAACTTTTTTTAAGGACGCGGTTTTAGTAACTTCTTATCTAATCCTTAGAGGAATGTGATTCCACCATCTAAAATGTCTAAAAATAGCTCATTTTTTCTCAAAAATGATTAATTCTTACTTTGCATAGTTTTTCCCAATTTGCCCCTCAAACCAACCTATTGAAATTAGCAGAAATATTAGTGCTAAATATGTAGTGTTCATTCATGTTTTATCAAATTTCGTTTCCAGAAAAGCATATTTTCATAGGTTGTTCAAACTCGGACGCCAATGGATGCAAAGCATACAAGAATATCAGAGGATACTCAAAAATTCGTGGAAATCACTATCAGACTAGCTGTTAGAGCATTAATCCACCTTATTACCATGGTCATACACCTAGGATACATTTTAATTTGTCTTGTACTTATTTCATATGGTCCAACTTAGGTTATACTGATCAATATTCTTGGGTTATTAGGTTATTTTGGCTCATTTACTAACAGTTTAGGTGCTCCTCTTTGATCATTCTGATAGTTGAGGCACTCTAGTTTGATCATCATGACAACCCAAGCACCCTCATTGATGATAGTATTCCTTGGAGTGCTCCCCATCCCTTAAATCAGGGAGCTTGTTTGACCATGAGTGCTAGTGCATGTAATTGGTGATTTTTTTCCTTCCTTTGGCATTTATTGCCTCCTAGACCCTCTCCCACTCAAAAATGTTCTCACCCATGCCTATATTTCCTTCATTTATGATCCAATATGCTAAATCCATTTTCACACTATCATTCGTGACTGTTTGGGATGTTTTGGAAGCTGATTGGTCCACCCATGGGGGTTTTAGGATCAAATCCTATCCTGTCACATGTATGCATTAAAATGTCCTCCATAGGATAATGATTTTCTCCCAATGTATTATAAGTATGTACCACAAATACGTACATGTTGTACACTAATAGAAACATCGGTTATTGGCACCATCTATGTGTGTTATTTTTCTCTCTTTTACTGTTTTCTTGCATATTTTGTGAATAAATTAGATTGTAAATATTTCCTTAGCTCCTATATCTCACTGCCAATCAATTATCACATGGTATTAGATATTTGTGGAGCTGTAAAACAAAACTAGAGTGTTTGAGTTGTTGTTTAAGACATTTTCCCGAAAATTGAAGTGTTTGCATTGCATGTACAACAATGTTTCTGTCACTTAGTGCGTAAGCAAAAATGGAGAATACTCATGTATTTCTCACTCCATTCAACTATTTTGAGTGGAATTCTGAAATGGTGATCCAGGTGAGGTCAAAAGGCTTGTATAGAGTCACCATGCAAACTAAGACCAAGCCCAACTCTACTGTGGAGAAATCAAAGTACTTCAACAGAGTTGATGAGGCATTTGGGATGATTTATCTCAACATTTTGAGAGACCTTCTCTTCCATGTAGAAATTCTTGGAACCCCCAATGAATTTTTTCTCAAGCTCGAGTCACTATGTGGGAATATTGATGAGATGAGAGGTCGCCAGCTCAAAAATGAGTTGATCCCACTAAGTCCAACTCACTATGTGACAATCCAAGACACTTTCACCAAGTTCAAATCATTGGTGCTTCAGCTGAAACAGTGTGGAATATAGACTAAATAAGATCAATTGATATTTTCTATCATTTCTAAGCTAGATCCTAATTATTCAGTGTTTGTTTCAACATTCCACTCAAGCAAGCTCGTAGCTAGAAATTGGACGATGCCTATGCTAGCAGACTTCATGGAGTCACTAACTAAGGAGAAAGACAAGTTATTGCAAATGGGTACCAACTGATCGACCAAGGATCAATCCCTTACTTCTGGTGTGTTGAATCAATCCAAAGGAAAGAATAAAATCAAGAATTTGAAGCAGTAAAGAGTGAAGGAGAAGAAGTATTCGAATACACAAAGCTCCAATTCAACTGATGAGGATTTGAAAGTCAAGAGGATGAAGAGTAGGAGAGAGAATCCCAAATGTGATTATTGCAGAGGTTCACATCATGAAAAAAATTTCTTTTGAAATAATATGGACATCATGACCAAGATACTTGAGGATAACAATATTGATGTTCCATATTTTGCAAGAAGAGGGAAGCACAAGCCCTCCTTGGAGAAAAAAGATGGTAACTGCTTGTATACTTTGGGTGCAAGGGAGAAACCAATTTATCATATCTATGTTTCATATTTCGCTTGTTTTAGATTGATATTCTTATATATCAGAATCTAAAACCTCCATTCCTTCCTTGGAATAAACCCCAAAGAGTTCACCAAAGTTTCCTCCAAAAACTAGTCATTTTTCACTAGTTTTCGACATGTATCCTGAAATCTCTTTCCCACTCCATTCATATCCTCCCTATTATTATTTTTAAGGTGATATACAGGATTATATGCAGGTTATTATATTCATATACTCATTTCCTCAACCATTTGATATACAAAATACTCGACAACCCTCAAGTTCACTAGTTGGAAAATCTCAAAATTTCCTAGTTTCCAATACTTTGTCACTTGTGTAGGTTGCTTTTATGTTTTCCATATCATTCATTGGATGGAAAACCATATAATTTTATTCATGGGTCTATTGTTCCACATGTATGGACATGATATCACCACCTATGGTTTTAAGTTCAAGTATATAGACCATCCAAGATCGCTCAACTATCGGTGTGATCTAGTTGCACAGTCTTTTCCCACTATGGACCTATTCACTCATGGAGACACTATACCTATGATATTTTCTATTGTATATGACATATATTCTGGTATTTCATAGCCTCATGAGCTTTGTTACAAATTTATAAAGGTTCTTCATCAAATTTGGAAGAATATTCATGGTTTAATGCATGATATGGCAGCTACAGATGAAGCTGGTTTTGTTGAGTCTTTTGATGTTCTTTGGGAAAGAGTTTGCAGATATATATTTTCCATTATTTATTATGATTCCATATCAGAGTATTATTGTACTAAAATAAATTCTTATGATGCTCCTCCATCAACAAATTATGACCTTCAATGGGCCTCTCCACATGTTCTTTGTCTACAACACATTGACGCACTGATGCATGATATTGGCATCCACAACATCTTCACCAAGTACCTCACTATAAAGTTGTTTTTTCAGCTCATTCAAGTGAATAAGAGGACATGTTGAATACATTTTTATCATCTCTATGGCATGTCCATTCTTGAGGGATTATTTTCCCCATGAGTTTTTTCCTCTTTCCTCGTTTTACATGGACCAATAAAAATTTTGTTGTAAGAGGTGACTTGAGCCTTAGTTTCCAAGGCCTCAATAATAATTTGGTATAAGTTGTACTAAGTTATTTTTTTTTAAATAATGTAACTTCATAATATATTCTAGTTGTATTGTATTCCTCCTTCCGGAGATGAGTTTGGTCTTGTTAGAGTCATTGAAGGATGCAATGTAAACCTCCGAATGTAAGTTGGGTCAAGAGTACCCAAGTGTCAATATAATAAATGTTATTTGTGGTGTCAAGTTGGACAAATTGGACCTGAAATATAGTGAAGTTGGCCCCACCAAGTTAGAGATCAATTCAATAGAATAATATAAATATAGATGCACTCCCCTTCATTTGTACTCACTCACTCAAGCAGTTTTTGCAAGAGAGAGAATAACTAGTGCGCCACAAAGAAGTTATAAGCAGTTGTCTGGGTTTTACACTATTATGGTTGAGATCTATACGAAGGAATTTTTGTGGGGTTTTATCCCTTGTGGTTTCCTCAAGGAAAATATCTGTGTTCTTGTGTTCTTGTGTTCTTGTGTTTTCTATGCATGTTGTTCTTTCAGTGATATTATAGTAATTTGTTTTAAGATATCATGTAAGAAAATTGATAAAACTTAACATGGTATCAGAGCCACCCTGGAAGGAAGAACTGCACAGTTAGGGTTTGTCATTCTGAACAATTCCCTCAACAAATCAGCCAGGAAAGATGGCTCCCTAAACTCGCCCTTGAAGAGCGCATATTTATGGGAAGACAGATCCAGAATCCAGTAAGTTTTAGTTTTTCACTAGTTACTGCTGTGAGGACAAACTAGGGTTTCATTTTTTGTGAGACTCCATCATCAATATCAGGAAAATCAAGTTACAGTCTACCTCACCTCAGGGAGGTGCATATTTTCCACCTCTCAACCCTATTATCATTTCCAGTTGAGAAATTAGGGTTTCTACATCAAACCCTAGGTAAACCAAAAGGAGGTCAGCTAGGAACTGTTTCTTCAAGTAAGTACTCTTCATCCTTGTTCCATTTGAATTTTTCATTATGTTGAAGATGAATAAGAACACTAAGCTAGATGAAAATATTGAAGGAGATGAAAAATTCAGAGCATGGAAGTATAGGATCATGCTCATTCTACAAGAGAATGATCTAGACAAACTTATGAAGGAGAAAGTAAAAGAACTAGAAGAGGAGGAAGATAAGAGAAAGCATAAGAAGGATATGATCATATCCAAAAGGATCATATCTGACTCCATCAAGGATAACTTGATTCCTAAAGTATCATCAAGGGAAACTCAAAAGAAATGTTTGATTCTCTCTCCAGTCTATTTGAGGGAAGAAACATCAACAAGAAAATGAATCTGAGGAATTAACTCAAAAGTGTAAGGACTCAAAAGTCAGAGACTATGCAATCTTTCTTTTCAAGAGTGGATCAAATTAGAGATTAGCTAGAAGCCATTGGTGATACAGTAGAAGAAGCAGAAATTGCGATGACCACCTTAAATGGTCTCCCAAGATATTGGGAAGATTTTATCCGAGGAATCTGCTGAAGAAGTAAACTAACTAAATTCAGGAAGCTATGGGAAGAATGTGTCCAAGAAGAAGAAATAATATTATCCATAGAAGTGAAGCTAAATGATAATGAATATCAAACCTTTAAATCCCACGCCAAAGGAAAGTACGAAAGGAAGAGTTGTGATCATCCTCATAAGACTTTAAGGGTTCAAAAGACCCAAGAAAGACTTCTCAAATTATGAGTGCTTCACTTGTCACAAGTTGGGACACATTTCCATCAACTGTCCCATGAAATTAGAAAGAGTTAAAAAGATGAAAAGATTCCAATCTCATGATGTTGAAAATAGTGATCAAGAAGTTGAAGAAGAAGCAAAGAAAGATGAAGAATTCAGTGAAGAATATGTACCAATATCTTCCCTAACAAGATTTGTCTCACCAAGTAATGACACCTGGTTAGTGGAAAGTGGTGCATCCAAGCACATGAAATGTTACAATGGCTCACTATCATGCCTTGTACAAAAAGAATCACCACACAAAGTAATACTTGGAGATGAATCCCAATATCCCATCAAAGGAATGGAAGAAGCATCCTATAAGTTGGAATCTGGAAAATCCATGAAGATGAAATATGTCCTATATGTCCCTAGACTAAATAAGAATCTCCTGTCTATTTCATCTTTGGACAAGAGAGGATTCATATTTGTATTCATAGATGGAAAATTCCTCATGCGGTCAAAAGGAAAGACCATAGATGATGCAGTAGAAATTGAAATTGAAGAATGAGGACTCTACAAACTGAAGGGACATGCAAATTCATCATTAGCAACTAGTACAATAAATCCATGTGAGATTTGGCACATAAGGCTTGCTCATATTCATTACAAAGCTCTACCAATAGTAAGCAAGGTTGTGACTGGTCTACCAGAAATTTAGATAGAACATGAAGGGGTATGCAAAGGATGTGCACAAGGAAAGAATACTAAGAATCCCTATCCAAAAAATGACAACAAGGAAAAAGGGATATTAGATATTATCCATTCATATATATGTAGGCCAATGCAAACATCTTCATTAAGAGGGTATGTTTACTATGCCTCTTTTATTGACGACTACTCCCGCAAGACTTGGATATATTTTTTGAAAAAGAAGGATGAAGAGTTTGAAATGTTTAAATAACTTAAGGCCCTAGTATAAAATACCTGTGAGAGGAAAATAAATATTTTTAAGATCGGATAATGGAGGAGCGTTCACATCAAATGAACTCAATGATTTTTGCAAGGAAGCTGGGATTAAGAGGGAGCTCACTATTCCCTATAATCCTCAACAAAATGGTGTGGAAGAAAGAAAGAATATATCTATCATGGAAGCAGTAAAATATATGATACATGATCAAGATATACCAATGAAATGTGGGAAAAAGAAGCCAAAAAAAACGGTACATAACAGAATATCTCATTGTGCCCTTGGGAAAAAAATCCCAGAAGAAATATTTTCTAGAGAAAATCCTGAGGTAAGTCACCTAAATATATTTGGTTTCCTTGTGTATATTCATATTCCCAAGGAGAAAATATCAAATTTGTACCCTTCAAGAAAGAAGGGGTTGTTTGTAGGATATAGTGAACAGTCAAAAACCTATCGAATCTATATCCCAGGATACCGTCAGATTGATATTAGTAGAGATGTAACATTTGACGAACTCATAGATTTTAGAAAGTAAAAGAAAGATAGAGAAGATGAAGAGGAGCATGAAACTCCCAAAGCTGCCGAGAATCCTAAGCCAATCAGGAATGAAGAAGAAAGTCAAATACCTAAGGATCATGATATGATTGGACCTTAGTTTCCAAAAGAAATACCCAATGAAATGATTTTTCTAAAGAGAAATCCCTCCTGGGATTGTGATGTAATTGAAGAATAAAAAAGTCTTGGTGTCCCAGAAGGAACCATTAGAGAAAGAAAGAAGGAAAATTCATATCCCAGTTATATGGCTTTGGTGAGTGATCTAGATGAGAAGGAACCAACATGTTTTGAAGAAGAAATAAAGTAGAAGGAATGGGTTGATGCAATGGTCTAGGAATACCAATCCATAATAAATAATGTGTGGGAAACATTCCCAGGACCAAAATACCAATCAGTGGTATCCTCGAAGTGGATCTTTAAAACAAAGCATTCTGCAGATGGTAGCATAGAAAAGTACAAGGCAATATTTGTAGCTAGAGGGTTCTCCCAAAAGAAACGTATTGACTATGAAGAGACCTTTTCTACAGTAGCCATGTACACTTTAATTAGAACTATCCTTTCCTTGGAAGCCAAAAATAAATGGAATTTACATCAAATAGACATGAAGACATCTTTTCTAAATGGCTTGATAGAAGAAAACGTGTATATCGAACAACCGCAAGGTTTTGAGACTGGCGATTAGGAAGCTTATGTATGAAAACTTAATAAAGCATTGTATGGGCTAAAATAAGAACCCAGAGCATGGTATGGAAGAATATATGGATTCCTGATGAGTTTAGGCTTTACCAAGAGTAAGGCAAATTCTAACCTGTACTATAAGGTTGAGGATGATGGGATAATGATATTACTTTTATATGTGGATGACTTATTCTTAATAAGAGAATGTAAGCCCATAAATGAGTGCAAGAAGAATCTTGCTGCAAAGTTTGAGATGAAATATCTTGGAATGATGCACTACTTTCTAGGTCTTGAAGTCTGGTAATTCCCATATGAAATTTTCCTAAACCGAGGAAAATATACGGTAGAAATTCTGAAGAAGTTTGGAATGCTGGATTGTAAGGCCATGACCACTCCAATAACAACAAACTTGAATTTATTGAATGATGATACATTGGAAACTATAGATGCCACCTTATACAAAGATATTATTGGTTCACTGGTGTACTTAATCAATACAATACCAGATATGTTTTGTTGTAAACACACTAAGTCAATACATTGTGAATCCCAAGCATATTTAACTGATAGGAGCAAAACATGTGACGAGGTATCTAAATGGAACTTTAGATTATGGGCTCAGATATACATCAGACAGTGAGATCAAATTACATGGGCTCACGGACTCACATTGGGTAGGAAGTGCTAAAGACAGAAAGAGAAACTCAGTTTGTTGTTTTAGTTTGGGATTAGGCATGATCTCATGGTTCAGTAGAAAGCAGACCAGTATTGCTCTTAGCACAACTCTCTAGTGGAAAGTGAGAGATTAGTGACTAGGAGACCAAAACTTTTGCTCACCACAATTTTTTTCAAGGGATAAATGACCAAAATTGATAAATTTAAGTGAGCTAACTAAAAAAGACCAAGATAAATGACCACTTTTGGTCACGTGAAAAAATTAAACTGAAAAAGACCAAGATAAAGGACCAAATTTGGTCACGGGATATCTAGACTAAAAATGACCACATAACAATTGGTCATTTTCTGGTTATTTTTAGTTGTATCACTCCAGCAATGAAAAATTACAGTTTTGATAATGAATTTGTACAATTTACTAAATTATAACATGACATGTGGATTCAAAGGGGGTCTCTTAATCCATCTGTCGTTTTAGAATTTAGTAAATTCTAGACCCCCTCATGTGTCACAACTTAGCTATTGACACCAATTTAACTATAATGATAAAAAACGCCTGATACACTACTAAACTAAGAGTGGTTTTGAAACAAATTTTTAAGACAATAATTTAATTTCATATATTTTTTTTAGATTTAAATTAAAATATAAATAGATATAAATTAGAATATAAATATACATAAAATATAAGAAATATATAACCACAAAGTTAGTTTAAGTGGATTTTAATCCTCATCATCATTACCAAAAATAAAGTTTATCAAGAAAATCATGTTTATATGGAATGTCTTTAAAACTATGTTTTATATATTTGTGATTTAAACTTTATAAATACAATTTAAACTTAATAAATAAATTTTAAACTCTATTATAAAAGTAAGAGTAAGTATTTCTTTTCTATGTCTAATTTGTAATATAATTTTAAATATTAATTCTTAAACAAATATTATTTCTATCTAAATTATAACAATATTCAGGTCTCTATTCTACCCATTTTTTTCTTTTCCTTTTCATTTAATTATTTTTTTATGTTTTTGTCTCAAGAGGAAAGTTATGGCGGCAAGGTGAAGTGAAATTGGGGGTGATAATGTTTTGGGTTTTAATAAAACCTTACTTTTCATTTCACTGAAAATAGGACTGGTTTTATGAAGCAGGTGATTGGAAATGGTTTAGGTTGATAAAATTCCATATTCAGGGACTGTTTGGAATCAAGATTGAGATAACTAATTATTGTAACAGATCCCATTTAGCAAGTGTTTCCTTTAATATATCAAACAATTTTCGTAGTAATCCCATCGACGAATGTGTTTTAATCCCGCTTGAGATAAAGGGTTAATGGGTATGAATAATTCTACATGGAACCTCTTAATCTGTAGTTCGATGTTGTAAATATGAGTTCCAGGATTGAAAATCCTTATGTTACCGATTCCGCAACTCACGAACCTAAAGAGAAACAACAGGATGTGTTGGGTTTCTGAGGCAACCGAGGAATTCAAGCTAGGAAGAATTATTAATTAATTCTTTGTACTTTTGTCAAATAAGGTATCTTCAAACCTCTTCCATCAAGATCTAGATCAGACCCCCATACATCGTCACCTTCAATTGACTTTAAGCTGATGTGACATTCACTTTCAAATTCTTTGCAGGTAAGAACTTTCATGTCTAATATAAAGGAAGGTTCCAACACTTTATAAAAAAACGTTGGTCACATTAAGGTCTCAAAGTATAGGGATTTTTGGTTGTGAAGGCTTTTGATCCAGTATTGTCTCCACTCCTTGCCTTAGTTTCATCTCTTTTGCCTCTGGCGATTGTTCTAGAAATTCCTTATTTAACCTAAAGATAGACTTCACTAGATCCTCCTCGCTTTCAATGAGAAATCTACTGAGTCCTCCTCTTGCATCATGTGACAATCCCTTCTCCCATTACATGATCCTGAGAGTGTGTTACAGTCAAGGATTTAGGCATACAATGAAGAATATTTTTTATTACCGTTCACTGATTCTTCTATGTGTAATGCATTCCCAATATTTTTTTTCCGATTGACTATAAGATATTGTTGCCTTGGAGGATCTAAAATCGGGATATTGTGATGTTGTTTATGAACCCTCTATACTTCTCGTAATGATACTATGACATGGATTTCTTCTTTGGATTAGTGGATACCTGCTTCATAGATTCCTTGAGATTGCACCCCTGAAAAAGTGGTTGACTTGCAGTTATCCTCATACAAAGTGAATTACCTGCCCATTTCCTCTTCCTTTATCTGTTGTTAACAATGTCTGGTAACTTATCTCTTACTTTTTGACAAGCAATTCTATTGAAACATAAAATTTGTTCTCAACTTCCTTGATTTACCTTGAATATTGTGAAATGTATATCATGTTTTTATTTTTGTTGCGTGCAAGTTTTTGTGTTTGCTCCTCTAAGTAATTATAATCTATGAATAATTATAAAATTATTTCATTTTAATAGGTAGGCTTCAAAATGTTCCTGGGGGTGACAGCAAGTGTGGCTAACTGGGATGTAGATGGGACTAAATGCAGTCTTATCCTTGAGGACAATCCTCTCGTGGACTTTGTTGAGGTACCTGAGAAATGTCAAGTAATTTATTATTGTAACGTATTATGTGGTGTCATTCGTGGAGAGCTTGAAATGGGAAGAGTTCATCTTAGACTTTAAGAAGATTTCTCTACATCTTCAAGTTTGCAAGATGCATATTTGAATGCAAACCTATTTTTTTATTTATATTGTTGTTGCAAGCTCTATCTGCAATTATATTATGGGTTTTCTTCATTCGAGTTTCTCAACTCATATTTCAATGATTACCAGAAACACGGGAAGTTCTTCGAAATAAATATTATTTGTTATATAACGTCTAGAAATAGAAATATATCCTCTTGAGAAACCTTATAATATCTAAATTTTACACAAGTGTGTCCATCTAGAAATTAATATTTCTCAGTCTTGCAAGCTTCAAAGTGCAAAAAAAACAGATATTAGAAGTACCTTCACCATTTCTCTGTCAGTTACATTGCCATTTGCAATTTACTCTTATTTATTTCAAAATATTTGGGCCTTTTTATCCATAATGACCAGCTACGTATTCCACCTTGTCTGAAATGTGCATGAGTTTCTCCATCTCAAAATCAATATGTGTGAGTGCCTGTAGAGAGTTCTCCTAGTAGGTGAATCCTCCATGTGGCCATCATGCAGGGAATCCACCATCTAGGTAAGAGATATCCATTTCCCTATGTAGAACATTGATCCAATAAAATTTGAGGTCTGACATCCACTGAGAAAGTTATCATATGTGTCCATATCCATCACCAACCATCTCTTATGATACAATCAATATTGTATCATCTGGGAGCTGAACATACACCATGTACCCCAAATCTCATGAAGCACCCAAAACATGGTGTAAACACTTTCGAAGTAACCTGAAAGTCTAACAATAACCAAGGTAGATTCAATCCAGTGATCATTGTTTGCAATTCAAACATAAACCTGTTGGAAAATATGGTTGAGTATTACAAATCCCTTGATAGATGGATAATTAATCGTAGAGACAAATATCCATGTGAATGCAACAATAGAGCTTGCTCTCAAAATGGTTGCTATGATAGAATATGGACCTCTCTTAATTAGAATATAGCTACTGCCAGATTAATCATGCAGAATAATGGAAGCAATGATTCATACCAAGCATCTTCAATTTCACACATTTTCCACATGCATCATAACAAGAATCCATCCAAAGGAGACCTCTAGGATTCTCCAGTGTTTTTTGAAGTCTAAAAGCATCTTAATATAAAAGTGCGTAATACTAGAGATAAACCTTTAGGAATCGTCACTATGATTCAAATCTGAGATAGCTATGTGGTCTACTCATCTTCATTAGCATCTATGGCATACTAATAGCAAGGTGTATACTAAAAAAACTTGACTTTCTTTTCTAAGCTCCTACAAAATTCATAAACATGAATAGCATAGGGATAAGGAATGATATAAATTCCAACACCTGTATAACCTTCTATATCTTTACTATTTGAACCAGAGATGAGGACAATGGACTAAATAGTGCATAATCATATCGTTTAATCTTTCTAGATCAACACTTGTATTAGTAAAAAATCACCCTCCAATATTCACAAAAGAACTCTCAAATGGGTATTGCATATTGAGGGGTAACATGATGTTCCTTCTTTGTTTATTGGTTTCATGTTATTCTTGGTATTATTTTCATGGTTTTGATGGTGCATCGTGTATAAGGTCTCACTGATTCTTGCATAATATGAAAATATGTTTTAGACTAATTACGGCACATCAGTGAATGGCTTAATTACATCTTCTCCATCATATTCAAAACCTTTTTCTCTTGATCTTGACTCCATTCCCAAGTTGGCTCAACACTTTTTTTGAAATAGAGATGAGGACACTGGACTGAATAGTGCATAATCATATTATTGAATCTGTCTAGATCGGAACTTCTATTAGTACACAATCACCCTCCAATATTCAAAAAATATATCTCAAAAGGGTATGCATATTCAGGGGTAACAAGCCGTTATTTTTTTGTTTATTGGTTGCATGTTATTCTTGGCTGTAATTTCATGATTTTGTTATGGTGCATATTGTATAAGGTCTCATAGGTTCTTGCATAATATGAAAATATGTTTTGGACTAATTATGGCACATTAGTGAATGTGGCATTACATCTTCTCTATCATATTCAAAACTTTTTGTTCTTGATCTTGACTTCGTTGTCCAGTTGGTTTGACACTGGTTTTGGTAATCCATCATCCCTTTTACTCTAAATAAAATCATAAAACAATAATTTATAATGTTTCTCCCTTGTGCAAGAAAATAACTGGCCTAAAGTGAGAGGAAGAGTTGTTGTGGTTGTTTTTAGATTCTTATAACAATTATCAATAGCATCATAAAGGCATGTTGAAGAAATCTCATAAAAGATTGGAAATCCTGTATTATGACACAAAAGTTTTGGCAACATATAAAATTTATTTAATACACTGAAAGTTTGAAAGTGGAATATATGAAACCTAGAGTCCCCAAATAAATCAAAATAATTGTGTGCAAGTTTACCTTAGTGTGGACCAAGAATCAACTGTTACCAATATCCCTTCAAAAATCTTGAGGAAGCAGCTAATATATGTAAATGTATGTATACACTATACAATCACATTCTTGAAAAAGCATGAGTAAAAAAGAAAAAACCACGTATGTTACTGAAAATCATATCAAAGATTGTGCATGAGTGTAATGCTTGTATAACCTTATATTGTAGCTGCTCACTTATTCACTAAAGGAAGTCACCTACTCTCAGATTTAGGGTGGTTTAATTTTTAGGCCCACACCCTCCAAGTCTAATTGTATAAAAATCAGCACACGAGTGGTGAAAACAAATTTACTCAAAATATTATTAAGTGTTTCCACAAAATTCAATCCATGAAGTATACTATCCAAAACAAATTCCAAATTTGAATCTAGTACTAAATTTTTTGGATTTTTCAACAATGAACATAAAGCTATGTTCTTGTATGTTTTTTCATTACAACCATGATGCAATATGGTGGAATGATGATAGCATCCTCTTCAATTATTCACCACTTCCTTCCTGGAGAATCCGGTTTTGATTCTTTTTTGTATGACATATATCCTTATTCTTTAGGATTTAAAAAGAGGGATCCAGGTTGATCACATTCTGGAATTGTTGTATTGCAGCTGCAAATCCTTCCCTTATAACAGCTGTTATGGTTTTAACGGGATCAGTTGGAGAAAAATTTGCACAAATATTTCTCGACAAGCTTGGTTTGGATGATCATATTGCATGAAGAATGCTACATCCTCTAGATCACAACCTAGATACAGTGCTTAAGATAGTTTTGGTTAATAATATGATATTCATTTTTGTCTACCAGATTCTTAATTTATTCTTTTTGTAGCATGGCTTAAATGGACATTGGTCAAATGACTGTAAAAGAAAACAATGAAATTATATGCATGTCCATAAATCACCAAAAGTTACCAAATTAGTATATTGGAATACATTAATGGGGATTCCCAAAGCATTTCCCAGTTTGAAGGATATTAGAGCATACTTGATAAGAGTTATGGAACCATCCTTAAATATGGAGGTAATCTTATATTATTTAAAGTCATGCAGTGTTGGAACAATTTTTTATTGCTTACTTCCCAGTTTTGTCTTGTTCATAGCATTTGGCATGGAAATACATGTCCACTATGTTAACCTGCACTTAGGTCTTGCTACTAATCCCCCATAGACTTTGCACTAGTAGAAATAAATCACTTATATGTATTTGGTTGTTATAAGTTCCTAATAAGTGATGTACTGATTATGGAGGCAAACTTACATTGATTGAATTGCACTCTGTTGGTTCTATGTGCCTGTCTAGAAGCATCCTTCCATGAAGTGAATTTTACCTTTTACTGTTTCTACAATATGATATTGAAGTTAGTTCTTGTATAATGATCTACATCATGGTTGTCTTTGTCCATTATATAGCTTCCTACAAATGTTTCTTCCCCTCAATGCATATATTCTCGTTTTATTACCCACTCCCTAAATAGCCATTTCTAGAGGGGAAACAAAATAGGTATGCTCACATTTATTCGGTTAGATTGTATATGGTTGGTTGCAAGTTCAATTTGGTATCTTCCTCCTATGCAGAGATCCACACCCAACATAGAATCCATGCCAATCAGCTGGAGGGTTAGTTTACCTTGGTTTACTTTTCTCATCAAAGGAATTGTATCTTATTTTCAATTTTTTCATTGCTGATATTAGTGGCTTATCATTGGAGATGAAAATCCATGCATACCAGATATCCTTGTGATGTATCTATGCTTCTTTTGTGTTTCAGAGATATATTTTTGGTTGTTTTCTTGGAAAGTAAAAAAATGAAGAATTCCCCCTTCTATACAACTAAGCATATATCATAAGTTCACATTTTGTGTATGGTCCTTGTTAAGCCTCATCTTCGATTTATTATATAATAGCACAAACCCATCTAAATCCTAGTCTAATATGCACCTCAAGACCAATCTAAACTTGATATATGCATACCTAAGCTTCACAACCTCTAAGTGCATAGCAGAGCTATATGGAGATGGGTTTTTTATAGTGTACATATTCATAGCACCTAATGCACCATCTATGTTCAAATTCCCTTGCCCCCAATGCACTATCTAGATTCAATGCACCATTAAACTGGAACGCACACAAAGATATGATGGATTTCCCTCATCCCTGCCTGGGATGTAGATTTCACCTTGCTTCTCTCAATGCAATAGAGGAATCCAACATTATGTCCACGTGCTTGTGCCAATGAAATTGTTGTAGATAGATCCAGTACATAGAATAACTTATAGTTCTTTGTGTATTACAGTGCTCATAGATTGGGAATGATGGCACTATCGGCAAAATAACCAAAAGCGCTTCCTTTCTATGCAATTTCATATGCATTAATTGGTATATTTGGGTCATTATCCTGTTCCTTTATAGTAGTGCGCTAGACTCTACTACTAATTGTAGGTTGAGAGCACCTGCAAATCAGCTATTAAAATAGTAATGTAATATTTCACTGTGTAAATACAAGTATCTCCAATCATGTATAGGACTCGTAAACTGTTGGTCCCATAACCATAGTAGCCAAAAATGGCCCTTTGAAGGGAAAAGAAAGTTGTTTCAACATTTTTCTTTAGGTTCTAGGTCAATGTTTACAGTACCTTGTTATTAAAATTTGTAATGTTGCAGTTCATATTTGAAAGTGCTTACAATTCATGACTCCAAACTTTTGAGGTTTCTAGACCAATGAATGCATTTATTTTTTCATTCAAAAGTTCAAACATTTTAAATTTCTATAGAATATTCTCCAACCATGTGTTTATGGAAATAATACAGGCCATCCTATCATATAATGATTTTAAATATAGGTCTGTGTAAAGAGTCTCAAGCCTCTTTTCCATTGTCTATTGTAGAACTTTTGGATGAGAATATGTTTACAGACAAAAAGATTTAGGTGTTTTGATTGGAAGTTAAAAATCCAAGATTCAACCTCAGCAAATCAAAACATTGAAATTAAATTATCCAATAGATGAGAGATGAGGATGGAGAACTTATGACAATGAAATATTATGATTATTCAAATATTTTCAATGCTTATGTCTGTGTTCAAAAGTTTCAAAGATATTTTCATGTGGTAATGGAACCAATCAATTTGATTATTGTAGAATAAACATGGTATTGTAGAGTAGAACATGTAGGTATGGAATGGTGTAAATGTGTGTGTGAGAGAGTTCAGGAAGGACCACTATTATAGTCCTACGTGGGTTCAAAACTCCGTAAGAATATACTGGGCCCTTTTTGCATTGGTTGAACACGCCTTTGCAAGGGGGTTATTATAAAGCAGCAGGGATGGGTTGTTATGTTGAATTGAGACTAAGTATTAATAAGGAAAAGGGAATTGCACCTCTTAATAGATGGTGGATGTTGGATAGGTTACGCCCCATTTTGTATGGGTGTTACTTGTGATTTTTATCAAAATAATCAGCTTTGGGTAAAATATTGATGAATATTTGATGCCTACAGTCTTGGAGGTAGATTTTTCTTCATGTTGATGATGCCCTAGCATGTGGAATTCTGGTAGTTAATGCCTATAGAATACTATTCTCTAAATCTACCACACCTAAACAATGACAAACAATAGTGCGGTAATGCCTTTCTACAGTGGCATTAGGGTGTGTCCTTTGGATACATGGATATGATTCAAGTATGTGGCTCAAGATGTCTTATGCACAGAAATAATAAACCTCAAGTGACTGTCTATGATTTATTTGAGAGTGGTGTTTCTCTTCTTAACATGTTTTCTTATCATGTTATTGACACTTTATCTTATTCAATGAAGAAGATGATGTCAGACAAGGCTTTGGTTAGTATCTGATTCACAATAATTTATTACTATGGATGGATGGGAGATTGGTCTTTCAACATCTAAAAATTCACCCCATTCTAGGTACGAAGGTTGTCATCATGTGAGACTATGGGTTATACTACAAAAACTTGTAGTGACAAAATAGGGACACTGACCTTGAATCAGGTTGGCCTTTCTCATTGGTTTATATCTATGGGCATGATTCCTTCTTATAAGTGTGTTGGGATATGATAAAACATGGAATTTCCCAATTGTTATATAATTCCTCTTTTATCATGTTTATAGGATATGTTAAGCAGGAATTTGTCAACCGTCCTCAGACACAAGAGAGTCGTATTACTAGAATTGATGCTTCTTCTGCCTCAATAAGGTAAAGGTTTTGTTTGTAATTTTTCATAATTTCTTTAATTGACTATGAAAATATTCTTGACTTATAATTCACATTGGTTATGATTTAGTTTTTGATGCCCTGTATGTGCTTTCTTCTAGGTGACCAATATTAACCAATGCTCTCTTTTAATTCTTCTACCTCACCCAATCCATATTTTGTACAACTATGTCTGGAACTCGATTGAGAAAACCCAAGATGCAAATGGGATTGAATGGTACTTTCCTCAGATTTGATAAGCACGTAGTCATTTTGAATGGGCAATGCCTTCAATCCATACTTATAAACATCCTTGAAATAATGAAGGCACTACTTGCCCTTTGACATACTCTTTGCAACATTATAACTTTCGGTTTTATTTCCAACAAGTGTTGTTTCTTGATTTGTTAAAGTAGTCCTCTTTTTCCTTTTAGGTACAAAAGTATATTGTGATGTAAGCAATCTTTTATCATGCTTCATTAGATTCATAGACTTCCTCCGATATGAGCTCTTGGACTTGAGAATATACCATTTTTTCCTTTTTAAGCAATTTTTCCTTCTTGAAACATTAAGAGCTATAAGTAGCAAGTGCCCCCGTGCCAATGGCATGATTCTCAAAATCCTCATGTATTTCTTCCAAAGTTTCACCTTTTTACTGTGTAAAAGAATCTATGAATCATGCTTTTGCAACAAATAACTACACTCCTATGTTAGATTAGATAGAGTACCAAGTTCATTTATATTTGATGAGACTCCTAGAATTGGATTGTCTTTAGAGAGTAAAGAATTTCCATTTCTAGGATTATGAGCTATTACAGAGACATTTCCTAAGGTTGAAAGGTTAGTATCATTATTCCCCAAATATGTCACATGGCTAATCATATTAGTATTAATGGACAAGGGTGATTCATCAACTTGATACACATTAGCAGCACCCTGATTTTTTTTTTTACCATCTGGTGTTTCCTTAGCAGGAGAATATCCCTTACCATGTTCATGATTCATCATATCCCTATTTCCCAATTGTTTATCTGGAATTTCCTTAGCATGAGAATGTATTTTTCCATGCTCACGACTCATCATATCCCTGTTTCCAAAGTGTTTAACAATTTTGTGCCCTTCACTGGAAACAACAATACTCAAATGTATAGAAGTGTTATGCCCATTATCAGTATGATCCAACATATAGTAATTACTCATAGGTACAACACCTTGCATCCCATTTCTAGCAGCACCTTGTGTGGCTATACTTCCATTTTTCATCCCATTTGAGTTCCATGTAGAGGGAAGCTTTGACAAAGATCCAATGCTAATAGGTTGCTCACCAGCAGAAGATGGAAGCTTGGTGTTTTCCTTGGCTTCTGCAACTTCTAAAGAATAATTTATGTCTAAATTTTTTTCCTTTCTAGATACTGAATCCTTTGCTTCTAAAATTGTTGCATTGTTAGAGTTCAAACAACGTGATCCTTTTAAAATAGAACCAGCTGAAGAAGGAAGAGATTGATTTTCCTTTCCATGTACTACATTTTCCATATTGTCTTTATTATTCTTCGATTCAATTCCCTGATGTTCATGTTTAAATATTGGACTGAGTTTTTCTGGAACTACTAGAGTTGCTTCTCCTCGAACAGTTAGAACGGTTACCAGCATGACCGTTGAAAGGCCAAATGTGGTACCCACACATGAGACTCTAAGTTGATCATGTGCATGGAAAGGGTCCACAATTGGAGGAAAAAATGAATTTCCTCCTAAGAGAAAGGGTGCGTGAGGTCTCATTGATTTTCATCTCTGACGAAGGCTTGTAGATCAAGCACAATCATAGGGTGTGTTTTTATGTGTGATTTGTAGGCTTGGTTTGCGTTTGGGTGTATAAAACAAAATTTGAATAAGGTATTGATTTCTTCCACTATCTTAATCCAATATTATGGAATGTGGATTGTTTGATTTATTTAGTTTGATTAATTATTTTCATTATAAATGATGTGCATTGCAAGATCTCAATCGTTTAATAGTTGCAGTTTTCTCTTTGATATCTAAGACAAAAAACAGTTTTTTTGAAGAAGCTAAGTTATCAATATGCAGAATAAAAGGAAACCATTGTTGCAGGAACCTCTCTTCCTGAAAATCAATAAGCATATAAAGCAATACTTGAGGAAAGGACCAACAATCTTCAGCAAAATTTCAATGGGTTCCTTGAGGCATTCTTTGATTTGTGTGTCTTTTGTCATAACCTTTTTTGGCTATTCATTTATTGTTTTGTGTTTTTTTTGGAATTCTTTGATTTGTGTGTTTTTTTTCATAACAGTTCATTGTTTTTCTACTTTATAAGTGAGATTTTGTTATTGGATTTTGCAGGAGTGAACTTAACTAAGTGGGCCATTGAATATGAAGAGCCTATTGTTGAGGCTTTTCCATTGAGTATGAAGAGCCTACTGATGAGGCTTTCAAGCTTCTAAGTATGGGTTAATTGAAGTTGTTGCAGGATCTAAGTATGGCTTAGCAGCCAAGTACAAGTGGGATGGTTTAGCCATTTTAATATTTTGAAAAGTCATCAATGTACTAGATGATTTTCATGTAAAGTTATATCGAGATAGTCTTTTAGAAAACTCATATTTATTGTAATACTTGACATTTCATATAATATAATTTGTACGGTTTAAAACTTATATGGTTGTACTTCATATTATTTATAAGTGTTGTAATTAACTAATTAATGTGACATTGCATAATTCACATTTGTATCAGATGATGATAAATAACGTATGATTCTTTTTTTAATTTAAACATAACATCATATTAAAAAATTATATTGATTAATAATGGACACCATTAAAACTACGAAAATATAATAACCACACATAAAACGACTAAAATTGACTAAATTAGTGACCAATAAATGAGATTAATTACCAAAATTCGCATATAAAATGACCAAAAATTGAGAGATGCGTGACCAAACAATGAGATATAAATGACCAAAATTCGCATATCAATGACCAAAAAGAAGTTTTGGTGGCTAATTTACGGTCTTTTATTATGTGACCAAATTTGGTCATATTCTAGCTTGTCATGTAGTCATTAATTTGGTCATAAATGTGGTCCTATATTTGGTCATTTATTCAAATATATGACCAAATTAATGACCAATTGACAAGCTATAAATTACCAAAATAAAAATGACCAATTTTGGTTGCATAATAAAAGACCATAAATTAGCCCACAATAATCGCCAGACCAAAAGTGGTCATTGATATGCAGATTTTGGTCATTTTTTTGGTCACTAATCTCTCATTTTCCACTAGTGGCATGAACATAATACATTGATGCTTGTTCAACTTGTAGTGAAGCAGTATGGCTTCGGAAGATGTTGGCAGGTTTATTTAATGAAGAGATAAGTGTTACTGATATCCTTTGTGATAATCAGAGTTGTATCAAGATGACAGAAAATCCATTTTTTCATGACAAGTCAAAACATATTGAAGTGAGATATCAATTCATTCAAGACATGGTTTGGAGATGAGCTATAATTCTCAAGTATGTTCCTACAGAGGAACAAGTGGCAGATGTGTTGACTAAGCCTCTGGATCATGTAAAGTTTGAATACTTTCGAGACAAGCTTGGTGTAGTCCAAAATGACCTCTCTAGAAAGAGGGAGTGATGGTAGATGGAAGAAGGAAGCACTGGTGAGTAGCTCAATCTAGAGTAGGGTAAGTCTGGCTAGGAAAATTTGTCCCGAAAGGGTTAATCAGACGAGGCCTGTTGATCCTAGAGGAATTAGTATGTCTTGCTAGATTAGCTCAACCCAAGTGGGTTTATAAGCGAGGACAAGGCTCGTTAGCTCGAAAGGGTTAGTAAGTTAGACAAAATTCCCGGGTGGATATACCAGAGAACTCACCATGATGATGCTCTAAGATAGTTAGAGGGCAGGATGGTTGTTACAATATTGCTATACTATTGATTGATGAGATGTTTTCTCTTACTAGTGTTATATTGATGACTGTTGAGATATTAGTTCAGTATTGTTATACTGGTGACTGCTAAGATCATTGGTTCAACATTGGTATGTTGATTGTTGAGATGGTTGATTCAATATTTTTAAATTGATGATTGATTGAGATGTATGTTTCAGTATTGTTATACTGATGATAGTTCCAGTATTGTTATATTGATAGTTGATTGAGATGTATGCTTCAATATTGTTATACTGATGATAGTATCATTATTGATTATACTGATGATTGATGAGATGCTTGATGAGATGTTTATAGTGTTGTTACACTGATTGATGTGATCGTTTCAATATTCCTATACCGATGAGGTAGATTCAGTGTCTCAATACAGATGATGATGTTTATAATGCTAATGTTCCAACATCTCTATGATAGTAATGCAAATGATGATCTAGCACTACAAATGATTTGGTTTTTAGCACTAACATGCTAATGATGTTGTTGATTGTTTCAATATTTACATATTTTTAATGCAGATGATGCTGTTTTAGTATTTCTACACTGAAGAGACATATGATTTTGTTTCAGTATTTCCACACTTAAGAGACATATGATGATGTTTCAGTATTCACAAAATGAAGATACAGATGATGGAGTTTCAGTATTTACATACTGAAGATGGAGTTGGTGATACTTATGATGCAAATGATGATGTTCTCAGTATTCACATACTAGAGATGTAGATGATGATGAATCAATATTCACATACTGATGATGTAGATGATGAAATTTTAGATTATGATGTTACAAATGATGGCTCAGTGTTTACACATTGATGTTGACCAGTAGATGATTCAAAATGAGTTCCAGTATTCACATACTGATACTACAGAAGAAGATCTAGCTGAGACCGATGATCAAGATGTATGATGTTGTACTAAAACGTCCTATGACATGTAGAGTCTCACCATTCAGTTGTACAGTTGTAATAGTAGCAGTTGCACTACGATTGAATACCTTCCTAGTTAAGATGGAGTGTTAAAATAATGTAACTTTAATATATTCTAGTTGTATTGTATTCCTCCTTCCAGAGATGAGTTTGGTCTTGTTAAATCCATTGAAGGATGAAATGTAAACCTTCAAACGTCAGTGAAGTCAATAGTACCCAAGTATCAATATAATAAATGTTATTTGTGGTGTCCAATTGGATAAGTCAACCTTGACAGCTAGTAAAGTCGTCCCCACCAAGTTAGAGGTCAATTCAACATAATAATATAAATAGGGAGGCACTCCCCTTAATTTCTACTCACTCACTCAAGCAGTTTTTGCAAGAGAGAGAAGAACTAGTGCGCTAGAAAGAAGTTAGGAGCAGTTGTCTCGGTTTTACACTACTCTGGTCGAGATCTATACTAAGGAATTTTTGCGGGGTTTTATCCCTTGTGGTTTCCTCAAGGAAAATCATTGTGTTCTTGTGTTCTTATGCTTTCTATGCATGTTTTTCTTTCAAAGATCTTCTAGTAATTTGTTTTAAGATATCATCTAAGCAAATTGATAAAACTTAACAGTATTAAGCAGGGGTGTTAGAGCATTAATCCACATTCGTATCATGGTCATACATCTAGGATACATTTTTATTTGTCTTTTACTTATGTCATATGGTCCAAGTTTTGTTATACTAATCAATATTGGTCTATTAGGTGATTTTGGCTCATTTACTAACACTTGAGACACTCCACTTTGATCATTCTAACAGTTGAGGCGCTCTAGTTTGATCATCCTGACAACCCAGGAACCTTCATTTATGATAGTCTTCCTTTGATCCCTCCCCATTCCTTAAATCAAGGAACTTGTTTGACCATGAGTGCTAGTGCATGTATTTGGTGATTTTTGGCCTTCCTTGGTCATTTATTGCCTCCTAGAGCCTCTCCCACTCACACATGTGCTCAACCATGCCTATCCTGCCTTCATTTATGATCCAACATGCTTCATCCATGTTCACACTAGCATTCATGACTGTTTGGCATGGTTTGGAAGCTGATTGGTTTACCCAGGGGGGGTTTAGGGTCAAATCCTATCCTGACACATGTATGCATCCAAATGGCCTCCATAGAATAACAATTTTCTCCCAATGTAGTATAAATATGTACCACACATATATACATGTTGTACACTAATAGAAACATCAGTTATTGTCACCATCTATGTGTGTTATTTTTCTCTATTTTACTGTTTTTTTGCATATTTTGTGAATAACTTAGATTGTGAAGATTGCCTTAGATCCTAGATATCACTGTGAAGAAATTCTCACACAAGCAATTTATTTGTAGTACATACCATTTTTTTATAGGAACCATGACATTTCCAATCCTTTCCTTCATCTCGTGGAGAACCACTCACATCATTTATTGATCCTTTGTTTTCATCTCCACACTTTGACCCTCAAAAATTGTTGCAACCTAAGAATGTCTTTAGAACATATTTTGCAGACATAAGAAGTGAAGGAATTAATTCCAAGGAAATAGAGGTTTTGAAGCTAGGATCCCACACCATTCATTATGAAAACTTACGTGTTCGGGAATGAAACTTGTGTGCTCAGGAATAATACTTGCGTGTTTAGGATTTCAGGTAGTCGATGCATTGAAAAAATTTATGTGTTCACGAATTCAAATATTCATTGGTGTCAACAGTACATTAATGGACTCTATTTCAAACAATTTTTTTTTTTAGCAGTACATTAATGGAATATGTTACTATTCGCCCAATAATCCTTTACCTATCCTTCCTTTTCTATCAATTGCAAACAGGTGGAATAATTTTATTGGAAAGAAAATCAGTGAACAGGTACAAACATGCGGAAATTATGGATTGGTTCGATGGATGACAATTTGTTACAGAGTTTTTCAAAACCCACCCCAAAAAAATGGAAAGTCTATTGCTGCTTTCCATAATGGCTTGGAACAACGAATTACCAGGATGGCTTGGAACTTTTCAAAATGTTGTGTGTTTATCTTGGAAACAAGGAAGATGCTCAACAATACATGTTAAATAGGCTTGCAATACCTTTCTATTTAGGGAATTCTCCAGTAGTGGTGGGGGCATCAACATTTCGGGGAACTCGTATTGGTCATATGGGGTGGCATAAACACCTTAGATACCCAGGTCGTGTACATTGAAATAACCCCCTTATGCTCTTCAGCTTCACGCATCCTTTTTCCAATAACCACTCCAAAGATACCAATGTTTCCATACTTGGAATATCTTCTATCTCGATGAACCCACTAACAATTTGTGATGATGCAACAACTATCTACTAGAGTCAAACTGGGAGATCTGTTCCGAAAGAACCATATTGGCCCCTATTTAACCCACACATTCCCATCAATGTAACTCACACTCACATACTTTGCGACCTTCATTGGTTGAGTGAATTTGCGTGACCACAAAACTTGTTTTTTTTTCTCCTGCTCTAGGATCGGAACATTGGAACTCACTATAATTCACAGTCCTTCACATAGAGACAGTCGATGAAAAACAATAATATTAGATCAAGACACGACATTCTAGCAGACAATGCATGCACTAGGCGAGGATAACATAGTATGACACTTACTTTTATTTGGCAGTCTCTCCATCCAAGTCTTCCCATCCTTTTGGAAAGATAATTTCATCCATGTAAGTTTTAGCAAACACTACCATGGAGTAAGGTCCCCATGGCCTACCCAGATACATTAATGATGCTCTGTGGTACACAAGTTTTTAACTCTCTTTGGAAACTTAAACATGTGGAACATGATCTAAGGTAATTCCATCCCGATGCATCAATCAAAATGCCATCCTGGTGCACAAAAATAACTTTGTAGTTGTTTTAAATTCAATGAGCAAGGTCGTGATTCCTTTTGTCAACGACCATTAAATCGGAATGAACAGAGTCGAAAGCTTGAGTATTTCCTCCCTACATTAACCTGCGTTATGTGTAAATAAAATTACCCAATAATAGATCTCTGATATGAAACACATTCCTTATCCGAAAAACGTTATTTAAACTAGTAGAAACCTAGGTCTTTGGTCTCCATCAAACAGCTGCCAAATTTGGAGTAGATCTGTAACTATTGTCTTCCTATTTTTCACGCTTGCAAAGTAAAAACCAACATGACGTAGTGTAAAGGGATGCATGGGAATGCAGAAGGTGTTGATTCATCTGAGGAACACATAATATCTCAAGAGTGTTTCAAAACTCCTACTCTGCAGTAAAACACTACAGAGTACCATGGAGGACATTGTTAATGGTAATCAGGGTACTCATTAATATAGATGCTTTATGTCATTATATGCATATTACCAGACGACCGGCCTGGTGGTAGGAAACACTGGCTTCATCAAAATCACCGATCTCAAGGGTGTCAAGGTTGGATTTAGCCTCTCGGGGCATAGGGCCCATATGGATTCCACGTATGTCAAATCTGTGACAAAGGATGGCTACAACCTGTCCTTCATGTAGGTGAGTTAGTCGATCAAAACTAGTGCTATATGACACAGGCCGTGAAGAACCTCAGCAAATCAATATCTTATTACGTGAATGAGTGTTACATATAAAGGAGATTAAAACCGTTATCTACAGTTAGATAACGAGATTATTAACTAGATTTTACTAACTAATAACTAAAATATTATTTACAATGTAATCCCAAAGGATTATTCAACATTCCCCCCTTAATCCGAAGGGACATCTGACATGCCAAGCTGCATTCTAAATTTTTCAAAATTTTCATGGCCCTATGCTTTAGTAAAGATATTTGCAATTTGCTCTGAAGTAGGACAATGTGTTAGATGAATGGTTTTGGCCTCAACATGATGTCAAATCAAGTGATATTTGGTGTTGATATGTTTGGTTCGATCATGGAATTTTGGATTCTTCGCCAATTTAATTCCAGAAGTGTTGTCAACAAAGAGAGGCATTGAAGTCATTTGTTTCTCCTGCAAGTCTTCAAGTATTTTACGAAGCCAAATGATTTCTTTTGTGGCTTGAGCTGCTGCAACATATTCGGCTTCAGTTGTAGAATCAGCAGGAACAGATTGCTTTCATGATCTCCATGTGATAGCTACTGATCCAATGTTCATCAAATAACCTGAAGTAGAGACCCCATGCTCTTTATCTCCATCAAAATCTGAATCTGAATAACTAGTGAGATGAAAGTATGAAATTTAGAATATTTGATGCCATAAGATTGAGTGCCTTTTAAGTATTTGAGCACTCGCTTTGATGCATTCCAATGACCTTCATAGGGATGATGCATAAACTTGGAAAGTATTCCTACAGCAAAATTTATGTCAGGATGAGTAGGAGTAATATAAATTAAACTTCCAACAAGCTGCCTGTACTTTGTTGGATCTTCAAATGTGCTACCTTCATTTGAAGTAAGCTTTAGATTCTGCTCCATTGGTGTTGAAACAGGATTACAATCCTGCATACCAAATTTGTTTAATAACTCTCCAACATATTTTTTCTGAGAAATGAAAATGTGCTTTGGTTTTTTATCTACTTCAATTCCTAAATAATAATGTAATAATCCCAAATCTGTCATATCAAAAGCCTTTTTCAACTCTCTTTTGATAGATACTATATAATCGTCATTATTTCCTGTGATAAGCAAATCATCCACATAGACAACTAGATATACAACCGATCTTCCAACTTTCTTGACAAATAAAGTTGCATCATCTAGATAGAAGTGCTTATAATTCAATTTGAGAAGATGCTCAATTAAATTTTCATACCAAGCTTGGGGTGCTTGCTTTAAACCATATAAATATTTGACTAATTTGCATACCTTATGTTCTTGGCCTTTGATAGAAAAGCCTTCAAGCTGATCCATATACACATCTTCTTTTAAGTCTCCATTCAAAAATGTGGTTTTAACATCCATGTGATGGATCTTCCATCCTTTTTGTACTGCTAATGAAAACAAAGTTCGAATGGTGCCCCATTTAGCTGTAGGATAAAATGTTTCTGTGTAATCAACACCTTCTTTCTGTGCATACCCTTTTTCTACAAGTCTCACTTTGTGTTTGTCAAGTGAACCATCTGCTTTATACTTATTTTTATATATCCACTTGCATCCAATCGCTTTGGTTCCAATTGGAGGGTTCACCAACCTCCAGGTTCCATTTTTTATGAGAGCATCATACTCTCTTTGCATGGCACTTTTCCATACATCACTATTTACTGCTTCTTGAAAAGATGCAGGTTCATCAAATGCATGAAAGTTTAATTCACAATCTAATGTTACAAAATCATCATACCTTTTAGGAAATGTCTTAGTCCGTATTGATCAACGAACTTCTTCTTGTTGTGGTGTTTGCTCAGTTTATTCTTTAAGAGCAGGTTCTGCATTATCCATGATACTTAGTTTATCCATTACATTAACAATATCATCTTTTGTTTCATCAACTTGTGCATTAGAATCATCAACTTGTGCATTAGAAGGAAATTCCAAAACTTGACCTTGACTTAGAACAGGAATCCCTCCTTCAAGATTTGGAAGTTCATTATCCATTTCAAGATAGATTTTTTTAGAATGAAATCTATCAAGCTGAGCAAGTTTTTTATCAATAGTGAGTGCATCTTTCTCAAACTTAAGAAATATAACATCTCTAGAAACAATAAACTTCCTGTTATCTTCATCATACAACCTATAAGCTTTAGAAGTATTAGAATATCCCAAAAATATACACTTTCGACTTCTTGCTCCCAATTTATGTCTTTGTTGCTCAAGAATCAAAGCATAACATGTGGAACCGAAAATTCTAAAATGCTTGACAGTTGGAAGATGATCATGCCACATTTCATAAGGTGTTTTGTTTTGTAGTGCAGCAGAAGGACATCTATTCTTAATGTAGACAGCACAAAGAACTGCCTCTCCCCAAAACATTAACTTGACATTTTTTAAAAACATCATTGATCTTACCGTATTCAAGAGTGTCCTATTCATACGTTCTGCCACGCCATTTTGTTGTGGATTATAAGGAATAGTTGTTTGATGTTTAATACCATTCTCCTGCAAATATTTTTCAGACTCTTGAGATGTATATTCACCACTGTTATCAGTTCGAAGGGTTCCAATAGTAAGTTGAGCTTCATTTTTAATCCATAAGTGAAAATTTCTGAATGTATCAAAAGCTTGAGATTTTGATTTTAATAAATAAACCCAAGACATCCTCGTAAAGTCATCAATGAAAGTCATGATATATTTGTTACCATTTGCTGATGGAACGGGCATGGGCCCACATAAATCTGAGTGAACGAGACCAAGCTTTCTTGAAGCTCGAAACATCGAATCATTAAAAGGTTGTTTACTGTGCTTGCCTAAGATACAAGCATCACATGGGGAAATTTGTCTTGGAATAGTAGGAAGCCCTTGAACTCCTTTCTGTTTCATAATCCTGAGACTGTCATAACTAATATGACCAAATCTTGCATGCCACAATAAGCTAGAAGATAAATTACTATTATGCTGAACCAAATTTGCACAATTCTATGAATTGGATGATGTACCATTCAACTTTAAAAGTTTGTTATCTTCCAGTCCATTCATTACAACCACATTATCATAAGCTCTTCTAATTTCAATGATACCATCAAACATATGTATCGAATGATTTTGTTGTCTAATTTGCACAAGAGATATTAGATTTCTCTTCAATTGTGGAACATAAAGCACGTCAGAAATTATATAATCGGCAAGTCCTGATAATTTCAATCTAACAGAACCAATTCCTGAAGATTTTAACTGAGACTTATCTGCCAAATGTACTACCCCATCAATTTGATCACTAAAAGTTTCAAAGAAATATTTTCTAAAGGTCATATGAGATGTGGCTCCGGTGTCCAATAACCAAGTATCATTCCATGAAAACAAAGTACTGAAAGCTTCTTCAATTCCTAGATTACAATGTGCAACAACATAATGTGCATATTCAGGAGGGTTACCTTTATCATTTCCTTTATCTTGTACTTGCTCTTTCTTGTTAACAATTTTATCCCAAGAAGTTCTACAATAACTGGCAATATGACCAGTTTTTCCACATCTATAACATTGTTTCTCTCCTTGATTAATTCTTCCCCCCCTTCCTTTGTACTATCCTCTTTGTCCTATACCTCGACCTATGCTTCTATTTTCATGCTTTGCAAATTATTCTTTTGATTTGTGTCCTTTCTGTGCAAGACACAAAGTTACTTCATTGGGTTTAGACTCTTTCTTCCCAAATGCTTTCTCTCTTTCTGCAATTTTCTCAACAAGTGTTTCAAAGGTTGTAGCTTTCATTTGGCCACTAGCTTGAAGTGATTCTAAATAAAGAGTATATGTAGGATAAAGAGCTTTAATAAATGCAGTAAGTTGAATGTCAACTTTTACACCAGTTGCATCAATATCATGGAAAATGGCTCTAATTTCATAAGCAAGTTTCATTGGATCATTATCTTTTACCTCTAAGTTAAATAACTTCATTAACAATTGTATGATTTCAAGCTCAGAATGTGAATCATACAAATCTTTTAGTTTCTTTAATGCTTACCAAGCACTTTTTCTAGAAACTAAATGTCTACTCACTTCTTCACTTACAGAGGCAATAATCAAGGCATAAGCCTTCTTGTCCTTGCTTTTCCATAATGCTAACTCTTTGGCATTAGTAGGTGGCACTGGTGCACTTTTATCCACTTCATTTATTGCTTCTCAATCTTTCTTATCTTCTAAATTCTCATTTTCACAAATTCCATCCCACATATCATTAAAAATAAGGGTATTTTTAACTTTACGAAACCATTCTTGATAATTTTCTTTTCCAGATAAAATAACTCCAACAATTGAAATTAAAGAATTCATTGAAATTTACTGTGTAGTAAATTTTTGTGTACAAAATACATTCTGATATATTCTTTTCCTTTTAGCCAATGTTCTTTAAAATCTTTTTATCTTCTAAAAAGATTTCTCGAAAGGTTTAATATTTCAATTTAAAAAAACCTTGCACTCAAATATAAATGGCTGTTTAAAAACTTTTATTTTCTGAAAAGAACTCCCCAAAGATTTGATAATTAATTTAAAGAAACCATTGCAAGAAAATATAAATGGCCGCTCTCTTCCTTTTTCTTTTTCCTTTTAAAAAAGAAAATAAAATAATTCTTCAAAAGAATTACCGGAACAATTTACGTGCAGTCTCCTCTTAATGTGCAACCTTTGTCTTTCTTCCACAGTCTTTACTAAGCAGCTCTCATTTCTTCCTTTCTTGGTGATAGCTTCTTTGTTGGCTCCACCTTCACGGGCTCCTTCTTTCTCACCAATGCTTCACTTCCTTTGCTCTGATACCACTGACACAGGCCGTGAAGAACCTTAGCAAATCAATATCTTATTACGTGAATGAGTGTTACATATAAAGGAGATTAAAACCGTTATCTACAGTTAGATAACGAGATTATTAACTAGATTTTACTAACTAATAACTGAAATATTATTTACAATGTAATCCCGAAGGATTATTCAACACTATAGAGGCCCCCTCTCCCTCGTCCTCCACCATGAATGTCATGTGTATTCTGATAAAGCACAGTTGCAAGATCTTTGTCAACCTGATCTCCAACACTGGGGTCCTCAAGTCCTACAAGGAAGCCATCCAGGGCGGGTTGTCTAAGTCCTCCCTAACTGATGCCACATTTACAAGTGTCACTAACAAGATGCTGAACAAGCTATCCAACGAAGACAAAGTCTATTTGCTGGAGTTACATGCTCTAACCATATACATCCCACTTGGCCCCCTCAAGACCACCAATGGACCCATCTCTATAATGGCAAGCACCGGCACTGGCAGGGACGTATTGACGGTAACCTCCTCTAGCGACATTGTAATCATATGCTCTAATAAAGGAGCATAATGAAGGATCGGGTGGGAGACTTGCAACTTCGCGTTGGCNGCAGGTACGTATTGACGGTAACCTCCTCTAGCGACATTGTAATCATATGCTCTAATAAAGGAGCATAATGAAGGATCGGGTGGGAGACTTGCAACTTCGCGTTGGCTTCGCAGTCTGTTTGTGGAGAGTTCAAACGTCATACTAAGGAACAAGTTTGGATCTCTACCGATGAATTAGAGCTAGCTAAAAACAAAGCTCCTGTCTCAAATCAATATATTGAAGAGCTGCGTAGAGCACATATTAGAATCACTGACTATCCCGATGAGTTGGCATGGACATGGAAGGGCGACGACGCAATATATGAATCCCTTGAATGGCTACGAAGTGTTGCAGGATCCAAATGGGCTCTCTTACGACTGGTGGTGAGAAAATATTTGGAAAGTGTGTGCCCTTAACAGAAGTATATGTTTGATTTGGTTCATCCTTCATAACAAACTCCCAACATGGGACATACCACAAAAGAATCATTTGGAGGGTCCTAGTAGATGCAATCTATGTCAATCCAATATTGAGTCATGTGCACATCTCTTTAACAAATGTCAATTCACAAAATAAGTTTGAAAAGCATTGAGGCCTGGATCAACATTCCTAATCTATGGTCAGAAGGAAATTTATTGAATAACAAATGTCAATTCACAAAACAAGTTTGGAAAGCATTGAGGCCCCGATCAACATTCCTAATCTATGGTCAAAAGGAAATTTAATGAATAATGTTATTGAATGGCTTCAGAGGTATGATCTGAAACAGTACAAAGCGATTCCATTTCCAATTCTATGGACGCTTTGGACTGCTCAAAGTGAGGCTATCTTTGAAGGGAGGTATGTTCCTTGTTTCTACGTAACCTCCCAAGCTTTGGCTTTACTTCCATTTTTCCATCCCAAAAGGGAAAATATTATTCCACCTCAAATAGATTTTTCTTCTCCATGGGGATTTTTCAATGGCTTCAATTAAGATAAGGGATGAAAATGCAAGGCTCGTTTTGTTTTGTTCATCTCAAAATTGTAATATCTCTTATTCAATATAAAGAACGTCATTGATTGTCAATTGAACTGCTCTATATCATTTCCTTTGCATTTCAATGAATTGAATTGGGTCTCTATTTGTTCATCTCAAAATTTAATATATCTTATTCAATACAAAGAACATTATTGATTGTCAATTGAACTGGGTCAATATCATTTCCTTTGCATTTCAATTTCAATGAATTGAATTGGGTCTCTATCATTTTGCATTTTCAATGAATGGAATGGGGTCCCATCATTCACTTTAAGTTTTCAATGAAATGAAGTGAGTCTCTATTCTATGCTTTGTATTCTCAATGGAATGAAGTGGGTGTCTGTCCTTTGCTCTATATTTTGAATTTTCATTAAAATCAACCAAGTGTCTATCCTTTGGAGAGGGATTATAAAAATTTGAATTTTATACCTTGTTTTAGATTCCTCTACATGCTTAATAGATATAGGTATCTTAGATCTATATGGATTCTTAAGAGGTCTGAGTTTATTAAGATGAATCTATGTTATGTATATTTTAATTAGAAGGATTTTTTATTTTAATACAAAATGCGTGAAACAACATTATTGGTATCAACTGTTATAATTCATAGAAGCATATCCTTCTTGATTTTGGAATATTTATAGAAATATCTTGTTATATATGATGAATGCTAATTTTTGTTGTTCAGTTTTATTTTTTTTCAAGATGTTACCAAAAGGGTGGGGGTGAACTATACAATGGATTTCTACTTTTCCTTTTCTGGAAACTTTATTTTCCTTCTAGGTAGGTGGGAAAGATATCCATGCTCCCTCTTGTGCTAGTTCGTAAGCAAGCTACAAATTTTCTAAACATCCATTCATGATATGCAAGGTCCAACTTGTCTGAGAGCCTGCTTAGTTCATGCTTCTTATATTTTGAGAGTCTATTCCCTTCTTCTAAGCTCTGAACACTCTAAGCCTTTGGTGTAGGACTTTGATATTTATTAAATAATTATCCTTTTCATCCAGAAGCTCTTCACACAAGCTGTAAGGGACAGGTGGTTGAGATAAAAACTTTTTACCTCCACATGAATCTAGACACAAATCCTTAATATTCTATGTGCAAAAGGAAGTAGAGCACATCTAAACTAGAAAGTCTTCATTGTTGACTAGTACGTGGCAATATATTAGCTATCATATTCGCAAAATTTTAATGATAGACTTCAATTTATCCTTAGGTTGCACTCACATAACATTTTTATGAGGAATCTTAAGACGTTATCAAAGAATTTGGTTACAACTTTCATCGTTTTATTTGATTTAAACATATAATATATATATTTAATAAACACAAAGATGTATTATTTTAAGCATTATTGTATTGTTAGATTGAAGGACCATCCATGGTAAAAAAATAGGTTAAAGGAAAATGGAATGTATTTATTTAACATCCATATGTAACACAAAGTAAAAGTCATATCTTTTTTATATATAAGAATAAAATAGTATATGTAGAATTTTTATATAAATCAATATACTTGAAATTATAAAAATATTTAAGGTATTAATTATTAGTTAAAATGAAATGAACTATTGAATAATAAGAAATAATAGGATGTGATAAAGAGATAATCAAACTTATTTTTTAAGATGAAGTTAAATTTATTAACTATTACATCGATGGCATATTGATAATTGCATGGACTTATGTAAATGTATTGTTACCATTTAGGGTTAAATGGCCATTATTGGTGGGCTATGATAGCTTTACTTGTTTTGAGGGAAAACTATATTTACATGAGAAGTGTAGATAACTTGGAAACGTTGGACAAAGATGAGGCTAAGAGTGTGAGTTATGCACACAATTCTCATGCAAATATTTTGTCTCGATGACTAATACCCACCCATTTTATTGGCAACATATTGACTACCAAATGAACTTATGTCAATATGTTATCTCCATTTAGGGTTAAAAATCCATTACGTAGTGAATATGGTTAGCTTTGACTTGCTCTAGGGAAGAACTTTAATTAAATGGAAATTATAGACATCTCAAATAGGTTTGACAAAGATGGGGCTAAGAGAATGAGTCATGTACACAACTCTTATCCAGGTCCACTATCTTAGTAATTGATACCAATATAAATATTTGAACTCTCTGTCCATTAAGTGTATTTCTTGACGACTATAAACACCCCACCAAATTAAAAGAAAAAGGATTGGATCAATCAATTGAACCATCTACCAAAGAAAATTGTTTAGAGGTAGGCCATAGTTCATGGTACAACTTCAACTGAATCCCTTGAAGATGCTACACCCTATTGTGGTGGTTTGTTAAACGGCCCTCAATATGGATATTTTAGGGAATACAAGGGGATCCTATGAAGATTTCCTTCAAAAAGAAGGATATTGTCAAACTAATGGACCAAGTGTGATTGAAGTTCTCATTCTTGGCTGAGATAGACACATAAGATGAGTAAGAAAGACATTGTCAAATCAGTGTGCCAGTGGAAACCAAAGTTCTTGTCCTTGGTACCTTATGGTATCCTTAGACTTGGATTAGGAAACTATCTTTTGTGTTTCACTTAAAAATTTCAAGAAATGACACATTCTCTCGGATTCTTATTGAATAAATTGAAGATTCATGTTATGTGTTATTGTTAATCTATCAACAATTTATAGAAGCTCATATTAGGATCTACTTGTTTTGGTCATTGTAACTACCTTTGCAAGGAAGATTCTATGTTAGAAATAGGATATCAAAGCAATAAAATAAAATAAATGCAAAAATAAAACACATAAAAGAACACTACAAGAGAGACACCAATATACGTGGTTCACTCGATATGGGATGGATACTGTAATGTCCCCAACCCTCCGACCGGCGAAGAGGATGCTACCATACACCAAACATCCAGGAAACTAACCCCATGAACATGTACATACATATAAAAACTTGAATGCTTGAACATACTACATACTAAGATGTATAATCATTCATACACACAATGGAAGCAAAACATACAATTCGGCATTCAACATGTCCATGATCATAATTCATTATCAGTAAATACGATTGCAAAACAGATTAGTCAAGAATACTTATCTTATAAGAATTGTCCTGCAACCAGATACGTCGCTGCAATGTTCCACCCAACCATAGGCCAGTGTGCTCCTTAATCTCTCAGCAACGCTGCCACCCCCAAGCCGGACATGATTCCCCCAAGGAATAAGGAACTAGCAGGATTACGCATAGCCAAGGATAATAAAACATTCCAAGCCAACACAGTTGGGTTTGTCAGGAAAACAATGGGTCAGCCAAGCCAACATAGTAGGGTTTATTAGGTCATCTAGGAGATAGGAAAGGCTAAATGCTAAGCTAGTGAGCTCATTACGGAGCTAGGGACACCTACACCAGAACTAGCCTGACTTCTAAGACACCCACACACACCCAACACAAGGAATCAGTCCCTTCTCTGCTACACATTCCCTCAGGCCCTGGCTTCCCTTCCAGTGCTATTCAGGGGTTGTGGAGAAGAAATCCAGCCCTCTAGCTCTGTCTATGTGGTTCCCAAACACACCAGGTTTATCAAGAAAACCAAGCCCTCATCCCTGCTCTAACACAGTCCGAAGACCAACCACTGCATACATGCAGTCAAATAAGCAATTCATAGCTTAGATAGGGAAAACAATTTTTGAGTCATTCTTGGCCCTATCGTGGCCAAAACGACTCCAAAACAACCTATAGCAGCCCCAAAATTTAAAGTCAGACACAGCCAACCAATGTGAGGAAACAAGATCCCCCTTCTCAACAATGAAACCACCGGAAATTTACACAGGCGGCAATGGAGGAAGTAAAAAGACTCCCAACCTGTGCATGAGGGAAATTTACATCGGACCCCAAAATACGGATGGAAAAACACACACCAAGTAACACTCTATAGACAACGTGAATGGCAGTCAGAAGGAATCCCCTCCTTGCTGCGTGAGACGAAACAGAAAGAATCCTCTGTGTGAGGAACAGGACGTCTCCCTGTATGAGGATGAGCGGAAATGGAGAATGGTGAGTGGGAAGTGCGAGAGTATTCCCCAGCATCGTCGTGGAGAGAGTGGAATGATGGGCGTAGTCATTTCCTCTGCCCAACGTGAGGTTTGATTTACTGGTGAAGTGTGCGTGTGGGCAAGGATTGACAATCCTGCCACACTCCACTCCCCAACGATAACTGCCCCAACTACTCAGTAGAGAATTTAAGGTGGTAGTTGGATGAGACAAGAAAAGGTGAGTAAAACAAAAATGGTGGTGACACATGGCTTTTCCCCCATGGGCTTAAGGTTTAACATTTCCTCATCCTTATCCTTAGGAAAAACATGCCCTTTTCATTATGGTTGCAGTGAGCATAGCTGGTTGGGTTCATTTAATTCAAATGCATGTTTACATGACGACAAAACTTAATATGTGCCATATACCATGATATACCATCGGCAACGATTCCGTTTGCCGAAACATAACACAACCAAATCGATGGTGGGGCTTTTGCCTTTCGCTCCACACCATGATTCATTACAATATATACATCACATACATTTAATGCAAACGAGGTCAAAACAGAGGTGTTACAGATACACTAAGAAATAGCCAGTCCTTCATTTTATTCCATCTAGCAACATGAAAAGATACAACCTGCAACATAGTTTTTGCAACCTCGTCTTCAATCTCTCACAATCTCTCTCAAACTCCACCATATCCTTCATATAATTCCCTCTCTAAAAGAGGGTTACCTTCTAGGGAAAAAATACATAAACATGATCTCTACCATCAGATATGTAACCTAATGATGAACCATCAATATTGACTATGAAATTGCAAAATTTTACAAGGTTTTTTCCATAAAATGCCTTTTAATGATGATGTTTTTTTACAAGGATATGAATTCTATATGTCTACCTTATTTATTCTAATCAAAATTGCAAAGTGATTTTAGGTGTGGGTATTCAAACAATTAAAGTATTTATTATTTTATTTATTTTTAAACAACATTGTACTTTCAAATACTTGATTGCTTGAAATCTTGGGAAATGTTGACAAACAGATTAAGTATAGTTGTTAAATTGGTTAATGTAATGAATGGTAGAAGAGTGATTTGTTTCTTTGGCTATGGAAACCTAGTGAATGTTTGGGTTGGCTACAAAAATGAATGATCACTATAAAGAAATTCATTTCAAGAATGAAAATTTTCATGGTGGATGGGTTGGTGATGAATATTTTCATGTAGCCATATGCATCGTCCATGAAAGGAAAGATTCATGATTTTGTTTTGTGGATTATTTTGTGATTATGTTTTGTGTAATATTTTTTTTCTCTATAATGTAGTTATGTAAGCATATTTCCAGCATTTAAAATTAAAATATGATTACATAGGGGCTATGTAATTTTTATCATATTTATTGTCCATGTTGCTTGGAATTTGATAGAGAAAAGAAGATATTAAAGGGTGACTAGAAGGTAGTGTGGGAATGATGTATATAGAATTTGTTGTGCCATTGTGAAGAGGACTTTAGAAAAAGGATATCATTTAGAGTGGGGAATTGACCTTTTCACATGAAAATGGAACCCATCCAGAAAGTTAACTAAATAAGATGACGAGCATCAACCAAACTCTTTACTACTATCTCCTCAACTAATGCACTATATTGTTTTTTATTTGCACTTGGGATCATTATTTCACATTTACCATATGTAAGAATAGCTTTCAATTTATATATATATATATATATANGACATATCATAGCTCATAAACATAGTTTTGACTATGGTAGTTTTCAATGCATGGTTGAATTTCAAGGTAATATAGACAATGCGTTCAACAAAAATCCAATATTTTTGTAGAATATTTATAAAAGAAAACCTTCTATTCGACCTTTATGATAACTTTGGTAAACGTAGAGGTTTAGTTTGGCATAAGAGAGCATCGAGAAAATAGGTCTAAAACCCAATATAATCTTAAATTGTACAAGATTATAGGTAAAATATTTAGAATTGGGTAAATGTAGAGGTTTAGTTTGGTTTAAGAGAAATGCTATGACAACGCCAACTATATTTAGTTTGTTGTTAACTTCATCTACATTTAATATTTGAATTCATATTTGGGATATTTGGGACTTTATAGTTCACCTTTCCTTGGCCTTCCTTGCAAATATGGTAGCTCGTTTGTGATGGTACTCATGGTACAAGGCTATTTCTACACCATGGAAAAACTTTAGTTCATGCACTTTCTTTGAGGCTTTTTCCCATAACACCAATTTGATTTAGTTTCCTTTTTTCAACTATTTCACCCTTCGACAAAAATCTATCAGTGTATTATTGCACATTTTTGGGAAAATCGCTAGTATAAAGAACATTTAATAAAGCACTTGATCCAAAAATGGGTAGGAAATTGGTTCATCCTCAAATCCATTGGACACTAAACGATTTGACCGATAACTAGAATTTGCGTTCATGTTTTCTTTAGCTTTACGTTATAACTGCAATCAGTGGACCGTGGATTATCAATGCTACTAGAACGGTGTAAACAATTAAAATCTTGATTGACCATTGGAATAAACTGTCATGCCCTCTGAAGCAGAAAAAAATGAATTATCTAAGAGAACATTAATTTGTGCAAAACGAGAGAAAGTTGCACATACAAAGATAAAATTATATTATGTGTCAAAAATAAGTCTAGCTAATTTATATACCACTTGTATTAGTTATAAATTATTAAACACTTGTGTGTGTGTGTGTGTGTGTGTGTGTGTGTGTGTGTGTGTGTGTGTGTGTATGAGTGTATGTATGTATATATAACACTAGTATATATATAATTTAAATGCTATATTTCTTAATTAAACGAGAGAGTATTATATATTATTATATCCTCTTTTTTTATTAATATTTCTTAGCAAGTGAAGGAGATGAAGCATTCATTATGTTTATCAAGTTCAGGTTATGAATCTTGTAGGAATATTAGTATAGTTTACACTTGTATTTGTTCAGCCTTTCGAAAGTGATGTGACATAACTACTAGTAATATATTCGTTGATTGCTTCTAACTCAACATCAACAGTAGTAGTAACTAATTTGAAGATTTAGAAAGTAGGTACGAGATGAAGAAGAGATATTATAAACATGGATAGCATGATTCATGATATTAATTGTACAATATATCGGAATGGAGTAGGAATATGACATGTACAAGATTCTTTTAGGCATGGTAGTCGATGAAATTGAAAGGGAAAATTTGTTTCACTCGCTAATAAATAATAAATAGAAACCCATGGAATTGTTGGCAAGTAAAATGAAATGCACATTAATTTGTCATACCAGGAAGTATGCATATGCAAGTAAAACAATAAAGGGATAGGTAGTGATCAAGTTTGATTCTAATTATATTGGCAATCAACATTGTTATTTTCATTTTGTAGGAGGAGTGCAAGGAGTGAGGGTTAAAATTTTAAGTGAGAAAGGGACAAAGAATGAAGGTGTGCCTCTTTTATTTTTTAAGTGAGACATATGAAGTGTTTTTCAACTTTTCATAGCGTTCAAAGGAGAATTATGGTGAATTCACATCCCTTCTAATGTTTTAGTACATGGCGTTGCGGTGAAGGTCCATCCTTGACATTCGATGTTACCAATGTCAATGGTTGACCTTGCTAATGTCAATCCTTGGGATTTATGGATAGTCAATGTACAAGATATCTTAAGGGGGATTTGTTATGGGTGGAATTGGTATGTGGTTTGGTTGAGAATGGTCCCATGGAGGCCCAATGTAATTATCAAATGCCATGAAAACATAGGTTGGTAACTTAGGAGTGTGAAGTCTAGGTGTGTATACAATTTGCATGACCACTTTGAGTACACCATTTACTAATCCCGATTAGACCCATAAATTGCAGGATAACATTACTCGTGTCCCTACACATAACAATATTTGTTTTTCTAGTTGATGATCATCATCTTTCTATGCATCTGAACCATTGCTAAAATTTGTGACAGATCGTGTAATAGGAATAACCAATGCTTGGAGCATGTATTTGTTATGATTGTTTACAAGTTTGTTCGTTGCAAAATGGATTTCAATGATTTCAAAATCAACCCAGAGATACAATTTTAGTAAACAATGCATGATCATATTCCAATGATAACAAGCAAGAAAATGTTGAGATTGTATAAAAATTTTCCTAAACGTCCTTACAAATTTCAATCAAATTATCTATTTTGTATTTTTCATGTGAGGTGTATATTTGAGTATTGTTGGAAATATTCATTTAAATTATTATAGGGTTCCCCTTTAACATGTCTAACATATATGTCTGGTAATTATTCTCCTCTTATATTGGTTGTGATCTTTACCATCTAATGGTCAATTGGCAAGGTCTTTTTCCCGAGACCCAAATATGTCCATGACCTTCACAATCATTATGATGTGAGCATCCTTGTCAACAAGTAACTAAGTTCCTTGACCATATCCAAGTAGATGATTCCCTCGGCTCAAGTTAGTATGGAAATTTGTCCAAATATGTAGAATCCAGAGATGGCCTATCATTGAGAGTTACTAGCAACATATTTCTATGATTATCTACTTCAATGGGACTTAACCTCAGTGGGAGTCTCAACAACCTTGTAGGTTTTCCTTTCTATAAACGTGCATTTGGTGTCAAAATGTCAAAATGTGGAAGATATTTTGGGAGAATCCCGTGACATGGATTGTTAGAAAGCATTATGAGAGTATCATGCGAAATATATGTTGCTCTTCCCAAAGAAGAATATGGTGAAATCAAACTTAATTGTTCAAGGTTTGCATCTCAAAAATAGCACTGCAAAACCTCAAAGGTATCATCGAATTCACAGTCAACACCCTCTCTTGCATAATTCTAAGAACATAAACAATGTTTTTCTCATAATTGTAAGAACATAAACAATGTTTTTCTCATCATCTTTACTGAGACCATGTAGCACACTAGCATAAAGAAGCAAAATTTGAAGAACCCATATTGACAGACTCGAAGTGCTAACTTCCAAAAATGACATTGTGAATTCAATCAAACCATTCCTACTAAAAAACATAGTCCTGTTATCCTCTGTACTACCTTTTAGCTTGCCTTTCCTATGCACCTCTTCTCCTAGATTAGGAAGAACCTGCAACGTAAAATAAAAAATCTTGACAACTGCTGATGCCAATGCTTCATCTCTCCAAACGATGTCATCAACAACAACATAGCATCATGTCGCTTGTCATCATGCGATATAATCTAGGAATACACATATTTCATCTTACTCCGAATAATTCTCCTTGAAAATTTATCCAATCTCAATCAATATAGCATACATTCCAAGGTTTATCTCATCAAATTGCTTGTTGTCACTCTCTCTGTGAACATGATCTACAACATCTTTTCTAGCAGTGTGTATCAAAATTTCAGTAACAAGGGAAAAAATGAGCACAACCCCTGCCATCTCTATGCGTAATTTCCAAGCAAGTTCTAGAATCTTGATACAACTCAGATAAATTTGTACATATTGTATAAGAACTTTCTCTCTAGGTTCCTCTTTTAACATATATGTTTTAAGCCCCTCTAACTTGTAATCGAACTGTGAGTTCCTTAGAAGTCAAACCCGCTAAATTTTCCCTCTGTTTTTCATCAATCTACCTCATTTCCAACAACTAAGTAATTTTGTTGGAGACTTTGAGTTCTTCTACATATTTTTCAATGTCTAACTATAAATCCTCTCTCCATTCCCCATTTTGGTATTATTCTCCATCGTCATCTCCACTGGTATTATTATCTTCATGTTGGGGGTTGGGGCGTGCTTGGACCAAGCACCCACAAGCTCCACAGAAGAAACACCTAAGACCCATGTGAATGGATTGACGACGAGGCAAGCAGATGAGACAGACCATTCCATAGGATCTTAGGCACGATGATCACACTTGTGGGGCGTTGGCTTGGTACAACACTTGGTTAGCAACTTAACACATAAGCGAATGGGGATCTTTGGAATGTGATCTAAGAAAGGGAGTGACCATTATTGGTTCATGCCTGCTCACATGATAGCTATATAACCATGATGGAAAAATAAAGACAACTATAAAATTCCTATGAAAGTCTTAGCTCACTAACAATCTTTGGAGGGGCATTTGAGATTCGACTAAGTCACAAACACAAAGTTCACTCAAGGAAGTTTGCTAGCACAAAAAGGATTCTATGTGAGGTGATGGCTTGGAAATCATGCATTCTGTGGCTTGAGGGACATTTTCACAATAGGTAGTGTTTATGCTAGAAATTGTTCCCATACTACAAGAAAACAAGCCAACATAATCTCAAATATCTCAATAAAACAAAACAGGGTTTTTAGCGTTTTTTAATGTTTTCTGGTTGTGAATTTTGATGACAAGATGGAATGCATTCATAACCCAAATAAAACTAAATCACAATCATAGAAAAACTGAGATGCATAACATAATAACCAGGTATCCAACAGAAAATAACACTGAGGTTCATCCACAAATGGCAAGCACTACAAGTATAAAAACTTTAAACCAGCAATGAAATTACCAACTGAGTAGCTAAAACAAGCTATAAATGAAGCCAGAGAACAAACTGAAGGGTAAATAGAGCATATATTTCATAATCAGTATTTCAAATACACATAAGAGTCATTTACTTAGCTTATGAACAAGTCTAGAGACCTCCTCTTGCCAGCCAAAAAATCGAACCATTCGTTCTCTTTGTGACATACATTAATACTATCCTTCCAAAATTGGTTTAGGACTAAACCCTAACTGCTTTTCAGCCTACTCATTGAAATAGTTCTATCTAAATAATAATTACAAAAATGAAATATACTTCAAAACATAACTAATAACAGATTGTGTTAACAAGCTTCACAAATCTTTAGCTGCTTCAGCTAACAAGGCTATCCATTCTAGGGCTTGGGCCTTTCTTCTAGCCTTCAGTTGCTCTGCTTCCATCTCTGCCATATTTCTAGTGAGTTCTTCATTTTGCTGCTGTAGGTATTTGATGGTTTGTTTCAACATTGTAAATTGAGACTCTGTATTCCTCTTCCTTTTCAATGCCTCTTTTAAGACTGCAATCAGCTCCTGATAGTGGCTATTCAAATCATCTAGATCCTCTCTGAGTCTTCTATTTTCCATGACCAAGCCATCATTTGTCTCTTGCATATATTCCATCTGATATTTATACTGTTTTACAGTTCTCTATAAATTCTCTTTTTCTGAATCAAATGCTTTATTTCCTCCTATGGTTTGCATCTCATTTGGAAGCCATGGAATGTTTAGTCTCTTATATATTTCTTCATCTTCTGGCAACAATTCTGTAGGAGCTTCAGGAAAACTTAAGTTTTCTTTAGTCTCAGCTTCACAGGGAACATTTTCATCAACCATCACCTTCTTTTCTGAGTGAGAATCCTGTGTCTTACCTTCTTGCTATTCCTACAACATTTGACTTCATATCTCTAGAAAAATATTAGACAATTTAGTCTCAGTAAGGGCAGACTCTCTTTCTGATTCCATTGGCCTTTTTCCTTTAGTGTCACCCTTATCAACATACAATTTTTCATCAGATGAGGAGTCATCTATCACAGTTACTTCTTCTTTATTCAATTTAGGGTTCAGCAATTTCTTCATATTCAGCCTGAGCTTGTTTTTAGGTCTAGTCTTGGGTCTCCACACAGGAGCAAGTTCCCCTAACATTTTGAAAGTTTTTCCCTGATGAGTGACTGAGGAAAATTCAATAACTTTTAGTTTCTTTTTCTTTGGTAATGCTACCTCATCTTCCTGGCTGTGAAATTCTGTTTTAGTAGAAACCCTAGTTTCATCAATAATAGGAAGTTTATCCTCCTCAAACAGGCATTTCTCATCCTCTGACAGGACTGTGATTGGACTTTGTTTTTGAACTTCAGTATCTTCCTTCTCACCTGAAATTTTCTCTATAGGTACAATATTTTCATCAACAATTGTCTGTGCTAGTACATCATTCTGAACAGGCTCGGTCTCCTTGTTATCAGACTGAAAATCTTTGCTCTCAATGTTATTAAGATGTTGTTTAGACTCAAAATATTCATTTGCAGGATTTGATACTTCCTCCAATTTAATCTTGTCTTCATCTTTCACCTTTACCTTCTATCTGAGCTTTCTGATCAAGGTCTATCCTTTATCAGCCTGTTTTCTGTGAGACTGTCCTTCTTGACTATTCTGAACCCCTGACCAAAAAAGGAAATATTCCCAAGCTTTTCCTTTACTCTGCAAAACGGTGTTGATAATGAGTTTGATAAGTCCATGGTGAAAAATGCACTGTCTAGTATGATTTTGGTGTTCCTTGATTCTGCAAGACATCTTCTGCAGGCTCTTTATCAAGAAGAAGGGCAGGTTCATCTTTGACTCATTACTGAGGTGTTGAAGAAATCTGAAGTGGTATTTAAAAATGAAGGCATATCTTCCTTCACATGTAATATAACTCTGTAAAACCTTAATAGGTTTTATCCATTCAAGTCTAAAGTTATGAATGGGTACACCCTTACCCCAATCTACAATTACACCAGGAAGTAGGTACCTTTGTGCATTAAAGGTGAATGGCACCTTCTTAAACCATAATTCTCCCTCATTTTTAACTCATGTTGCCTCAGCTACCAACTCTTTGGTCAATTTGAATTGAAAAATATCAAAAGATACAGTGTCTTTGTCATAGCACTAAGCAAACTTATGGGAGACCTCTTCATTGTATCCATCAATTTTCTTGAAAAATATCAACCATCCTGCATTTTCAAATAGCTCAGCACATTCTGGAAATTTATCTATCCAACTGAGATCAGTGGGCTCAGCTCTAGTAGTTTTTCCACTTTTCTTCATTTTCACTATGGTTTACAGCACCTTTCAATAATCTCACAGTCTATTTATCTTCAAATTCTCATAGTTTTCCCTATCACACAGTTCAGGAACTCTTCTGTACCAAATTTTGCAACAATTTGACCTAATCACAAAATTCAAGGACCTCCAATAGTTCTACTATGAAGTTTATTATTTCAAACGATGAATACTTGGATATATTGATTAATATTTCATCATTCATAGTCTATTGAGTGAGCAAATTCATATCCTTCCATAGAATTTTGACATTATGGACTTTAACAGAAAACCCCCAATTAAAAACCCTATCAAATGCCACGCAGGGTACCTGCTCAGAAGCTTAATACAAGTGTTGGAAGTCAATCTCTTCAAGGGTTAGGTGTCGAATTTCACATTCCAGCTGTCTCCAACTGTCCAGATCGCCTCAAACTGTCGCTGATGGAAATCCCTAATTCTTCATTCAACTGTAAAAACTTTGATTTCTCAGCAATATGTTCCCACCACGACTTTCAATACCTTCGTATTCTTCAGCTTAAGAACATATTCCTAAAAATTCTTCCTCGTTCCACTCACTGTCATCATTCGCCATGAACTGCATACAATTGCCACGATATCCCTCACGCGATCACCATACACCTATTTCAATGATAATATTGACAAGACATGTATCAAATGTGATAAATAATGTGGTTAACACCTCAGGGACAAGACCCCGAAAAAAATCAGACTGAAAAATAATGATTTTTGGCACTCGCGACTTTCTTGTAGCACTCTAGTGTATTAATTTCGCTCTTACGCTACAAGAAAGTCCCAACAAATAATTTTACCTCATTAAATCACTAATCAGGTTTAAGACTTGGTTTATATGTTTAATCTCAACCTTAGTGTCATTTATGAAACCATTTAATCAATATATACCTTGTAGAACCCTTCAATAATGAACTCTAAGCAAAATTTATAAAAGCAGGATTAAAAATAAGAAAAATCAACATGATGAAAACTAAAAGGCTTGAACTCAAAATTAACCTTTATAAACCAAAATTTCCTAGAAGCAAAAATATTAGCAAGTTTCAAAAATATAAACAAAAGCATAAAACTAAGGAAGACAAAACCATGACCTAACATCTGGCTCCTGCTGCGGGATGAAGTCCTCCTTGTGAGGCTTCAAGAACCTGTAGACCAGTGCCTTCTTTCCTTCTACCTGCTAATCTGCAAAATTTCCATTGGGTTATGGAGCCCTTATTGTCTTTTACTCACACCGGTATATACAATGAAAAACTAAAATTCCCCTCAAAAACTGTAGAAATGCTTGAGGAATCGTCCATTAATTGGACTTGACAATTCCTCACCCTCCAAAGTCTGTAGGACAAAAGTGTTATTCTCCAAAAACTTAGATACTAGGAAAGGGCCAAACTAGAGGTTATCAAATTTGCCATGTTTCCTGTTTTGCTCTTTCTTGGCATCCCACCTTAGAACTATTGGAGACATTTACCATCATACACACTCTTTTTGGTCAAATTGGCCTAGTTAAACCACTATCCTAAGTATAATTGACATTAATTGACATCAGTGGAGCATTAATTGCCATCATCCAGTCACACCCACGCCTACCTACAGTCAAGGAGGCTAACTTATCCTTCTCCTACAGTCAAGGAGGCTAACTGGAGCACTCTGGGGGTGATCTAAGTGATATTAATGCACCTAAATGCTAACTGGTGGTTACAATCAATTCAACCAGTCAGTTAAGGTGCCTCCTCTCATTAAATATATTATTTAATGATTATTTATTATTATTTAATGATCTGGAGTCAACAGGGTTCCTCCACCAACTTTTGATGGTCAGTTCAGCTTCAGTTAACCTCATCGGGGTTCATTGAAGTCATGGAGCACTAGCACTTGATGGTTGGCTTGCTATGACATGTGTTTGATCTCCTTCAATTGAGATTCAGTCATTTATTGCACTCTGAATTTAGTTAGGGTTTGGTGAGTCAATTAGGGTTTTGGTCAAATGGTTAACTGAGTGTGATTGAATGTCTAAGAGTTAGTTAAGCTAGACTCACTTATTGAATTCGAATTGCCTCCTTAGGTATTCGAATTCCTCATGGATTCAAGCTATTGCTTGACATTGGTATTGTAACCATTTCATGAGTATTTGTTTATTATTCTTTGATGAGATCGATTCTTTGTTTCTAGATCAATGTGCAAGATTAATATGGTATCAGAGCATATGGCGGGATGAAGATCTATCTCTCAAAAACAAGCTTTTTGACAGATTTCTCCATGAAAAGTGAGCAATAGCTAAAAATTCCAGCACTGCACCAGAAGCCAAGGCTTACCACTCAATATCCCAATTAAAGAACTTGTTGATCAAGCTTGCTTGATTGACTATGTTGGGTGTGATGAAAGCCTAGAATGTGCAGGTTGTCTGACCTTATTTTTCCCTTTCTGTTTTGATTTTCAGGTTTCTACAGGTGAAGCATTCACTACAGCATATCCAAATGGCCTCCTCAGTAGATCTCTTGACTCCATACAATTTCCACTCATGGAAAAATAAAATGGAGATTCATTTTCACTCCAAAGGACTCCATAGAGTCACCATGGACACTAAAGTTGAGCCTGGATCCACCATAGAAAAATCAAGATTCTTGAACAAGAAGGATGAATCCTTCGGTTTCTTGTGCCTCTCTATTTCCAAAGACCTTCTCTTCCCTCTTACGGATATGAAGACACCGAAATAAATATGGGACAAATTGGAATCTCTATACGGAAAGCATGATGACTTGAGAGTTTACCAACTCGAAAATGAACTCATGTCTCTCCAACCTTCCAATTTAGAGACTCTAAATGATTTCTATACAAAGTTCAAGCATATTGTTTTTCTGTTGAAGCAATGCAAAGTGGAGAAGGAGGATGATCAGCTCATCCTTGCCATCCTCTCCAAACTCGGGGCTGATTATTCAGTTTTTGTTTCTACATTCCATGCGGGAAAGCTCACAACCCCCAGATGGAAGATGCCTACACTCAATGCCTTCATTGAGTCCCTAACTAATGAACATGACAAGCTTGTCCAAATGGGGATCATCTGATCTTCCCGTGATCAAGCCCTCCATGTCTTGGGGCCCAAAGATCTGAAGGGTAAAGGAAAGTAGCAGAAAAATTAGAAAACTAAATTTGATGCTCCCAAGCCTAGAGTTGAAAACCAGCAGCATGATGAATCTTCCGGTTCAAGGAAGAACAAAGGAAAAGGGCACAATGGGAAAGAAAAAGTCAAGTGTTCTTACTGCGGGAATGGTTTTCACCCTAAACATTCCTGCATGAAGAAAAATCTTGATGAAGCAACCTCTCTCCTTGAGAAGAATCACCTCAATTTTCCAGAGAGCTTTCGAAGGAGAGATCACCAAGATCAGGAACCACAGCATGAGAAAGGTCATGCCCTCATGGCAAGCACTTCGAAGTCCAAAGCACTGCTAATTGATAGTGGAGCTTCGAATCACATGATGGCTGAAAAAGACTCCTTTTCATCCTTGGATACCGGAAAATCCATCCCCATCCACATGGGAGATGACTCCACCATCATTTCTGAAGGACAAGGTACTGTAGATCTAGAAAATGGTTTTTTTCTAATGTTTTGTATGTACCATCTCTAGCAGCAAATATCCTTAGTGTCTATCAGATGACACATACAGGAATGCCTAAGAGAGTCTCTTTCAGCCCAAATGATGTTGAGATAACAAAAATTGCATACAGGAAACTCATTGCAAAAGGCCTTGCAAATCATCATGCAAAAGCCTATGAGTTCTCTCACTTTGTTGCGGATGCAAAGCCCACCGCTCTGCTAACTCATGGAAATGAGGTTAGTAGGCTATGGCATGAGAGGTTTGGCCATTTTAATTTCAAATATTTGCAGCAATTACAGAAATACTCCATGGTTGAAGGCCTCCCGGTCATCAAGGCAACCACGGGAATTTGCAAGGGCTGTGTGATTGGAAAACACCCTGAGCACAAGTTCGATCGGGGGAAGGAAAACCTAGCTACAAGCATATTGGGGATGATAAATTCTGATATCAGCGGTCCAATTACTATCACATCCATGAATGGATCAAGGTATCTCCTTACTTTTATTAATGATTTTTCAAGGTATACATGGGTTTTTTTTCTCAAAAAGAAATCAAAAGTATGTGAAAAAATTTCTGAATTGAAGGCCTTGATCGAAAATGCCTTTGGGCTTAAGATCAAGATATTGAGATATGATAATGGAGGGGAGTATGTCAGTAATGAGTTTCTATACATATGCTCCCAAAGTGGTATTCAGGTCCAGCATTCAATTCCCTACACTCCCCAGCAGAACGAAGTAGCGGAAAGGAAGAACCGGTCTCTCAAGGAGATGATCACCTGTATGTTGGAGTCAAAGAAGCTTGCTGCAAATTTGTGGAATGAAGCCATGCATGCTGCAAAATACATTCATAACAGGGTGCCACACTCATCTTTGAAAGGAAAGACTCCTTTTGAATCATACTTTGGACACAAGCCGGATGTGTCGAACCTACGGGTGTTTGGGTCCACTGCATGGGCTCGGATTCCGCTTGATAAAAGAAGGGCTTTGCAACCGCAAATCATAGAATCTCTCTTTATTGGGTATCCTAATGAATCTAAAGGATTCAAGCTGCTGGATATAAATACCAAACAGATCATCATTGAGAGAAGTGTCAAGTTCGATGAGCCTCTTCAGGAGGTGGAACTAGTGAAGGAGAAAACTGCTGAATTTCCTTCCTATTCTACTGAATATTTGGATGATGAAATTGGGGGTGATGACCCTGATTTGGATCCTTTGATTTCTGATATCAATGTGCATCAATAATTATATGCTGAATTAGAACCTTAAGTTCAAAATCTTCTTCCTACACGGGCCCAACAAACACTCTCCTCCACAGGAGACAACATTGGAAATCTGGATGATCCAAGGAGAACTCGGTCTGATTTCCAAAGAGCAGGTATTGCGCTCTCTTGTTCTGATAATTTGTTGTCTGAAACTTGCTATTTGATGATTATTTCAGATCCAAAATCCTACTACCATGCTCGGAATGATCCAAGATGGAAAATTGCCATGGATGAAGAGATGAATTCTCTTCAGAAAAACACTACTTGGGAGCTAGTTTCTCTTCCTCTGGGAAGGAAATTGGTTCAATGCAAGTGGGTGTTTTGAAAAAAGTTTTCTGCTGATGGAAGCACTTGAAAATATAAGGCGATTCAGGTATCAAAATGTTTCTCTTAATTCCAAGGAGTGGACTACCATGAGACCTTTGCACCGGTTGCAAAAATGGACTCCATCCGCCTTGTTTTGGCTATTTCAGCATCCAAGCACTGGGAGGTGCATCACATGGATGTTAAGTCAGCATTTCTGCATGGAGATATTCATGAGGAGATATACATGAAGCAGCATGAGGGCTACATCACTGATCCATCTTTGGTTTGCAAGCTAAAGAAGTCACTATACGGGTTAAAACAGGCCCCAAGAGAGTGGTATTCCAAGATGGATGCCTTCCTTCTCTCGTAAAACTTTAAGAGATGTAGATCAGATCCAAATGTGTATTTACAGAAGCATGATGGTCATCTAATTATAATTATTTTATATTTTGATGACTTACTGATCACAGGTAGCACAATTGCCTCCATTTCAGCCATCAAAACTGCTCTCCACAATGCCTTTGAAATGAGTGATTTGGGGCTTCTAAAACAATTTTTGGGGCTCGAAATCGAGCAAAATTATGATGGGATTATGGTCACTCAGTCCAAATACATTTCAGACCTATTAGTAAAGTTTAACATGGCTTAATGTAGGCCTGCACCATTCCCTTTCCTTTCAGGGATCAGCCTTGAAGAAGGAAAACACACACCTCCCATGGACTGCACTATCTATCGACAGCTTATTGGTAGCTTGTTGTACTTGACACATTCGAGGCCTAATATTTGTTATACTGTGAATGTTGTATCAAGATACATGCAGCAGCCTCATGATATTCATTGGAAGGAATCCAAGAGGATCCTCCAGTACATTCAGGGAACCAGGACCTACGGCATTCACTATGTTGCAGACCCCGAGCTAGAGCTGGTTGGATACACAGATTTCGATTGGGTGGGTGATTCTATTGATCGAAAGTCAACTTATAGATATGTATTCATGTTTAGTGGTGGCCCTATTTTTTTGTCAAGCAAAAAGTAGGCTGCCATAGCACTATCTTCAGCAGAGGCCGAGTATCGAGGAGCGGTGAATGCTTACATCCAAGCAGTTTGGTTGCAAGGCATTCTTTCAGAGTTTGATCTTGGTAGTACTTTGTCCACTGTCCTCTTTTGTGACAACCAAAGTGCTATTAAGATATCCATAGATTCAGTTACCAGGTAGAGGACCAAGCATGTAGAGATTCACGTGCACTACATCAGGGAGCTAGTGCATGACAGGACCATCATTCTGCAATACTGCCCAACTAATGAGCAGATTGCAGACATCTTCACCAAGAGATTTTCAGAAAAGAATTTCACTTACCTCCATTCACTATTGGGAGTGAGTTCATCAGGGTGATCCAGACTACTTTCAGTGTTCAGCTTGAGGGGGGGGGTTTCCCACTGGGTTTTCCCTCTTTTCCTCACTTAGTTTGTTTTGAGCATTGTTTCAGTTTCAGCATTGTACAGGGTGACCTATGGCCTTAGTTGTCGGGGCCCTAGCATTTTTATGCATCTATGTTTTCTAACTCTTCATGAGTATAGCTTAAGGGGGGGTGTTGGAGACATTTACCATCATACACACTCTTTTTGGTCAAATTGGCCTAGTTAAACCACTATCCTAAGTATAATTAACATTAATTGACATCATTGGAGCATTAATTGCCACCATCCAGTCACACCCACGCCTACCTACAGTCAAGGAGGCTAACTTATCCTTCTCCTACAGTCAAGGAGGCTAACTGGAGCACTCTGGGGGTGATCTGAGTGATATTAATGCACCTAATTGCTAATTGGTGGTTACAATCAGTTCAACCAGTCAGTTAAGGTGCCTCCTCTCATTAAATATATTATTTAATGATTATTTAATGATTATTTATTATTATTTAATGATCTGGATTCAACAAGGCGCCTCCACCAACTTGTGATGGTCAGTTCAGATTCAGTTAACCTCATCGGGGTTCATTGAAGTCATGGAGCACTAGAACTTGATGGTTGGCTTGCTATGACATGTGTTTGATCTCCTTCAGTTGAGATTTAGTCATTTATTACACTCCGACTTCAGTTAGGGTTTGGTGAGTCAATTAGGGTTTTGGTCGAGTGGTTAATTGAGTGTGATTGAACGGCTAAGAGTCAGTTAAGCTAGACTCACTCATTGAATTTGAATTTCCTCCTTAGGTATTTGAATTCCTCATGGATTCAAGCTATTACTTGACATTGGTATTGTAACCATTTCATGAGTATTTGTTGATTATTCTTTGATGAGATTGATTCTTTGTTCCTAGATCAATGTGCAAGATTAATAAGAACCATGTCACCAATTGAGAAAGTGTTATCTTTGATTTTCCTGCCAAACGTGTCTTTTATCTTCAATCTGTATAACTGTGCCTTTTCTTCCACTTTTTCCTTGTTCTGCTACAACTCTATCATTGCATAAATCCTTCTCTGCATATCATTAGGTTCTTCCTGACAATCCTGAAAACGCTTCATCACTAGAATGCCCAACTGAACAGGAAAAACTGCATCTGTACCATACACTAATTGGAAAGGATAATTTCCAATTGCTTGTTGACTTTTATTCTATCAGCCCATAATGCATATTTCAACATAGAATCCCATGATCTCTTATTATGCTTCAGCAGTTTCCTGATACTCTGAATGATATTTTTATTGGAGGACTCAGCTAAACCATTACCTTGGGGATAGTAAGGAGTTGAATGTTTCAACAAGATACCATTATTTTCACAAAATGCTCCCATTTCCTTAGACTTAAAATCTTTTGCATTATTTGTTACTATTTTCTGAGGACACCCAAACCTACTGAGGATATTTTCTTCAATAAATTCCATAATCACCTTATCTGTGGCATTCCTAGTAGGGATAGCTTCCACCCATTTGGTAAAGAAGTCTGTTGGAGTCAAAATCCACCTATGTTGTCCTAAAGAAGCTGGACTTATCTCTCCTATAAAGTCCAGACCCCATTGCTAGAAAGGAGCACTTACTGCAATTGGTTTTAAAGGTAATGACAACAAATTTTGTTTACCAGCAAACTTCTGACAAGGGATGCAAGCTCTTACCTGCTGATATACATCTGTAAATAAAGAGGGCCAATAGTACCTAGCTCTTAAGATTTTGTATGTTGTATCCTTCCAATACTTTTGACCTCCACAAGCACCCTCATGAGATTTAGAAATCACTCCTTCAATTTCAGGTTTATCTAAGCATCTGAGTAGAATACCCCCTGGGTCCTTCCAAAATAACTGTTGTTCTACCAAACAGTACTTAGTAGTTCTTAGCTTCAAAGATCTAGCATATTTTCTATCTAAATGTTCAGTACATTGCAGATACAACAGAAAATACACAATGTTTGCGTACCATGTGGATGCTGAATAGAAGTCCATAATCTTTTCTTTCTCCAGCTCTGCTTGATTTTCTTCCTGAGCTGGCTCTTCTGCCATCACATGCAATCCTAAAGCTTGGAAATTTGATTCATCCAACAGCTTGGCTAAACCTTGTCCCTTGACTAGTTTGGTAGGTCTGATATCTACATCATACTCCATGATTTTAGCAATCCACTTGCCTCTTTTCCCCTCACTATCAAGCTGTGTCAAAACATCTTTTACAGCAACATTAGGCACATATGAAATAACTTTGGAATGCAAAACATAGATTCTAAAAAATTTCAAAGCTTTTACCAAAGAATAAGCCTATTTTTCCAAGATGTTGTATTTTAATTTAGAATCTCTGAGAGTTTTGCTGAAGAATGCAATAGGTTGCTCAAGACCATCCTTATTCTTCTTCAATAGAACAGTTGCTAGTGTATCTTTAGATGCAAAGGAAAATGTTAGAAATTCTCTGGTAAAATCTGGACTTATTAATACAGGGGCTTCAGTAAGAGCCATCTTGATTTTTTCAAATGAATTCTTTGCTTCAGTGGTCCACTTGACTTCTTGATCCTTCTTTAGCATGGTTGTAATCTGCTTGATAGTCTCAGCAAAGTTTGGTATAACCAATGCACAAAGTTGATTTTACCAATGAAAGATTGGACATCTTTTTTACTCCTAGGTAGACTTATCTTCAATATTGCTTTTACCCTTTCTGGGTCAATCCTTATACCATCAGTAGAAACTAAATGACCCAGTAATTTTCCTTCCTGTACAGCAAAGTGTGACTTCTTTGGATTCAAGGACAAACCAGCAAAGTGTGACTTCTTTGGATTCAAGGACAAACCAAATTTTCTGCATTTAGGGAAAGTCTATTTCAAATGTTTTAGATGTTCATCATCTGATTGTGAAAATATAGTAATATCATCTAAGTAAATTACCACAAACTTGTCCTTTTCCCCAACAAAAGCTATATCCATAGCCCTCTGAAAAGTTGCTCCAGCGTTCATTAAACCAAAAGGCATCTTATCATACATGAAAGTTCCCTGGGGAGTAGTAAAAATTGTTTTCTCTTTATCATCAGGATGCATATAAATCTGATTGTATCCTCATAAACCATCAACCATAGAAATCCTCTGTGCCCCAAAAACCTTCTGCAATATTTGCTCAATTTTAGGCAAAGGATAATTATCCTTTAGTGAATATCTATTCAAGTTTATAAAGTCAACACACAGTCTGATTTCTCCGTTCTTTTTCCTAACAGGAACTAGATTAGCCACCCATGAAGAGTACCTAAGAGGAACAATGATCTTAGGATCTAATAACTTCTTCACTTCTTTTTCAATAACAGGAAACAAGGCTGGATGAATCCTCCTTAATTTCTAACGAAAAGGTTTAACATTTGGTTTTATAGGGACTTTATGTTGTATAATCCCAGTATCATAGGTTCTCAATTCTTCATAAGACCTTGCAAAGACATCAACATGTTCCTTTAATAATTTTATGTACCTGTTTCTCTGTTCAGCTGTGAGTGCTTTCGAAATTTTCACCATTTTAGGATGTTCTGCAGTGCCAATGTTACAATCTACCACATTCTCTTCTGAAGACTATACAACAGGTTTTAGGGGTGTATCATCTTTCGAAAATATCCTTTCTAAAGGTACCAAACATTTTGGGATGAAATTACCTTTGAGTTCAATAATATTGTGGCCAGCAATTTCATTTTCAGCAATCTCTTCAACATCTCCATCCTCATCATCTTCTTCTTGATCAATCAGGGAATTAGAAAACTCATGTGCAAGATCCAAAAATCTTCTAATTTCAATGTCATGTTCAAACACTTTCCACTACTTTACATTATCAGGTACAGATGGTCTATACCTAACTTCAATGGGATACCTCAACTGTGTGGTTTTGGGAATTCTAAAATGTGTACCAGCTAAGGCCAATGAATCAGCAGTCTGATTATGGTCCCTTCGAATATTGGTAATGTTAAAAGCTACAAAATAATTATCGATCATGTCCCATACCTCATTTCGATAGACTTTCAGCAAATCCTATTTCACTTGATAGTTGTTTCTCACCTGCTGAACAACTAATTCAGAGTCGCCATATACAGAAATCTATTGAATGCCCAAATATTTAGCAGCCTTCAATCCTAATAGCAAAGCTTCATATTCAGCAGTATTGTTTGTAGTAATGAATTCTAATTTATACATCAACTTTATTGTTTCACCACCAAGGGATATAAGAAGAACCCCTGCTCCAGCACCTTCTTTGCAAGATGATCCATCAAAGTATAATTTCCAAAGCTCATCTTCCTGTTCCTTGCTGCATTTAACTGGCTGTTCCTTTTCAACCTGTAACAAACTAGCAGTATTGTCATCATCACTAAAATGTAACATGCAAGTACCCAAATCTTTATCAATAGCATACAAAGGATGGTTTGTAGGGTTCTTGTCATCTGTCACAATATAGGCAAACTGAAGCTCTCTGTATAGCCTTCTATTTTCTCCTCCAAACACAGGAATAGTAGCATATGATAAATCCATTTGTAAAGTTCCACCAACTTTCTTTTCCCAAGACCTAGAGAGAAGTAACCCAAATTTAGGAGTAATATTTGCTACCACCACATCCATGATTGCACTTTTCATTGGTAGCTGAGCCAAACTGACAACCATGTCTTTAATCACACCTAAACACTTTACAGCTCGTGAATCAAATGCATACAAATCATGATAGGGTTTGGTTATACTCAGACCTAAAGCCTCCATGACAGCCTTTGGCATTAAATTGCGTGATGCTCCTGAATCTAACAGACAGTTATGTATCATTTGTTCATGGACTGTCAGAGTAATGTAAAATGGAGGTGAAGCACCTCCTTCATTCTCATTTTTTTTAGCCAAAGCTGACCCAATAAAAATCTTAGGATTTTCTTCTTGTAGATTCACTGTATCAGAAATAGGCTGATTGTTTGCTGAACCAATCATTTTAAGAACTGATTCTTTGTAAGAAGGATTTTTCATTAGTTCAGTAAAAGGCATAGGAATCTTTATTTTACCTAATTCATTTTCCAGATTAAAATTCTGCACAGTTTTATTTACCTCTTCAACCTCCATGTTCTTCTTTTACTTATCTTGAATTTGTTTTTTCTCTGACACAGGATCAGATTGTTGTTTACTAGGTACAACTACCTTCTTCTTTGGGTTACATACTACTTGTTTTGGGCCTGACCTAAAATTCAAATTCTTCTTCGGTTCATTCTGATAGACATCAGCAGTTACAGTAGTCATTTTAAGATTCAAATCATCCTCTGTTTCAAACATATCAGCATCATAATATTCTGCATTTAAAAATTCTTCTTCAATGACAAAACCCTCAGTCAACTTTTCTCCAAAATAGTTCATATCCCGATCTGTGTCTTCAAATAGCACTTCATCAATCTCTTCTTTATCAACAACATTGTTCTGAAGAGGTGGTGGTACCCTTTGATCCCCAGTCTCTCTCCTTTCTCGCTGAATATCATTATTTCTTTGTTCTCTAGGTATGAAACACGGAGCAAATTGTCTTATGAATTGGTTCTGATTGTTAGGGTTTCTTTCACCTTCTTGAACAGGCTTGCTTGAATTTCTTTCTAGTTCTAACTTGTTTAATTTTGCAGTCAAAATCCTCACTAACTTGGCCATCTCATCAATTTTGCCTTCTGAAGAATGAGATGTTGAAACCCCTAGAGCTGCTTCCTTCTTACCTTTCCTATCATACATCTATTGAGTTGTTTCCTTCTTCAATCTATTGGAAGCCAATATGTTAGGCTCCACCTCTAATGCTACATCTTGCATATTCAGTAAATAAACATGTCTTGTTTCTCTTAGTAGTAAGGAAAATTCATGATCGAAAGCATTTGCATATGTGAGTTTTGCAGATGTTTCTGAAGGTTTTATTTCTGCAAGAATTCTGCTGTACATTTTATTAAATATTTTTGAAAAGTCTACAATGGTTTCATCCTTTTTTCTCCTAAGGGGTCCAAATTCAGTTATATAATAAGTATGATCCTTGGTGTCACCCCATTGTCTCATGAAGAGGTCCTGAAGCTCTTCTATGATGGGGATAGAATTTGCAGGCAGCTCCCTAAAGCATTTTCTGACATCTCCATCAAGGATCTGCACAAACATCCTCATCCATACATCCTTAGCTTCAATATTTTGGTTATCAGCATAACTGAGAAAGGATTACCAGTTCTCTTCAGCTATAGTTTCACCTTGTCCATTAAACCTAGGCAGGTGTTTCTGATAGTCACCTCCAAGAAGTGCATTCAAAGGGTGAGGCAAAACTAGTGGTGCATATCTGGCTGCATCCATTCAGTCCATCATATCTATAGGTTGATTTTGGGCTGCCATTTTAAGGCTAACAAACTTTGGTGATGGAGAGACTTGGCTGGAACTTGGTTGAAAAGGGGTTTTACCAACTTTCAATTGAAATAGAGGAATCCTACCAGGAGATATTTTTTTTGCCTTTCTGAAGGATTGAGGATCAGTGAAAACTTGAAAGTTACTGACAGGAATTATAGGCTTTAACCAAGGTGAAGTTTCTTCTTCTTTTCTCAAAACAGATAAAGGTGATGAACCATCCAACTGATCAGGGTCACATAGGGCTGGTAATGACTGAGACCTTCTAATCTTCCTTGTTGTTTTCAATATCTGTTCTGGGTCTAAAACACCCAACTGCAAAGGTGAAATAGCTCTGTTTCTAGTTCCAATTCCCCTATCAGCCACTGTGACAAACTAGTGAAAAGTAGTCTTTAAGATATGCTAGTTTAAGTTCACCTCTTCAAACTAATGAAATGATAAGTATCCCAGGGAAAAATATGTTTTTGACTTCGTCCCCGGAAATGGCGCCAAAGATTTTTATGCCAGAAATTGTTCCTAGACTACAAGAAAACAAGGCAACATAATCTCAAATATCTCAATAAAACAAAACAGGGTTTTTAGGGATTTTTAAGGTTTTCTGGTTGTGAATTTTGATGACAAGATGGAATGCATTCATAATGTATTTGGTTACCAACCAAATTAAGGATACTTTATTCATAAAATGCAAACCTGCGTCATGATCCGGAATGGGCAGGCTGGATGGGAGATCATCATAATATAATACTTTATCAAATTGCTTCCCAAAATGGCATAAGTTTTTGCATGCTTCTTCTATCCAAGCTTGGATAGGGCTAATGTACACATCTACACGATGAAGCAGGTCAACAACTCCATCGCATATATCAAAAGGGCTTGTCATATGGTAACTCTCCATGTAAGACCCAGGATGCAATCATAAGGAACCTCTAAACCAGAAAATGCAGGCTCAGGCTAAACCTCCATCGGCTATATCAAATTTGACTCTTCGATGCATTGCCTCTCAAAGTATTCATTGCTAATACTTCTGTGTGTTTCTGGATGATATGGCTCTGAATGATTATATGAAAACTTTGTATACTCCTCTTCCATACCAAGACCTCCCCAAGTTCCTAAGTGAACACTCCCTTCTCTGGACATATCGTAGATGGGTTTTTCCATAAATTTCCAATAGTCATCATCCCTATCCATGTCATATGTGGGGGACTCTTCATCCATGGCATCATGCTCCTGCCTATCGATGTCTTCCTTGTATTCATAACAATCTTCTTTAGAAGATTTGGTTTCAAAAATGTTACAAGGCAATAAAATTTCCAAACCTTCATCAACATGTGGAGAACAAGGTCTAGTGTCATCACACACCATACTGATCTTATCATAAGTTTCTTTATAGGCTTCTATAATGGTTTCTTCTTGAGGTAAATCTGGAGAAAAATTGTGACCATTATCAATAAAATAATCATGAAAACACTCCAAATTTTCAATAGTTTCTATTATGATATCATGAAGAGGATCTTGAATATTATCTTCAATCAAGGAAACTTTATGGACATATTCAATGGATCACTTGGGATGTGTTGCTCAATGGGTTCCTTTAGCTTTGCCGAATCTTTATTATTTTCTGTTAAAGTGATATGAGGATGGTTTTCAACAATATCTCCAAATAAGGGTTCTTCAAGAAACTCTTCAACGTGATTGTTATGGATGTTCCTATCTTCAGAATCTTTCCGAGTATTGAGAGATACCTCATATTCTTTAATAAGCTGCTTAATTTCTTCCTTTCTTAAATAACTTAGAGGGACTTCCACACATTCGACATTGTTTATGACAACACGAGGAAGTTCTTCGATGGGAGTATCATGGATCTCCTCTTCAATTAAATGTTCAAGAAGTGATTCCAAGTCTTCAATACTTTGTATCATGGAAAAAGGTCCATCATATGTTTCCATGCGATACTCTGTCCCATATAGGTAGAAGGTAAAAATATTTCAAGGAAATTTTTCAAACCATTCATACTACCCTTACCATCATGCCACTACTCTAAAAACATCCAAAGGAAGCTTGGAAATGAGGTTATACATTTATTAGGAAGGCCCTGATAGAACCAACAAAAGGCCTCACCCTGAAAAGTACTAGCAAACATTTCCATCATATTTTCTTCATAAAGCACATTGGAGTCAACCATCAACTGAAGGAAATATTTGACATGCCAGATGGCCGAATCACCATAATTTCCATGAAAGGATGGAAGCCATTTATATACATCCCCCACACCATGACCAAAGTTAGGAAAACCCGAGATGTTTGAGAAATCGATAGGCTGAAAAAGCCTAGCTATCTAGGCACCACACTGCTCCCTTAATTCATCCATATCAAAAATTAATAGTATGCATTTGATATAGCCATTAAACCTTGTACTAAATAGGTGGAGTTGTCAAGTGATGAGCCTTAAAGGTTTTAATATGTCACATGGGCTCATCTACACACAACAAAACTTCACAAGTTTATGAGATAACAAGGTTTTATCCCTTCAATGGAGTCGTCGTGTGAAAAAGAAAAATAAGCATTTATAAATCTTTCACAAAAATTAATTTTTGCTTTTCTTTGTAAAAATAAAAACTGAAAAAAAAAATTCAGTGGAGTCGCCAGTTGAAAATTAAATATCTACTCTAAGCATTCATCAAACAAAGAAAAAACAAAAAGGAAGAAAACAAAAGTCGTACTCCGAGAATAAAAATATTTATCCCTGGAAATGGCGCCAAAAGATGTTGCCGCCTTTCACACACCTGGGGGGGGGACGTGGCAGAAATCTTCAAGCCACTCGGTGTGTCCTTAGGGGAAAGTCTCGAGTCAAGGTTGTCACCTTGTTCTTGACTCCTCTGTTTAGGCAAACTCCTAATAAAGCCAAGGGGGGTATACCCTACGATTTACTAAGGCTGGTTACTTAGATGATGATGGTATTAAATGTGTAAGTTTTTTAGGAGTTTTGACAAATGAATTCGACACAATATATTTGCAAGATTTGTTATACCACAATAGCATATAAATCAAAACTTGATAAGCAGTAATGTGGAAACATATGATAATATCAAATAGATCAATGCCAATAATGGAGTCCACAAATGAGATTGCTGTTGAAATACAAAGGGTTGTTGCAAGTGCTCTTGGTCAAATTTTAAGTTAATGTAGGATGAGTTAATTAAATTAGGCAGGGGGACTCCAGATATACCTAGGGTGTACTTGGAGTATGTCCAAAAGTGACAACCGCTACGGCTACCCGCAAGGAATGTGTGGGATGAATGGAGTCTCTGAGACTATGTTCATAATACACCCACTAGGATGTAACAGAAATCGACGCCTCGAGGTCACTGTCCAGTAGTTCCCACTTGCTTTGGGTATTTTTCCACTGTTTACGATTCAATTGAGGCGTTGGATTTTAGGTTGAGGTGGTTAATTGGGAAAGTAAATCTTAATTATTCTAGTCACTCACGTTGCTTTTGATGCATCTTGACTGATCAGATGAACCATAGCCAGTGCAGAGAATACACGACAAAGCCTGGATAAGTTTTTTAAGGATTTTAAGCTGTGTTCTTTGTTAAAAAATGAGAACTTCCAGGAATCTCTTTCGGTCCAAGTGGACCTCAATCGGGAAAGCGGGGAGGGGTTAATTTTAGATGATAAAAAATAAAAAATAAAAAAACAAACATCAAAACAAAACTCACAGGTTATCTAATTAGTCCTACCACGCATCTCTTTACCCTTTTGGGTCAATCGGGTAGTTGTGGGGTAAGTAGTATGATTACTTTGAATTTGTAAAATATATTGAAATGCTTATGAATCAAAGTATACAATGCTACGAAAAACAACTAAACTAAAAAAGAAAACTGAAAAATCACAAAAAACACGGAATTCCCGCAGGGGGGATGGGGAGTTGGCTCGAAAGAGCCTACTCAAAATTTCTTTTTTATTACTCGGTTACAAAACTTAATTGAAAAATGCCACTTGTTTCTTATACGAACGAACCCAAGGGCTTACAAAATACAACAATAATGACTATGAAAGATGGGGAGACCCCTAGGGGTTTCGAATGGCCCAAAAATCGCTTTTCGGACAGCACCTCCTCCTCTTTTCGGATGGAAATGCTAAAAACTAGCAAATTTAATTAGTATAAAGTGCCCAAAAACACTTTAAAAGTGTCTTTGGACAACCCCCAAAAAACTACCGAAAAATACTAAGTTAAAGTACTTTTAAGAAAAGACAAAAATAACTCAAGAGGAAAAGTCCTCTTGAGGATCTTGGCTAGCTTTGGGGCAGCCAATGCAATGTGCACTTTAGATGTCGGATTTAAATTTTAATAAAGAAAGACTATTCACTTTAAACAAGCTTTTAATTTGGCTTAAAACTGCTTATAAAAAATGAAAGACTTTTACTACTAGATCTAGTTTTTAAAGAGAAAGGACTTGAATATTTTTCTTAAATGAAACTAAATCTATGCATGCAACTCCTATATGTTTAGATCTAGAAAGATATCAGCTTTTAAACAGAAGATCTAAAATATAAAATCCAAGTAACCAAGAATATTTAAAATTTTAAAAGGAGAGTAAGAGGAGAGAAGGCTGGCTCGTTGCTTGAATGAAAGAAGCTGAAAGGAGGCCCTTTTGTGGAGCGTTAAGGGACAGAGTCTTGAGATTATTGGATAAGGAATGGTATCAATATTGATCCACACCTCATCCAATCGGGAACCTGCAACTAGATCACACAAGCCTGCACAACACCTCGTGAGATCTGGATATATATGTATGAAACAAAAAAATGAAAGATCATGGAAAAATAATCTTATTTAAGCATATAACTTAGATTCTTGAGCATACATAGTATGAATAAACAAGATTAAGTAATATTACTTGCCTATTTTACACCCCTACTTGATTCAACCAAATCCTTGAAGCCAGAATACAAAGGAGCACAAAACTTGGAAAAAAATTGCAGTTACCACATTAGCAGCATGACGCTGGGAATCCACACAAACACATGCACTACACGGTATAGCCTCCAAAGCTTCTTTATTCATCGTATGAAAATTTAGTAGTATTACAATGGAAGCAACTCTTCATCCAACTCTAAATAGCTTGGAAAAGGAAAAAGTTTCTTTATTTATAGCTAGACTGGCCAAGAGGGGTGCATGCTTGACTGAAAGAGAGACTGAAGCTGACAGAGAGTTACACCGAGCCTTATTTGATGATGAATTGAGCCTAACTGGACTGGAAATGCAAATAGGAGTGACACCTCACTCAGTGAACTAACCCATCCATCAAACAATTGCCAGATTGATCCACACATGTGGAGGAGAGAGAAAGGAGGGCGCAACCCCCAGATCTGGATGAGCCTGTTAAGCTCCTCTTTAGCCTTGATCGATGCCTTCAATCAAGGAATGTCAACTCTCGGTCAATATGAAGCTGATGAGACTGATTTTAATCAAGCCAGAGAAAAATCCACTGATTTAGGAATTTGGATTTGCTCCATTATTTAATTAATTTTTAATTAAATTAATTAATATTTGATTTTTTTGGATTTTCTTACTTGAGTGATGGGAAAATCATTCAAAACTTAGGAAAAGTGGGTTTATGGGTTTACCGAGTGCTCTGAGTTAGAAAATAAGCACCCCCATGACTGAATCTGACTTTTAACCCAACTTTTATTACAAGACCAATTTTTCCATTTAGACTAATAAAAAATAGCCTAAGTTTTGTGGAAAAATTAAAATTAAAATTTAAAAAAAACAAAACCTAGGGGGACTTAGCACATGTTCATATCACTCGACCGTAATGCCTAGCATGTTTATACATTGACACACAGACTCTAATAACCTCAATAGGCCCAAATGTCAAGTCGACCACCCCAACTTTGGAGGTATTGAGTGAAAAGCTTAGAAATTATCAGTCATTTATTCAACAACCAATAATAACCAAGGGAAAAAACACTATGGGCTGATCGAATTGACAAATATAGTCCAGGAGACCGATTCTTTTACTGACACTACCATGCTAGAGCATTTTATTACAACTCCCCCAAGGGGGTATGAACATGTGGTAGATTAGAAAAACACTTCCCAGAAGCAAGTCTGAAGGTCTTTTGAAGTCCGAACAAATCATCTTTGTCTGGTTCAGTGGGCTCACTTGATAACACCGACTAAGTACAACTTAGGTGGTAACAGGAATCCGTAGTTTTCGTTGTTGCATAGTGCCTTCTTTCATAGAGGCTCTAATACCATGTTAGCTTTCTTAGATCTTGTTAGCTTAGTTAGGATCTTTATCTCAAAGAATAACAAGTAAAAAATATGCATAAGACAGAACAAATACACAATACACACAAATTTCACCAGGGAAACCATAAAGGAGAAAACCCTGCAAACTTCCTCAAAATAGTATAGTCACAAACACTGTGTCATAAGATGATCACTCCAAACAATAAGAAGTCTTCAGCAACTATCTATCTCTCCTCCTTGACTCTCTCTCTCTCTCTCATGCAAACTTGAGTGAGTGTAAGGTTTGTATAAATGAGGGAGAGTGGCTTCCTATTCATAATAATAAGGTGACTAAACTATTACATTATTGGGGCTGACATCTTACCCTAAGGGGGATGACTTCTCTGTTTCACTAGGGACTATTGCCCCGACTTACAATGTAGGTTGTACCTCAAGATCTGTACACTATAATGACATCCCGAAAGAAGGTAAACAAATCTTCGATAGGGTACAACAACATACAATGGTAATACACATTAGAATATCTTCCAAAGTTACAAATACATCAACAAGAAGCAGTCGCTCAGTTGGAAGAGCGCTCAACCCTCAAAAGAGTAGGGAAGACTGTTGGAAGCACTATTGGAGACCATGGAAAAGTTCGTGGAGATTACCATAACGAGATTAGAAAGTATCACCAATTTTTGTACAACTATGGAAGAAAAACAATGTGACAGGACGGTCGAGCTAGCTACTACGATTGCATATGAAGGAGGAAATTTAGTTGCATAAGGCATTTGGATAAAGGAACCGAAAATGCATAAGTTGTTTGATGAAGGAAATGACATGATGGGGAGAAATGTGTCGCTCCTTATATACTTAAGTCAGAAAGCATAGAAAGAACGAAAAGAAGGTAGGAGTTTGAGTGATGGTATGGAGCACCATATCCCATCCTCTTCTAGTTAGACGCTCTTCTGGAATACCCCCTACCTTTGGCACAACTAGGGGGTTCATGCATGCTTCAAGGAGAGGCATGCCAAAACGAAGCCAACATGGAGTGAAGCATGCTAGCTTCTTCCAACTGGAGCAAGACGCCACTGAGAGTAATACTCATGCAGAGAGGGAAAAGCACATACTTTCTATATATAATTATTTTCTCATATCATATAATTATTACATATTTACCAAAATAATGCGATATTATTTTACTCCGTACTTAAAATATCATAAGTTAAAATCAATCCATTCAGATTATACTTTTCAGTGGTAAGAGAAGAAAAATTACTAAACTAAAACGTAACAACACACCTCAACATTAAACACACTAAAAAAACCATTCACAGGTTAACATTGAAGAAGTTTAAAAACTTGAATAAAACGTGACTAACCGCCTTAACATTGAAGAAGTTAAAAAGCTTTAATAAAACGAGAGTACACACCTTTTGGGATAAGAAATAGTGGGCTAATTCTTTTTTTCCATCATCTTTTTTTGCTATTTTAGAAATAGCTGTCCCTGTCCTTGTTATTCATAGAATCAAAGGGTATCTTACATAGCAAGCCCAGGAAATGGGCAACAATCAAAGAGGACATAGTACAAGATGTAATGTCGTAAAGATACACAACTCAGTGAATGCTGAGGGCGAGAGTTTAATGCCAACTATGAAGTAAAAAATATACCCATCAGTAATAACTGTCATGTCCATCCATATCTACCATGTGCATGAAGAGCATGTGAAGAACAAACTAAAGGAACCGGTTTATAAGAAGATAAGGTGCGTAAAAGAAAGGACACAAAGTCCCGCACGGGTCATTCTTATAGCATGGGTGGGCCAATGCAACGGTTCAAGAATGGAGCAACTAACGCAATATTGACAAAGCTTTCGACAGATTTTTATCATCACGCCCTACCGTCGATTACTACCTAACGATGTTGAATCGAGCCATCCGCTTGACTGGCTTCCTCTTACTACCGATGTTGAATCAAACCATCCGCTTGACCGGCTTCCGCTAGAAGCCTGTCCTTCGGATTAGCGGTAGTCGCACATTCAATATCCCCTTCGCTACACAGGCTGAAACTATTCACGTTAATTGAAGCCGTCTGGACGTCAGGGAGCGGAGCTTCACCATCCAGTATTTGACACACTTGCCGTATTCCCGGCCTCTTCTCCGCCTCGGCATGGGAGCAAAACAACCCCATAATCAGCACCTTCTCCATCTCTCCATTGTCGTATTCATTTCCCAGTTTCGGATCTGCTGCATCGAGCAGCCTCCCTTGTGCGCACAGATCCGACACCCATTCCACCAAAAGCACTCGTTTCTCGTCCATGGTTAGGTCCACGGGCTTCCTCCCGCACGCCACTTCCAAGAGCAGAACCCCGAAGCTGAACATATCCGAGCTGAGCGTGGCCTTCCCCGTCTGCGTGATCTCCGGCGGTATGTACCCCAGCGTTCCCATAACTCGAGTCGTCTCTGGATTCTTGCTATGATCATACACCCGGGCGAGGCCAAAGGCTCCCAGCCGCCCATTGAATTCAGAATCTAGCAGCACGTTGCTCGACTTGATGTCTCTGTGAATGACCCTCTTCTCCCACTCCTCGTGCAGATACAGGAGCCCCGCGGCTACGCCCTTCAAGATCGCGTATCACCGGGGCCACGGCAGGACCGTCGTGGGGTTTCCGAATATCAGTTTATCCAGGCTGCGGTTGGGCATGTAGTCGTAAACGATGAATAGCTGCTTCTGCCTCCTGCACCAACCCCGGAGCTGTACCAAATTCCGGTGCTGCATGCGCCCCATGGTTGAGATCTCTGCCACGAATCCCTTCATTCCCTCCTTGAACTCCTCCGTTAAGCTTTTCACTGCGACTTCCTGGCCACTGCCCTGTAGAACGCCCCTGTAAACCTTGCCAAAACCCCCACGGCCCAAAACATTTTCATCCCGAAACCCTCTCGTGGCGATGCTGAGTTCCTTGTAAGTGAATCTATGGGGCCAGAACTCCTGTTCCCATTCTTCGATCT
>LPNX010688702.1:185598-239924 GCA_001517045.1 Pseudotsuga menziesii
GCCTTTCAGAGTGAACTCCTCGAACTTGTCTCCATTCCAATACCCGACAGGCTCTGGATACATCGATGTGAGGTTGTTGATGTCCACACCCACGTGGTTGTCGTTGATATCATTGAAATCCACGGTCTTGATCGTATCGAACTCCACTGCGAACAAGTGATTGTCTGGCTGCCCATTACTGGTGGTGTTAAGCAAGCCCAAATACTCGGCCGGCATAGCGCCCTTGGGAGATGTGTCAGGCGTGACGATGAAGGCTATTCCGTGCCCGCCTGCGTCAGTGGAGGGACGCACCATGCAGAAAACAAAGGTAGTGCTGAAGGATGAAAGCGTCCCTTTGCTTTTCATCTGCACGGGAATCCAATACAGAGCCCGGCCGATCGTAAAAGACGTTTGATTTGTGAGGGCGAAGGCGGATTGGGAGCGGATGACTGAAGCATCTGCCTCCAAGGTCAGGTTGGTTCCATTGAATCCGTCGAAGACAAAAGTGACGGGAAAAACTGGTATGACAAGGGAGAAAAAGGTCATAAGTGCGAGGCTGCCAACACAGGATCTCAGGAATCCAGTAGAGACACAATTTCTTCTCCATGAATCCATCTATTTTTTTTCTATGTTTATTTGCGTATTACTATTTGAATGAACCAGTGTTGGAAATATATTATGAGCACGAGTCAAGTCATGGATTTTAGATTTTGACCGTGTCATTTCTAATTTGAACCTCCAACTTCACTAAAGGAAGCTGTTTAGATTCATTTAATAAATTAATAATAATGCAAAGATGAAAAGCTAGTTAAATTTAGATTAGTCAAAAATTAATAATTTCATGATAGTTTTTTTTAATTTTTACACATGGCTGAAAAAGTATGTTAAATTTAGATGCACTCAAAAATTAATAATTTTTTTATGGTTTTTGTATTTATCATATCTTATAGTAATCAAAATATATTTTGTTTTTTTATTTTTATAAATGAATCAAACATAAATTTGCTGAGTGTATTTCATAGTCAAAAACAAAAAAAACACATCTCAACAAAATACCCATATTAAAGTTATATCACATCAATAAATTAATAATTTGACAAAAAAACACATATTAAAATTAGATTCACTTAATAAATTAATAATTTCATGATAATCTTTTATTTATTGTATCCCCATAGCTATCAAAGTACATTCCATAGCTATCAAAGTACATTCCAAAGTTATAAAAGTCAATCGGGTGAAATTTATACGAATTAAATAGTTATGAAATTTTAGCAAAAAGTCTAAAGTCTGAGGTGTACATACTAATGTCAATGTAAAGGTGTGCCGATATCCACTCGAGAACTCCCCGGTATTCAACTATAACCCATAGTAACTACCCCGTCCTGCACCATCACTTCCACCATAGGGATGCCCAAAAGCGTGCACCGCTACAAGTCTGGGAATGAGAATACGCTCATTCACCTAATGACTGACTTTTTTATTCTTCCAGCTTTCTTTGTCGTAGTGAGCAAGGCGACAAAAACACCCGATCCCATCCTGACCTCGACCTGTTCAATCGTATTGTGCCATATGTACTGAGCTGAGGTAGCTCGGGAGACGTGGTAAAAGCCCTTTGGATACTTTACTAAAGGCTGGTGACAACCCTATTTTTGTGGTGTATATTTACATTTCATACTTCTTTTTAACTATTTTGAAAAAAACATACATTCACACTCTCACAACAAATTAATAATTTCATAAAACTATTTTTTACATTAAATTTCTATTCATATTATATAATCTAAATTTTAATTTTAGAATTATTATTTTCAACTATTTAGAAAAAAACATACATTCACACTCTCACAACAAATTAATAATTTCATAAAACTAATTTTTACATTAAATTTCTATTCATATTATATAATCTAAATTTTAATTTTAGAATTATTATTTTCAAAAACTTTGGGATATCGTAAAGACATTGTCATATTTGTACGTTGACTTGAAGTAATAATAATATGTTCCTAAAATAAAAGAGATATATTTATATATAAGAACGATTTTGGGAAAAAATCTTTGGAAATAAGGAATTGAAAGTTTATCCATTTCCGATGATAAGAGATATGAATTGTATTTTGTAAAGAATGGAAGTTTAGGGATGGAGTATAGCCTAAATAAGATCTATAGATGTGGAATTTTTAGAATGTAAATTTATTTAGTTTAATCGAAGGTCACAGAGGAAGCTATAGTAAAAAGGATAGATAAGTATATGATGTCTAGAGATCTTTTGAAAAAAATGGATGGATGCATATTTTGGAGAATTACTGGTGGTGGATCGAATCATTTCTCCTTTTAAGTTCAAACACTATTCGATGGAGCATCTTGATTTTGTTAAATCAATAAAAGAAAACTAGAAGAATTATGATAACACATATGATCTTTCCTCTAGTAGGGACCAAAGGTTAAGAGAGGTGGAACTAAGTATTGAGGAATTTTATGTCAAGACGAGAAAGCATCAACATAATTTGCATCGGTTGTACTCAACACCACGCATGACGGCTTCCTGTTAAACCAGGAGATCATGCAAGATCCCAAACTGAAGCAGCAACCTGAAGTGCTCTTCTTATCAGTGGCTCTACCTGCCCAATACGAATCAACATAACTGTGTAGGTTAATCTTCTGATTTGCATCATACTTGAGCCCATAATCCACTGTAACTTTTTGGTACCTCAATACATGCTATGCAACTATCAAGTGAACATGTCTCATATATGTTAGGATCTGGCTCAAGGTGTTCATAGCAAGGCATATCTTGGGTCTCATATTCGCCAGAGACATCAATGAGGTAATCATCTGACGATACATCATGGAATCAACCGACTCAAATGAAGTATCACACAGAAGCTTCAAGTTTGATGCCATAGTTGGGGCTATCATCTTGCAGTCTAGCATTCTGAATCTCTTTAGAATATCTATTGTATACTTTCCTTGACCAAAGAAAATCACATCTGCAATTCGCCACACCTCCATGCTTAAAAAGTAGTGCATCATCCCTAGTTATTTCATCTCAAACTCTGTAGCAAGTCTCGGCCTCCTTGCATATTTAATGAGTTCGTCCTCTCCCATCAGAAACAAGTCATCGACATATAGTAGGAGCATCACTGGTCTTCCACCTTCAACCTTAAAGTAAAGGTTGGAATTTGCTTTACTCTTGGTAAATCTTTGGCTCATCGGGAAGCTATACATCCTATTGTACCATGTCCTTGGTACCTGTTTCAATCCATACAAGGCCTACTTCAATTTGCACACATGAGTCTACTCGTCATGTGTCTCGAATCCCAATGGTTGTTCCACATACACTTCCTACACCATTCATGAATAATGTCTTAACATCCATCTAATGTATCTTCCATTTCATAACTGCAGTTAATGCAAATATGGTCCTAATTGAAGTGTACCTCGCCACGAGTGCAAATGTATCTTTGTAGTCTATGTCGTCTACAGAGACATAGTTCTCTCAGGGAAGTTCACTAGCACAACAAGGAGTATTTGTGAGGCGCTGGATTAGAAAGCCTGCATTCTTGAAGAACTTGGCTTGAGAGACGTTTTGGCAGCAGACAAAATGAGGGTTTCTGCAGCAATGGGAAACAAGGTTTGACATAGTTGGTTGGGTGGCTAAGGCATTTTAAGAGATCTTGCAAGGATATTTTCTAAGTATTGTAACTCCTCGATTGGTGCGGTTTGTGCATGTCGAGTGGGAAGATGCCTGCAGGCACTCCCTTCTCTATATTGGTTGCAACCATATTTCTGCTACCTTAGCCTTGTTGGGGTTGTCGCCCACTTAAATCATGATGTCTCTTGTTTGTTAAAGGTGCTTTACTAAGTTATGTGAATTCTAAGACACTTGTAAAATTGACCAAGGGTAAATAGTAGAAGTGAATAAGTTAAAGATGGTCTCTGTTGGTTAAGGCATAGTCTGCCAAGCTAGTAGCCAAGTTGGCCTTGCCCTTGACAAAACCTTGCCGTGGTGCTACACAGTCTTAGCCATCCTTGGGTGAAAAGAAAACACTAAGCTAAATGACTATGACACCCACTACCATCAAATTATGCAACATTTATGTCTAATATATGTGATTATAAAAATTTGAATTTGACTCCAAACAAAATAAGAGCAAAAAAACATGAAAAAAAAATACCTTTAATATATTATATTACTAAAAACAATAAAAAACACTATAATAACAAACACACAAGTTACATCTAATTTAAAGCCATACTTATTTTACTAAAAACTGACCAGTATAATAAAAAACACTGATTACAACCGGTATAATAAAAGAACTGATTACAACCGGTATAATAAAAAACACTTCTAATTTAAAAATGAAAATGAAAAAAAAATATCTTAAAATGAAAGCACATACTCTCTCTGTATATAATTATTTTCTCATATCATATAATTATTACGTGTTTACTAAAATAATGCGCTATTATTTTACTCCGTACTTAAAATATCATAAGTTAAAATCAATCCATTCAGATTATACTTTTCATTTTAACTTGTAAGAAAAGAAAAATGACTAACCTAAAACGTAACAACCCACCTCAACATTCAACATACTAAAAAACCATTCACAGGTTAGCATTGAAGAAGTTTAAAAACTTGAATAAAACTTGAGTAACCGCCTTAACATTGAAGAAGTTAAAAACTTTAATAAAACGAGAGTTACACACCTTTTGGGATATAAGAAATAGTGGGCTAATTTTATTTTCTGGTCATCTTTTCTTGTTATTTTAAAAATAGCTGGGTCAATTTTTTTTTCAGAAAGAAAAAAAGTCTATCTTTATTATGTCCCCGCCTGAGGGGATATATATGAATCACTCAAGGCGATTATTTGAAGTAATTTGTTGCAACTTTAACAAAATTATATAATTTTTGCTATAGTTTGTATTAAATTTTTTTTGGGAATTATTTAAATATTGATTTATCTTGTTTTTAATTGGTTTATATAGGTGACGTAGGCGTGGGACTTTGTGCCCCAAGACCCTGCGGCGGGCTAATGTCAGCAGCATTAACTCAGTCATGTGGATTAGTTAAAAGTTTGGCATAAATTTTTGTGTGTTTTTTAAAGTTTTTTCATAGTTTAATTTTTTAGTGTATTAAATAATTATTTTTTAAATTATTTTTTTGTTTCTCTATTGGTTTAGTTTATTATTCTTGCAATATTGATTTTGAAAACTGTGAAACCTATTGAACTACTTTTAATTATATAGTTTGTGTACTAAATTGAACTATTATCCTAAGTTTTGGAAAACCTTACTCTTATTGTGCGATCACCTTTTCATTTGGTTAGCTATGACACAAACTGCACGAGAACCTGCACGCTCTGACAACCCTGTACATCTGACAACCTTGAACACCTCCTACAAGCAATGTGCCTTCTCTTGCCACTTGCAAGGCCATACAAAGTCCCATGCATGCGATCACTCCATCTTTCCAGGTACATGGCATGCAAATTTGCCACAAGACTATGTAAACAACCATTTTTCTTCTTCTAACCAACTTGGTTTCACATCTACAAGGTTGTGGCGATACAGATAGTTGAACGTTTTCAGTGTACAAATTTATTGAATGAATGACAAAATAATGGTGTTTCAAACTATTTGGATTTCCAGAATCTCAAAATATGAAGAATTTTTAACAAATCTACTAAATCAGAAGCTTCATCACAGGGGAGGAGAAGAGCGTGGAGCACTCATGGATTTCTGTACATAGGGTTGCTTCTGGTACGATTTCATATGTGATTTTGAATTTAACAGTGGAAATTGGGCTTAAGAAAGAGTTGAGTTCAGATTTCTCTCTTTGACCTGTGTTTGTTAAAGAATTGCTATTTTTATCTATAATTATACTTCTAAACCTGTGTTTGTTAAAGAATTGTTTTTTTATTATTATCTATAATTATACTTATAAAGTATACGTAGTGGAAATTTACCGGTATTTTAATCATATAAAGTTCCAGGTAGACACGTAGCCATTGGATTTATTTAGGCTTAGAGATACAAGTTTCTTACTGGATTGCTTCTCTTACCTTCATAGTCTTTTTGTCATTCAGTTGTATTACGGAGCCCAATTGGGTCACCATCTGCTGAATCCCCACCAAGGCGTTCATCAGCGTTAAGCCTTTCATCTTCCACGGGCTTTAAACTAAACACTGGGCAGACTCTCATCCAAAGGCCTCCGCAGATGTAGCTTTTCTGTATCTCGATGGGTTGGCAAAAAACAGAAGCACGTTTGATACTGGCAAGCAAAGCTGATAGGTCTTTTATGTATCTCGATGGAAACAGAAGCACATTTGATACTGGAAAGCAGAGCTAATAGGTATCGAAGTTACTGGAAAGCAGAGCTAATACCAGAGCTAATAGGTATCGGAGTAGCTTTTGGTTTAAGAAACTATGGAGTAACTATGACCTATAACTTAGAATATCTTAGGATATTTGGGTAGTCAAAATTATTAAATTACTATGACCTATGACCATCACAAATTACTAGTGCATCCGACGCCCCCACCCGAAGTACTTAATTCAGTAAATTGTATCTGGTTATAATATCGTAAAAGACTTGGTTTTCATAATTCTAATTTGTAGTCATGATAAAAATCAAGGTAGGAAGTAGAGAAGCAACAGTAGCCATGGCAGCAGCTGTTTTGGACCAAGAGACTATGAGCAAAGTGCTACGCCAGGTACGCACTATCACTCTCATTCATGTAGTATTCATCCATTCCTCACATAGACATTTGATTTGATCCAATTTCATTTATTTTTAATTTGTGTTTTATTGGGCTGCAAGCAGGTTGAATTTTACTTCAGTGACAACAATCTTCCAGGCGATAAGTTCCTTAAAAAAATCATTCAAGAAAGCGAGGATGAGAGTATGACACGATAAGTTCCTTAAAAAAACCATTCAAGAAAGCAAGGATGAGAGTATGGAATTTCCTTGACAATACCTGATAACAGTGGTTAGCGTGTCTGAATTTGCTCATTTCAACGAATGAGAAACCATCTTGGTCTGAAGGAAGTAGGGCCTGAGAATGTACCGAAGGAAACTGCTGCTGCGGTTGTATAAGTCATTCGCAATTCATCTTCTACCCTCCGTGTTTCCGAAGAAGGTATTTATATTGATATGTGTTTTCTCAGTCATGATATGCATTCAAATTGTTCCAATGAGGACACTGTAATGGTGGTGTGGATGAATGTTTCTCCACACATCCAAGTTCGATTATGGTGGGCTTTTGACAAATTTAAGGGCTTGCATATCCATGTAAAAAAATGCATTTAAATTATGTAATTTGTATTGAATTGATATCTAACAACTTTAAATGAGTGGGGTTACCCATGAGACAATTTGTTATGACATATATATACTTAAAATGAAAAATAAATTTCTTAATTTAGAAAATTGAATAAACAAAATAAACAAAATATATTTATGGGGTTACCAAGGAGACAATTATATATATATACTTAAAATGAAAAATATTTTTTTTAAGTTTAAAAAATATAAGAAATATGTATACTAATAAAATAAACTAAATATACTTATGGTATGTTATTTCTTGTACTTAAAAAACAAAGAAGAGGCTTATTGTTTAAAATAGTTATAAGGACCAAGACCATCTCATGAATTTTCATTTCTAAACTTTAAGTCCATTCTTTATAGAAATTGTATTTTTACTATAGAAACATAAAGGGTCATTCATTTTACTTTGTAATTTCTGAATTTGTCACGGTCACAATAATATCGGGATAAAATAAAAATTTATGGGTACATTTCCATTTATAACTTACACATCCATCATACCTTCTTGAATCCTTAGTGCTTCTTTAAAAATTTTGCTAGCTTTGAAATTGAATTCCAAAAAAAACATGTTGGAAAGAGCCAGCTAAAAATTGAAGAATTGACTTGTCATCTCTCATATTTTCCTAATAATGGGATAAGGAAAAAAAATTCCAATCTGGATTTTCCATTTTCCAAATCAATTAATAGTTTCGAGTAACCTATCACTTGAAAACTAAAAATTCCTTTATCCTCCAATTTTTAGTATCAAAAAATGGGCTTATAATTGGTTGTTATTATAAACTTTTAGTTCAATCGATTGAATGAAATGAGTTTGGATTTTGAATTTTGAGAGTGTCCTCTCAAATATCAACTAGTTCAATAGATTGAACTAGTTCACAAATTATTCAAATATTAAACCGAGTAATTCAAAAATTAAACATGGTAGTTGGACAAATTATTCAAATATTAAACCGAGTAATTCAAAAATTAAACCTGGTAGTTGGACATGAGTAATTTAAAAATTAAACCCGGTAGCTGGTCACCATACCCACACCTTAATTCAATAAGCTAGCACAAATTAACGACATAAAAAGAAGTAATTGTTGTTCACCTTCAGTTTGTCATTTGTAAAAAAGGCGAGCCCTCTTCTAGCCGTTGCAGAATGAATTGGAGTGACAGGGAATTATTGCATCATCTGGGCTGTGCAGAGGGGTTTACGAAGGATTTGAAGGATGCCATCCGAACAAACCAGTTCGATGGCCTTCTTGTGTTTCTTCATGGCCCTAGCCACTGCAACTGTAAACCACTAAAGAGAACACCACTAAAGAGAACTGGAGAAGATAATAATATAAAGGTGGAAGTATTATCATATCTCACAAATAGGTAATCACCAGGTGGAAGTAAGACGTATGAGATGCAGGAAGTTTTGAAACTTGGATTACTTTTATAATTGAATGTAAATTTTGAAAATGAGTAGTGTAAAGAAGAACTAAAAAAAAATTTAAAATATATTTTAGATATAAATTTAAAAAATGAGTAATGTAAAGAAAATTGAAAATAAAATTATTTTTCTTTAAAATTATATTATATCTATCCACTTTATATCAGTTTCACTTATTTAGCTACTTTATATCAATTTGATCTTATTTAGCCATAAGAGTTAGCTCAGTTTGTTAGGGGTTTATTTGATCTTCTTTTCGAGATTGCTAGTTCCTCCAAATATTTGGTATCACAATGTGACGCCCCTTTAAATGGGCTCTTTAGTTTGAAATCATTTTTAAAAAACCACATACTAATTTTTTTTCAAAAAATTTAAATATAAAAATACTAAAACATTCAAAATAAATAAAATATTTTCATACATAATGTTTTCACAAACATTACATACTCCCCCTTAATGTCTTTTTACGTTAAAAATAACATTTCATATATTGTGAATTTAAATAAAATACAATTAAAATTACAAAAAATGCATTCAATTTTATATTTGAAATGTGTACATATCAATTTTAAAAAATTTCATTGTTATTTAATTAAATATTCAATTTCAACTTCTCTATTGGTTGTGAACATTAAGCATTATATATCTATATAGATATATATATATCCCAGAATGAATGGGACATAAATATTCAATTTCAACTTCTCTATTGGTTGTGTGTGTTTGTAAATTAGTTGAGAACTAATACTCTTTTCATGGAACTTCCAATTCTGGAACTTATTTATATTAGTCTTTTGCAGACATGTTAATATAATTTTGCAAAACAAATAGCAGATTGTAGAAGCGATTAATAGAGATTAAGATCCTAATAGTGCAGCTTATTATTTTTTTAAAGTTATTTAATTTTAATTAAGTTTGTTTTTGGTCGCAGATTAACTAGTGCATGACAATACGCTAGAAAAAAATAAGAATCGAGTTCTTTGATGACCAAATACTGAGCCAATCACATTGATCACTATTTAACGAAGCTGCTAACTCCCAGAGAATATCCACTCAATTGCCATTGAAACCTTATGGATTCAACGGAAGTTAAGGACAAGATATATTTTTATTAGCAAAATTTGGGATATATAAAATCATCCTAGCTGGGTTGATCGCTAGCGGTTACAACAAAGAATTTGCTCTCTACCCACAGATCGCGTGAAACTATCAGCAAAATGGGGAAGATCAAGCAAGTCAGATTGATTCGAATCAAGTTATAAAAGGGGCAGCAATCTGATAGTACGGGAGGTGCGTTCTCTGAACAAATATAAAGAATCAATTGTAATTCAAATATAAAGAATCAATTGTAATTCCTTCTCTGCTCTGATTTTTCCGTTTATCAATGTTCTGTATTTGCAAAAACCGGAGGTGGAGACCGCATCCTTGTAGTGTTTGATCAGTTTATGCAGCAATGATAGTGCAAGGCTGCTACATTCGTTTTCTTTTTCTCATGTGAAAACGTCTTTAGTGGTAGTAGTGAATAAAAATAAATAAATATAGGAAGCCAATCATTTACATTTTTATAGAATAAAAATAAATACATTTAAGAATAGAAGAATGTAAAAATAAAGATAAAGGACAACCTTTTTATTCTTCATTTCATTTACAGCCATTTCTGAAGCTAATCATTTACATTTTTGTAGAATAAAAATAAATACATTTAAGATTATAAAGAATGTAAAAATAAAGATAAAGGACAATCCTTTTATTATGTCTTCGAGGGGATATATATGAATCGCTCGCCATTAATTTATTTGGTTAATTTTGATTTTTTAATTTTTCTAAAGTTACAACATAGTTGGAATATTATTTATTTAGTGTAATTTTTTAAAATTGTAATTAAATAACATTCTAGTGGCCCTGTACAAGTGACGTTGGTGTGGATATTTGTGCCCCAAGACCTGACGGCGGGGTTGCGTCAGCTTGGTATCTTGGGATATGGTATCCTGGCCTACTGGGAATTGCTTTCCAGCTATTTTTCATTATATTTCGAAATTTCTTTTTCTTGGAGTTGGAATTTGAGGTTTGCCAGAGCTTCTCCACCTGCAAGGGTTTCATACTTCTGTGTTATAGTTGTCTATTATCATTATGGAATACTAAATGTGCCTTGGGAAGAAAAATTATCAAAGTACACATTCTGGTCACTGGTTGCTGATATTCTAGTCATTGGTTGCTGATATTTACATATTCCTAATAAGGAGGTATCTTTCAACTATTTTGCATAAACTATCAAATAAATTCAGTCATGGCTCTGTTCGATCTAAATATAACATAAATTTGATTTCTACATGCTCGATTATACTCGACCTAAGTGCACAGTGCTATTTTTGGGATCCATGGCCGAAAGCAAATGGGTTCACTGCTATGCCTCCAATTAGCGTGTCTTCTTGGCTCTTCCATCGCTTTGTCATTGGTGAACATATTCATGCTTTTAAATCTTTGTTAGTTTTATCATTTTAATTTCAATACAATATTGAATTTCTATGGTCAAATCTGGCATGCAATACCATTCTATTTATTGTTACTAGAATATTATTGGATTATATTGTTGTGTTGTGGGATTGCAGGATGAATGTAGCCATTGATGGTATGCCTTCTGACCACAAAATTTATTTAATTTTTTTGGGAGCATTATAAGGAGATATCATGGAATACCAAATTTCTGTTAATGTGTGATCAGATTTGAATGGCAGTGGCTCTGTTTCTGAGATATGGGCGATACTGCGGAGTATTGTACAGTGTATGCCATGGAGAAGCTCCTTGTGATGGGATGGATAGCTGATGCAAAGATCATGATGATTGTATATTACGCTCTTGAAATTATCTAAACGTGAAGTGCAATCAGAAGTTGTTGGACTGCATGCGCTCTTACAGTAAAATAAAAGAAGACCAGAAAACTCATAGGTTAATCAGAGGGAAACGAATAATCATGCACAGAGGTAATACAAATAGTTATATGATAGTAAGTTTCTATAAAATTATCCCCAATGTAGGTCAATCACATTATAAATTAAAAACTATTCCCAGAGTTACTGTAACCTATGTTTATTTATTATTTCTCTTCTTACAACTAGTTTCCTCTGTTATTACCGCTCTCCATTTTTTTTGTTTTCACTGCATTGTTTCCCTTAATAAGTTGAAGAGTGTACGTTGTTTCTTTTTCCATGAAGGCACTAAATTCCAGTAGTTGGTATTATGTTCTAATTTTATAATAAGCTTATGGTTATTAATTGAGAAAGGTTAAACGCGCATGGGAGGTTTGCTTAATTAGAAGCCATGCTTTAAAATATAAAGTCGCACCTAAGACGTAACTAAAGTATCATAACCAGAATTAAGCTTCCTCTATCCTCGTGAACAATTAAAGTAAGAGTAGTAGAAGGTTGTGTTATATAAAAATATTTATTAATTCAAAGGACATTGTTTTGTTATTAATATTATTAGTAACTTTTTGTAATTTTATGAACTTAACAAGTGTGTTTGTAAATGTCCTCCATCTGGAGAGCAACAGTGAATGCTTATGATATTATTGGCAGCAACTTAAAATGGAAAGTGGGAAGTGGTGCTAAAATCAGAGTGGGCATTGATCCTTGGGTCGGGAGCAAAGATGGGTATCTTCTCCCTCGGAGGATTTAAAATCAGCTGCATGAAAAATTGATGTTCACGCTCAAGAATATCAGGTCAAACAATATGAGTGAGCAATGGAGGACTAAATGGGTAGATGCAATTTTTTTGTGTCTTCAAGATGAAGATATAGGGATTTAGAATGCTTTCATCGAACAACTGAGGAGTAATCAGATATTTTTGTCTGCGTCCAGAGATAAATTGACTTGGTCCAGGGATGAAATGGTGTATATATACCCAAAGAAGGTTACATTTCTTTGTTGGATTGAGATTTTAAAGGAACTAAGCAACTGTGGTGGTGGAAGTTAGTATGTTCTTTTAACTGTGAATTGAAAGCCAAAATTTTCCTATGGTTCATTCTATCTAATAAAGTGTTAACCTCGGAATAGTTTTGTCACAAATAGTTTAGACTACATAGTTTAGACAACAATACATGTTTATTTTTTTCATAAAAGCAGTGAATTCCAATAGCTAGTATTTGGTTATAATTTGGTTAGTGAAATTTGGTTCCTGAATTTCAATAGATTATTATGTCACGAGCAAGCCCTGATATATAGATAGGTAGATTGTATTAATTCTACCATACAAAAGTTAATTTTTTAATATTTAACAAAATTTTGTAAAAGTTGTGAATCAGTCATATATTGTTTTTTCTTTTGCCTTCACTACCATACCCACTACACATTTTTTAGGCCAATATCAATTTTAATACCAATAAATTTCTCATGATCTATACAATATATATAAAGTACAGGAAAGCTGCAAACAACTGTCAATTTTTAAGTCTATTTCCAGCTTAAATCCATCTAAACCAGAACATAAATTAATGAAAGAGCTAGGGATCTAACCCTAACAACTGGGGATCTGTGAAGAATTAATAGTATAACTATGAAAACCTTGCCAACCATTGCAAGTGCTTCCGCATTCCGAAATTACATCGCCCTCCACCTAACCTTAAAATCTACCTCCGGAATTATTCTTTTCTTTGGATTTTCGGATATTCTCTCTTCATTAACCAAGACATGATTTTATCCATGCCTGACATGAGAGCCAAAGTAATCGACTTAAGCTATTGGATCTTCAAGTGACATAAAATAAATAATTAACTCAACGGAATAATGGTCAAATTTGCCTATATTCACTTCTAATAACATCAATTTCCTTTACTCAGTTCTATTATTCCCATCAATTAGTTACTACTCATGCCTACAATATTGTCATGTGTTTCTTTATTTCTTTCCTTGGCCTTAACAAAGTGATTACACACTTTTGTTTTCTCTAGTTTTCATATGATATTCATCCAAGGATCAAATGCATCCCAAATCATGAAATCTCAGCTCACTTATCCTTAAAACTAACAAATTCTTTCAATTATAAGTAAATCAGAAAAAAAAATCTTTATTTCCCGTTTGAAATGCGGCAGAAATTTGGTTTTTTGTGTTTTTAAAGCCTGCTTGTTTTCCTTTTAATGTTTTTAATAACGAAAATAATTTTTATTTTGTTTTGTATTTTTCCTAAATGTGGGAAGACAATATGAACATCTTTACTCATCCGATATCTGTATTTAACCTTAGAAAAGGCTTTGAAATATACCATTTTTTTATAATATTCTTGAAATGGAATTTTTTCTGCTCAAAATATCTGTGCAATGTTTTTAGCTCAAAACATCCTTCAATTCTGTTACGGAATCAACATTGAGTACTTTGTTAAATTCATTAAGTCCTTCGAACACTTGTTAATTACTAGCCACAAAGTTAGTGGCGATGTCGGGGACATTGCCACCACATGGTCTCTAGATACTGCAGAACCAAAAGGGGGTCAGTACATATGTGCCCGTATCTGCGTAGAGGTGAATCTAGAAAAAGGGCTCTCGGAGGCCCTAAAGCTCGCATTAGGAGAATGGAGTCACATTCAAGATCTGGATTATGAGCAGATCCCTTTCAAATGCAACTTCTGTCATGTATATGGCCACTTCGCCAAAAGTTTCCCCAAGCTTACAGAACCACAGAAACTAGCAAATCTCCTAGCTTCCAAAGATACAGAGGTCCAAACGGTTACTAATCGACATCGTCCTCCCCGACGAAAGGAGCCTCAAGCGTCTCAACACAAGGTTTCTCCTCAAGATCATTCTCCTCTTGCAAATACTCCACGACTGGCAAAAAAAAATAGTTTTGAAGTTCTCCAGGAAGATGAAGCACAAGAACCTGAAGCTGCAGATGTCCCGGAGTAGGGCATCCCTAGTCCCCTTGGCTCCTTGGAGGCAGGTGAACAAGCTTCTCCAAAACCTGCTTCTTCAGGTTCTAAGAAAGATCCCAACGCTTTGGTTCACAAGACCCTAGCCCAGGCAAGACTGGCATCCTCGGTCCCTTTGTCAGAGGGAACCTCTGAATCCGAAAACTTTTCAGCTCCTTCTCCTCCCCTCACTAGAGGGCAAAAGACAAATAAAGAACGTAGAGAAAAGGAAGCATCCTCAAACATCAACTCAGGCTCCCAGAAGAAATTGGATCCTTTCATTAAGGGGCATTCCTCTCCGCCTATTTAATGTTTTGTTTTTGTATTCTTCTATGCTCACAATTTGTGAGAGTCTACTCTTGCAAGCAATCTTTTTCTTGGAATAGCATCAGAAGCATTTGGGATTCACTTCTCAAAGCACTCATAAGAAGGCTGACTATTTTGATAGAGGTCATCAGCCTTCTTTTTCTGAATTCCCCTTTATACGCCTAACTGGGCTACAACCATTTTTATTCCATCAAAAATTTCCAGTTTCTGTTAAAAAAAAAACAAGATCTTGGAGATTGTCATAAGATGAGCCAAAATTAAGATAGAGGCCAATGTCTGAATCAAATGACAAGGTTTCTTGCATTAATGGAGCAACAATGCATTGATGAAGCAATAATGTGGATGAAGGGACATGGGAAAAGTGTATTTTATCGACTGAAGCGGTAGTGAAACGAAACCACGACCAAATTGACCCCACAAACTGTGAGCCTAAAGCCACAAAAGTCATCAACAAAATCTTAGCGTAAACCCACAAAAATTGTTGGACTGAAACTTTCGCAAAATCTTGGGCGTAAAACATTGCCAAGGGCTATGCCCAATTGAAAGAAATGAACTGCAATGAAGGACAGTGAAACCCTGTACAAAAACATTTCTCAGGACTGGTCGTTTAGGGCAACAGATAGAAGTGTAGTGAAAACATGCAAGCCACCTGTCAAAAAAACACCCTAAACACCAAGTGGGAAGAAGGATATGCAATTGGAAATCTGATACAGGAAAAATGTCCATAAGTCCATCAATCCATTCACACACAGCACTGGCCATAACACAGAGAACACCTGTGGTCTGCGGGACAGAAGTTCCGGAATCGAGATTGTAGAATCAGGGACTCAACTGAAGTGCAGTACAAAAAAAAAATTGATCAGCATACCTGCATGAAAAAAATGTTAAGACATAGCTCCACCAATCAATCCATTCATGTGCAGCAGCAGTTGTAACACAAAAGATAGTTGTCAAACTCATATTCACCCAACACGCGAGCCACTTATCACATCGCCATTAGCCAGGGAGACGCAGAATCTTCTGAGACTACGTCTCCATTGTGAAACACCTTCGATGTAAAAATTATAATTTATTTTTGCCATTAAATAAGAGGAAAAATGAATTTTATAAATAAACAAGAGCCACGAGGTGGCAATGTCCCCGACATTGCACCTACAGTTGTTGTTTGTTTGCAATTGCAAAAGATCAATAAAACATTGTTAAAGTGAAGTAGTAGGTACAAGGACATTTAAGTTGGCTATGCAAAGGTCAAGGTTGGAATAGCTTATAAGAGGAAAGAAATTTAACTTTTTAATTTTTTATTAACCTTTAAATTTTTATTGCGCCACAAATTCTATTTAATCTTAGTTGTACTAATATTTTTAATATTAATGATATTTGCAATGTGACAGTTTTATATTCCCTGATGGTTTAACCAAGCGATGGCAGGTGGTTTTGACATGATTGTAAAGCCATTTTAGGAAGCCTTTCGTCTCCTGTGTTAGTTATATTGTACTTACACATGACGTACCTAGTCATAGTCATGCTCTCAATGGATAAAATACCCACTTCAATGAGGAAAATAGGATAGGGCATATTGTTTTTAATTTTTAATTTTGAGGTTATAAGTTATAAATACTTATGGATTCCCTCATTTTTTCTCAAGAGATTCTCTAGAGATGCTACTACTCCAAATTTTGCACCCATACAAGATAACGGGGGTGATGAGAGTTTCAAAGAGGACCTTCTTTTTATCCCACATCGCAAGGTTTGTTGATTTACAATTGTTTTCAAGACCAATTTATAATATTTCCACCCTCTATTGATCATTTTTTTAGTGCTATAACGCCAATTGAGTTTGTGATAGATATCAATTTTGAGATATTTGCATGAAGTCACTTCCTCCAAGTTTCTATTGTCATGTAAGAAATTAGCATTAGTGGGCTTGTTGGATTTAATAATCATAACTTTTGTTTATTCGTTGTTAACAGTCATACCCATATTAGACCATAAATCCTTGATAGTTCTTAATTTTGTATTATGATCAAAGGGACACCTTTCCATAAGAACAATATCATTAGCATAGAAAAAATGATGATGACTATTCCTACTATTGATGTGCTAATGCAAAATGCTTCTTCTAACCAACCTTCTAGCTTATCGATGTATATGCTGAAAAAGATAGGGGAGAAATGACAAACTTGCTTAACTCTAATATTACAATTAATAAACTTTGACCAATACTCAATTTTTTTTAACTTGGCAATGACACTTTTGTATAACCTTATCGCAGCAGCCCTCAACTCAAAAGGAACCTTTAACTCTTCTAATATATTCCACATATTATTTCTAGGCATTGTATCGAAAGCTTTTCTAAAGTCCACAAAGCAACAAAAGAGATTGGATTTACTATTATGAAACTCATCCTTAATGATCCTAAGCATAACAAGGTGGTCCATGGTTGAATGGTTCCTTCTAAAGACTTTCTGGTCTTTAGCCCATTTACCCTCATATTTTAGCCTTGTGTTGATCTTCTTTTCCAAAATAATACCATATAACTTGGCTAAGATGGGGCTAATCATAATGGGTCAATAATTACAGGGGGGGGTTTATCAACACTTGTAAAAATAAGAACAATGAGGCTCTCAGTCCATGGTTTATGGAAACCTTGTTTGACTGCTAAATTGAAAATCTTGTGGATGTGAGGAATGAGGACAAATCCTCCAATTTTTAGGATTTTTGTTAGGTAGCCTTCAATGTGCTTAGTTTTTCCATTTGCTAGATGCTTAATTCCAAAATATGTCTTCTAAAGAAAAAGCTTTTTCTTTTGTAATCCATGACATCAGTGGACTCATAATTGTTTCTCAAGATATGAATTCTAGTCTTTCAAAATAACCATATTATTTTGTTTAGTTTTGCAAGTTAGAATTTGCCTCCATAATTTTTTAGGGGTCATCTTAGAGAAGCTTAAAAGTTTCTCCTATTTTATATTTATATAGTACATTTTTTCCATAATTAGGACTTAGTACCTATTTATCTTGCATTTTTGAGGGATTCATCAATAGCTTCCTTAAATTCTCTTCTTGCAATTTTACAATCTTTATCATACCAAGAGTTGGTTTTGTTATTTCCCTTTTTACTCGATATCTTGATAGAGAACTTGTTCATGGAAAATGAGAGGGTTGTAGTAAAAGTATGGTAGAGGTCTTTTATATTGTCCTTGTAGAGAAAATAATTCATTTTTTTTAATATTTAGAAAAATATCATCTCTATTTCTATCGAAGCTAAGTGTCTCTCAAAGAGATGACAAAATTAAGAGTTACAATTAAAAATCTATGATCTGAGTTAGGCTCATGGTTGTTTAAGATGGAAAAATTTATTATTTTTAATGTGAAGTGATATCGTATATTAAATAATGAACACTAGTCATCTAACTAGAATTTAGCCATTTCCTTAGACCATTGCAAACTATTAGATCTTGAACACTACAAAGCTTGACTAGCTTAGAACCAAACAATTTTTCACCTAGATCTTCATAACTTGTTTTTGTACGTGCTAGTCGAAATCAAATCCTTTTTAAATTTAAATAACCCAATTAAATATTTTTAAAAACCTATTTCACTACTCTCTCTTTTACCAATTATAAAAATAACCAAGGTTTTGTATATAATAATAAAAATGATTTAATAGTTGTATACATAAGATTATAAAAACCTTTAAATATAGATTTGAATAAATTTATAATATTGTTTAGACAATAAATTATAATAATGTCATCACAATTATAAATTATGGATCAATATTATAAAAAAAAAAGAGTTATTAAACAAGATAGGTTTAAATGTGGATCAATGATTGTCTTAAAAATGAAGTTTATTTTTTTTTCTAAGTTTAAAGCATTAAGAATTTTTTTTTCCCTAAATGTTTCATACATAAGAATAGAAACTTCACACACAATTTACAAAGAATTGTTTATATCGTCTCAAATCATAATCATGTAATTATTAAATCCTTCAAAAACACAAAACACATAACAATAGAAGCTTCTCATGCAAATTTACCAAAAATTGTTTACATCATCTCAAATCATAATCATGTTACTTTACATGTAATTTCTTTATTATATAAAATTAAAAAAATTCACAACCACATTACTTTATAGATGAGATTAAAAAGGATATGGATTGAGTTTATCTTTAGCCATACATTGCATCTAATCATAGTGATATTAGTTCACATCTGATTTATTACACAAAACATTAAGAACGATATAATTTAAAATTTTATTTGTTAACCAAAACAAATAATTATGCACATCATCTTTAATCATATAATTGTGATTTCATAATTACACAAAATATTAAAAAGATGTCATTCACATTTTGTTAATATAAGACATCTAATCACATATTAGTTTACATGCAATTTATTTAAGAAATATATTTTAAAATTTTCTTAATCATTATAATGATGATTGATTCAACCAAAACAAATAATTATGCACATCATCTTTAATCATATAATTATGTGATTTTATAACTACACAAAATATTAAAAAGATGTTATTCACACATTTCATATAATTAATTCATATTATATCATTTTTTAATTATACTAAAGTTTATATGTGATTTCTTATTACTAATTAAAAAAAATAAATTAATAGTATGTTATAGAAAAACAAAATTTATTAATAATATTCAAAGCATTATTTTTACTCATAATTATGTGATTTCATAATTACATAAAATATTAAAAATGATTTAATTTTACATATTATTTATTTATTGATGATGATGATAGTTAGACCATATTATTAGTTGTGTTAATATTTTTTTATATGTTATAGAGACATATATTTTAAAAATATGTCTCCAAAATTTTTAAAAGGATTAAATTTATTTATTTCATCATTTTTTTGGATTAAATTTATTTATTTTACTAAATTTTTTCAAATATTTAATTTGTAAATTAGTTTAAAATTTAATAACCAGTTTAATAACCATACTTTTTTTATAAATTAATAAAATATATTTCCATAATAAAATTCAAATTCAAATTTTATGAAAAAATTGAATTTAAAAAATTTAAATTCAAATTAATATACAAACACAAATTTCAAAATTCTGAATTGAAAAAAAAACATAAACTGTATTTTTTTTATAAATTCCAAAAATGCACTCCTTAAAATTTTAAAAAATATTGAAACGACTATAATACATTCCTTAAAATTAAAAAATTAAAAATGACTAATACATTTGGCATATAGTAATTTGAAGATGTTTAAAAGTGTTGCATAGAAAAAATGTTCTTCCAAAATGTTAGTGGAGTGTTCTTTAAAACTTTTTTCCTTTTGACAAAAACATGTTGCAATGTCGGGGACATTGCCACCATGTGGCTCTTGTTGTACAATAAACTAAATGTATAAAATAATAGTCATTGTGCATTATACTCAATGTAACACATTTTTAAAAAGTCACCTATATTTACTTATATGAAAACAGTTTTCTTTAAAGAATTTTATTTATTTATTTATAATTTTAGTGATTTATTAATACAAATAAATGAAAAACACTGAAGAATATTGATAACTTGCACTATTTTCAAATAACGTTCATATTGCTTTGAAGAATCTTGATAAGTTGCAATTTTTCAAATAAGAGAATAAAAAAAGTACAATCAATGTCGAACTCACTACCAGCGTAGATCCAAATCCTAGGCTCTATCAAGACCCGAGAGGGATCAAATCTCTCTAGGTGCAAACCTCTTCTTAAGTATTACACTCAATGACTTATCAACTTTGGTGTGTCCTATATATACCATTGATTTGATTCAAACCTCTTCTATTTTTTTTTAGCCGACATAACATTGTAACTTTACTTCTAAATTTCTTTTCTATTTTTTTTATAGTCGGCATAACATTATGTAACGTTACGTAACGTGACAATGTTACGTAACATTACAACGTTACGTAACGTTACAAGATCTACCCCATATTGGGTTGTAGAGAGCCTCTCGGCTCAATAAAGGGAATGCCTTTTTGAAAAATTGAACCTCTCTGAAACACTTGAAGACAACATATCTTTTGGATGAAAAAGTGGGATAATGTGGAGATCATTGAAGGGATGACAAATCTTCCTCCCTATGTCAAATCATATGTTTATGAAGAGCTTCCTCCCTATGTTAAATCATGTTTATGAAGGAAGCTCCATAAACTTATTCAGAGCAACACATGTATCATTAGAAGTTGACTTATACGAATTTATAACAATAAGAATCTATAAGAATGAAGGATTCCTTGTCATAGTATTTTCTTCCTTTATAAGTCAGTTCAAAAAGGAACATCGATCAACCAAGATTCCAAAGTCAGTAATCTAATATCTTAGATCCGAAACCATTTTTAATGGTTTAGTTTCTTTATCATAATTTTTCTTCGCTCGTAAGTTAGTTAAAAAGGAACATCAATCAACCAAGATTCCAAAGTGAGTAAAGAAATATCTTACATAGAATATTTGTTCCCCTTGAGTGATATTGATTAACAATTTAAATTAAAATATTGATCTTACGAAAGGAGAATATTTAAAAATGATTGAAGACGTGTCCAAGTGTTGAGTGATATTGATTAACAATTTAAATTAAAATATTGATCTTACGAAAGGAGAATATTTAAAAATGATTGAAGACGTGTCGGAGTGATGATTATAATAGCCTTCTCAAAACGTGTGGCAAATGTGTTCGGTTGGAAATTGGAATGATGAAAATACCCCTTCCATGCATTGATTTCTGGACTGCATGATTCATTTCTCAAAAACCAATTATGACCTGGCACTCCCTACCCTACCCCATACACTATCTACACCCTTTCACCCATCTCATCTCAACCAGCTTTGCTTGACCAAGAACCTGCTCCATAATAACTCCAAGTGGCTATCAAAAACTAATGCGTTAAGGTAAATTGGGATTCGAAAAGGAAACTAAGCGTAAAGGCACAATTAGGATTCGAAAAGGCAAAGTAGTATTTCCATCCATTGGAAATCATCAAAACATCACATGTAGACCGGACGATTGAATGTAAGGCTATCAGATACTAAATGATAAAAAAGGGAAATATGTGTCTAGTTTAATACTTCACCCATCATCAAAGACGATCTCCAAATCTAAATAAAAAGATAAAATAAAATCTGTATCTGGCTTTATTACTGTCTGAAGGTTCATTATTATCTGAATAAATTTCAATAGAAAAGCATGCATTAATCATCGGTGCCCATCATCAAGGCAATCTGAAAATGTAACCGAAAATCTCTCGTCTTCAAGGCAAGCACAATGTACCAGGCTAAAAAGAAAATAATGGCAAACAGTTTTATTGAAAAAAACGGTTCAAACAAACGAAATATCAAACCCTGGTTCTGAGTAGGCAGGTAAGCCAAACTCTTCGTATGTACAATTGCCAAGAAAGAATAGTAGTTTAAATGCCTCTCCTGCCTTTTAGCAAAACTACACTCAGAAAACGTTAGAAAAATAGGTTGCGTTATGTTCAATATCTTTTTCTATTTAAAAGGGAAAATAAACAGAGTAAGGCATCAGGAAAATAGGGGAAAGCTGCACACTGGATGCAATGCAATCCTCAAATCTGTTATAAACATCTTCCAGTTATAAACATCTTCCAATTGGCAAGGCCATTCTAATGGCAACTAACCATTTTTCGTATCTCATCAATAACTGAACTGGGCTAAGCCAAGCCTTTGTAAACTTTAATTCTAAATCATAGTGATCAATACAAGAAAAAATTAAAGCAATACCAACATTAGCCAAAATAAATAGACTCATCATACGGGAGCCAACCAGGGAATAGATTTCCAACAATAGATACATACCAATAAAACTACGGTTCAAAACGAGGACCAAACTGGAAGATAGGGACGCCATCTAAAACTAAAATTTTACTGTTAAAACTCACGATTTGAAACAGAAATGATATATATAAAGTTTACAGAACAGTAAGTTCAGATCAGTGTTCATAGCTTCCACAGAAAAGTAAGTTTATATTTAGAAAATCTAACAAGCAACAGAGAAGCATTTTCAACGATTCAATTTGTATATTCCTGCACAAGCAGTGCAGCTTTTGCTCTTCCTGATGCACGGGAAGTGAACAAAACTATAAAAGGGGCAAAATAAACGACAATAGCAGCAGGAGCAGCAAACATACCCTGTCTAAGTTTTTAAATGCAACAACATGCTACAGAAGTAACATGATGGCTGCCCTTTACATCATACCTACCCATAAACTAAAATGCACAATTTTCATCGGATCTAAGGTTGCTGCTGCTTGAAAATTTTAACTTCTTTAACCATAATGTACAGTACAAACGCCCTAAAGATTTAATAGCAATGCAACTTCTTATCTAGTATTTTTGGTTTACACTACTTACTTTTTACCAAAAAGAAGACTCCGAAATTTGCCCCTGTCAAGGCGTTCGAGTAGTTTCTTGGCACCAAAAACTTCCAGCTCGGAGAGTTTCTTGAGGTAAGCACGGGCTCCGCATGAAACCATCAATTTCTTGCACTTTTTGCTGCTGGAGAGCGAATAGAGGGCCGAGATGGCGTATTTCTTTGCCTTTGTTTGGTTGTCGGGATCCAATAGCTGTACTAAATTGGGTATGTTTTTCTCCTCTTTACGAATTTCACGGCAAATGTGTGGCACGAGAAGCAGGCTCTACCGTGCCTGTGCAACCATCTTGAGTCATTTTGTCATTAGCTGATTGGCTAGGGGTAAGCTGCCGTCATGCCTGGAGAGTTGCCTGCAGGCATTGGTGGCTGTATGAGGTGAGCAACATTAAAGGTTGCATTCAAGAGGTACTTGCTGTGAGTTATAGATTGCAGGTTTGTTTTAATGGTTACTGTAGTCTGCGCTTTCCTGATGTGTGGAAAGACACAATCTCCAACAAAAATAATAAATAGCTGGCACTTCTATGCTGATGGGTTTAATCAGATATATCGAATTATGATAAATTCCATTGGAAATTTTGCTCATCTTGAAGAATTATCGTAGCCATAGCCTGGTAGTCTTGCACTGTAGCTAGAGCAGCCCCTGTACCTGTTTCATATCCTAAAAAATTGGCAAGAAATTGGCATTAGAAATCACTTAAAATAATGGTTTTGCTTTACCATTTTGGCATTTATATTTGATAAACAAGTTTTTCCGTTTGTTTGGCTCACCAGGCAGCAACAACGCTAACCCACTTCAGATTGAGTTAACTCGAGAAACTCAAGCTCTGCAACGACGCGGGAGTTAATCGGAAGGCATTTTTTCAACCATGAAAGAAAAAAGTGGAAATATTTTAAAATATATTTACATTGGAACTTAGTAAAGAGGTACTGTAAAATTCAAATTTCATCAAATCCTAGTAAATCATATGCTCAATAGAGACAAAAGACGAGAGCAATATCCACCACTCAATCTGGCCTCTATTGAGAGGCACCTCTCATGCTTTAAACCTAACAAAAGAAGAATCACTAAGCAGTAGCTTCTTCCAGTTGCATGTTAGAAGGCAACACACAAAGGAGAAGGACACGGCCGATAAGGCATTAATGGAACCCAATCGAGATTATTTTTCTCTCGAGTATAGCATTTTCTATATAATATTTTCAGCAGCTGCAAATGGCAAACCCATGCATGATAACTTGGGATTGTGACACCATGATTGTGCTTTGCGCTTCTATTGTGGACACAAACAGTGTCAATTAGTTCTGGGCTTTAGTGGAGAACTAGGACAGAAGTAATTTTCAAAATTTGCACATCAAAAAATGTGTACTATGATTGTTGGGGATGAAGACCTTAAAAGAAAAGAAAAGGAGTTGATGCTCAGGATTTGTCCCAGGAGCCAAAAGAATGCATGATTAAGCAAAGAATACAGTGGCACATTAAATGAATTGAAGAAAAAATGACATAGATGTGGCACATTAAACGAATTGAAGAAAAATGCAATGTAGAGTTCCCTAATGAATTGGACTTGCTTCAGTCTTTCTTAGCCCTGACTGCTGAACAGAAGTGACTTCTTCCTTCTTGCTTGCCTTATTATCCATGGTATCAAAGCATCGTATATCAATGTTGTTTTGCTTATTTAGATAACGAATTTGGAGATTTTGGTGCAGAAGATGCAAGTTCAAGTGGTCAACGTATAGATGGTGATATGGATTGTGCATCCAATTATTTATTATATGAAAATATTACCCCCATTGATTGGACCTCACAGATCCCTTCTTGATCCGGCCTACATTTAGTGTGTTTATGAGCTTTCTGTTTGATCCTTTGTTCCAATAGTTTCTGTGTGTATATTAGCTGTGGATTCGGTGTCAGGCTTATGATCTTGTCGCAGTTTGGAACGGCGCTGAATTCGAACCCTGGACTTCTAAGTTCAGGTGTTTTTCCTATTCACGTAATATTGAAGCAATTGAAGCAAATTTTGTTTTTGGTCGTCAAGTGAATGTGTTTTAAGTGGCCTAAGGTTAAGATAGGCATGTAATTAGCTTCTTTTCACTTTTATTAATGATCATAAAAAAGATGGTGGAGAGAAGGACAATATCCAGATGCATTCCTTATAAATTTGGCAAACACGGAATCCACTGGGCATTCATGGTGTTTTGGGGTAACCCGAGGCCTCCTGTTCTCCTCCATCGGTCAGCCTTTCGTTTTGGCCGGATTTCTGTGTGTTTTTGCTCAATTTAGAGCCACATGCCAAAAGGGCGATTCAAGATTCTTTTTAGGGGTGATTGGCCAAGGATTCCAATAAATTAGAGCATTTGCAGGAGGTTTGGCAAAGAAAAACAGGAGCTGTAACTCATGAGGATTTTTATTTTGGTTGTTCATTCAGTCAAAGATGGGTGGCTGTAATGGACAGAAGGCCAAGATAGCCCGTGAGAAAAATATAGAGAAAAATAAGGCGCCGAAAGGTATGATTTCATGTCTGTTTACTTTCCTTAAATTAGGTGTTGTTCTTTCTTTCACTGTCTGAAGGATTTTAGAAACGTAGCGTTGTGGGTCTCTTGTTTCCCTGATCGAGCTCGTGAATAATTCTTCTCCACAGCAGGAGACCAATTACATCCCAAAACTTAGACAGATTGCAAATAAAACAAATGACTCATCAGAATAATAGACAGACCGCAATAGATCTCAGACTTCATATATTTGATGTCTCTCCCCTGTCAATGATGTTCTCTTTACAATTGCAAAACAAGCTCTATATATAGGCTTGCGCCTTTACATTGAAGGTCCACTTCTAACTAACTTCTAACCACTAATAACCTATGTCCACAAAACTTGGTCAAATAATATATTAAATATTAAAAAACGGTTATCTTTCCGCCCATCGCGCTGATCTGGCCTTGCGCGGTGTCGCGTGAGCTTGCGCAACTACCGCGATGCTATGCAACTCACTTACCAAAACCCTTGCCAACAAGTTTTGATTTCTCGGGCCACTTTTGTTCCCTTCAAGTTTCAAAAATTGACCTTTCACACACCCAAATAGTGAATTTTGGCCTTGTTTCATCTCTTGGATTCACGTCCTTTTGAATTTGGCCCAAAGGATCTAGATTTATATATGTGCATAGATCACGAGTACACCATAAAAATTTGGGCCTCAATCGGGACCCCATCCATCCTTGGGATACGCACCTTTAAAACTCATTAGATCCAAATTTCTGTAAAAATTATGCAGGATAAGCATATGCCCCTCACAGGAAATTTTGTAGCATTTGCAAATGGTGTCAAAATGGAACAAGTCTCATGGAATTCTAAGTTAGTATGCTTCTATTTTTCTGATGCAGAAGGGTGATTGTGTGGCAATATGGATGTCCCTTGAGGTGCCAGATAGTCTTTGGTGTCACATCGTGACATTTCCATGTCACTCTCCTGCTGTAAAGTGGTTTTAGGATCGATGAAGAAGGGGTTTCGAAAAACAAATTTTGCAATCATGAACTCTTGTAGTGGTGCTAGGATTCCACAGTGTTTTATTTTTAGGACTTTTCTCCTTAAATTAAAGTTATAGCACCTTCACGATCCTGAATGCTTAAGAACCATTAATATTCCTCCTTGAGATCTACTCCCACATAGTTCATTGTGCATCTCTCATAGGTACATTCCACTCCTTCCCATCCCATCATTGTAAAATATCCCCATGTCTTGTCACTACAAAGTGGACCAAGAACTGTTTCAGGATCCTTGGGCAAGTGGTTTTTATAAACCGCTTTTGAGATAGTGAGATGTTGAGTGATACCAGGATATGATACGTTCATCTCCATCACTATTCAATGATCATATTTATTCTATTGTTGGACCCCATCTCACATGAAAAATCATGTACACAAATATGATGTGGTTGTTCCACATCACACCTTATGATTGCGTGTCTCCTCCACGTCATACTTCCTTCCTACGTGTCACTTCCATGTCACTCGTCCATGTGGCATGGGTGGGCCCACATAGTAATTTTCATAAAATTCAAAATTTTGAATGTTTGACAAGTGGATCTATGAACTTACACTTGTCAAAAGAATTTTACATCCAAATGGACAACTCGAAATTACACCTAGCCACTTCAAAAACATTATAAATAATCATATTTCATTATGATCTTTCATCTTCTTAGCAATTGTCTATACAATTGAATAAATTTTAGCCTTGCACTTCTAATTTTTTTATCACCAAAACCCCTGCTTGTTCTGTAAACAAAACTAAGCTCCTCAACACATCGATTTTCTTCTATTTTTCTATAACATGTAACTTCACCCATATTTTACCAAAAATCATGAATTGTTTTCCATTGCTTTGTGGATTTAACCCAATCATTCAGCCCCTCATTCAATAAGCTGATTTCAAAGATGGAATGATTATACATTGTTTTCCAATATATTATCCATATAACTCCCATCATACCCTTTCGATGCAACCTGTAATTATGCTTGTAAAATTCAAATTCGACCCATACAATCCCAGTGTTGTAGCCTCTACTCTGATACCAATTTGTCACAACCCCAGTAACTTAATTGAACCATTGGGGTTGTGAAACACTCAAATTTACTATCAAAGATACTCTTTATATTTCATTTCATTTTCCCATTGTTTAAAAATAGTAATTACAATGGAATATTTACATATGCATTAATTACTTATCATTCAAATGAGAACATATGAAAATATTGCAGACAAATCTATGTGAATGCAACCATATAAATTCAATTATTTCAAGCAAGACATTCAACACATAATTGTAACTCCATTAAACACACATCATATATAAATACAACACACAATCACACATAGAAGGAAGACTTATCTGAAAATGTAATCTACTACCTCCAGACCAGCAACATTCCACCCAACCATAGAATTTGTTAAGACATATCTTTCTTTCACAGAGTCACCCTCGAGCTAGGGCTATTCATCCACAAGAAGGTACCAAGTCATTTCCTACAACTATCCCAACTGACTAGTACCCCTTTCCATTATTCAACTTGCTAACCCAAGGAATGGAGCACCCTTCACTGAGCTAACAGTCCCTTGGTATACCCTAATTCCCTTTGAGGGATCTCATGAAGGTGTCGAGGAACTCTTTGTGCAAATACACTAAGTATTATTTTGTGCTTTGTATAAATCGATTCTACAATATGATTCACTGTGGTATGGTAAGGGTGGTATCACATGCATGGTTCCCTTCCAACATCAAATGCTGGTTCCATTATTAAAAGAGGTTGGTTCAATTATGATCACAAATACTGACTCCATCTGGGAAGAGTGTGTATCTCTTGAGTGGACTTATCTCTCATATTTATAGGCATATTGATGACTAACCAAGTTAAAACAAGGGTGGTGAGAGCTAGCCATATGGCACGCGTGCATTGGAACACCTTTTTCCGCTTCTTGTGGACTCTTAGCCCCTCGTCTTGTTTTCCGTTCTCTGGTCTGCAGTAGTCATGGTTTTATATAAAAAGTAAAAATATAAAAAACTACAACATTCATTTTTGTCTTCTAGCCATATAATACATATTTACATTATTATATTATCCGGTAAAAAATGGGGTGTTACATTTTTCCTAGCTCATGCTTTGCTAAAGGGGACACTAAACCTATCTAGTTTCTTTAGTTTATCTTGCTCCTTTGGATTATCATTGTGCTTGTTTATTTCTGGAAGGTCTTCTTTTTTGCACATGTAGAGGGATCATTGGATTTTCCCTTTAAGTGATTTGTCGGGGTTATTTTTGGATTAGGATGATTATCTTGGTTCACAGTAGCTACTTTTGGTCTAAGGTCATATTTTGTGTGTAACTCAATTGTAAGGTATCAACAAAAAGTATGTATTGGGCCAATGATAACTCATGTTCACTATTTTCTTCTTGACTAAAATCATAAGCATTGGAGTGCATAGAGGTTTCATAATAATTCTGAGTTAAATGGACATCGTTGGAATCATCTTAAAGCCAATGCATTTCATCTAGATAGTCAACATTACTCTTCCTTAGGAGGAAGATCTACAAAATTACTATTATTGTTGTTATTCTCTCTCATATGTGGCTGAATGGGATGATCTTCATTCCTTATTTCTCTATTCATAATCTAGGGGTTGAAGGGCCTCCTATACTAAATAGGATTCCTTGGCGCTCCCCCTTTAAGGAGGTTTGTTAGGGTTATTTCCTTCCACTTCCATCATAGTCAACTTGTTAGATAAGATTTTACTTATTTGAGATATCTCTTCTATTTTGGCATCTTGTACATCCTCGACAAAACCAAAGGAACCAACCTCATCTTTCCATTTACTTTTTACCTTTTCACCATGGTCTTGTCTAGGTTTCAAATTCCTAGAGGTTGTCGTAATTCCTTCAACATCCATGGCATAATATTGCATGATCAATAAATTTGTTGACCTTATTTCCCTAAGCATCATTACAAAATCAGACTCAAAATCCACAACATAAGTAACTTTTGCAAAGGCTTGTGTGGGTTTTATTTCTATAGGGATCTTGTTGTACAATTGATTAGATCTTATATTAAAATCCCCAACATGTTTTGTATTGCTTTAAATAACCAAACCCAATTAGATAATATAGATGATCATAGTAATGGATCTTTCACCATCATATTTGGGAAAGCATTTCAGACAGTTTTCAGGAATGTCTTGTAAAATCATGGGAAGATGTAAAGGGCCGTATCTAGTAGTCACCCAAGGATTTATTGGTGGTGGGAGTGGTTGATTACTAACTCTTTCTCCATATATTACATGTTGGATGATCATACACTTTTCTTTAGGAGTTATAGGAGTTCTACGATTTCTCAGAATGGGTTGCAAGGAAGAAGGGATACCTTTATGGAAAGTGAGAGGGGAATTGCGTAGATCGATATGAGAAATACTAGGAGTTTGTAGAGGAGAATATGTACCTTTTGGAGTGTTAGATATATATGATGACTCTTGTAAATAAAGATCAAAAGGAGGAGATGGATCTATTTGAGAATTACGTGAGAATAGAGAGATATGTATGTGTCACAAATTTCTCCAAGTTACCGACTTCTCGAAGTCTTGTAGAATCCAAAATTATTCATGTTTAGGATTGGTTCTGGTTATATGTCACATCCAGATGCCATATTTTCTTCACTGGAGTCTCCAAGTGAACTTCACACAACCTGATGCTTGGTTCCCATTCACTATCAAGAATCATATTTCATCGTGACCATGGAAAAATAACTTCAACTTATTCGTCCTTGGCAACAATGCCAAAAATATGTTGTCCCTTGAGATGTTCCTAGCTATATCAGAACTATGTTGAGGCATCAATACATTTTTTCTTATTTGTTTATGAAGATTTTTCAGTTTAGAGATAAAAAACCCACAATATTTTCTTTTGTTGTTTTCAAATCACCATGTACAATATGATCAAAAAATGTGAAAGCATGATGGACTAATAGGAATTACATATTGCATATCAAATTGAAGATGTCATTGGGTGATGGAATAGTGAAATGAACAAAATGGATATTCAAGGTATTACAATGAATAAATCGTGTTTCTCTTGTAAAGGAACATGGTACCGAGCAATAAAAAATTCAACAACAAACATATAATGTAATTGAATAAAAACCGTGTTACCATCATGACAACATATTTTACACCATGCATATATAATGAATACTTCATCATACCTTCATTAGTATAAGAACATTCAAAATATAACATGATACATGATATAGAGGAAAAGGTTGCCTTAGAAGACTTTTATTATCTTTGGAGATGGAAATTACATAGCAGATGAAAGATGGTAGAAAACAGAAGAAGAATACATAACAAAATAATATCACAGGATTATATGTAATCCTACATCCACACCTATGCAAGTTTGGATAAAAATATTAACTTTCAATAACTCACATCGGTCAATGAGTCAATTGACCCTGCCTCCTAGGAATCCACGTTAAACTAGGTGCCATTGTTGGCGATAAAGAGGGTTCCAATCTTGAGGAAATGTTAAGCGCTAAACATGGCACTAATTGAGACACTAACTTAGTCACTATAGAGGTAACTTAGTCACTATAGAGGGAACTAAAAGGGGCGCTAAATATCATGTTATTTTAGGTGCTTAAAAAAATCAAGTTCGTGCCAGGTTTCGCTACATTTTCCAACTCAATTGGAAAAAAAATTCCACTAAAATGGAAGCTAAATTAGGCACTAGAACTTTGCATTTTGACTCAAGTGCATTACATCACTACATGTGTCACATAGTCTAGTATGCAATTATCATTGAACGTAAGAGTGGTAGTAAATATTTTTCTTTGGGTTATGGATGTACTCACTATGTTAGAAGGTGTGGGTGTGTTTGTGTTATATTAACTATTACTTTAAGTTATACTTTCAAAATGTTTGAATGACATGAAAAAAACATTATGTCTATTAATGAGATAACTAAGAGCCCTAATCTTGGTGTAAACTTTGAAAGAAGAAAACCTATGGTTACTATTCTTCATGATAACAAGGTGATTATTTTTGGTTTCAGCCAGAAATATTTCTATGACATTGTTGATCTAAAAACTATGAAGGAACATGCATTGGTTTCAGTAGAAATACTAGTGTACTTTGGCATGAAAGGTATGAACACCTATGTTATCACTATTTATCTAAACTTAATAAGACTAATATGTTGGATGGTATTCCATCCATTTAAAAATGTCAAAAGGTATGTCCAAACCATCACATGGGAAAACAACAACTTTCCTTTGATATTGATAAAGCATGGAAATCCGAAGTATTTTAGTCCTAGTACATTATGGTGTTCATGGTCCAATTAAGACACCATTAATGTATGGAACGAATTAATTTTGCTACTAGTTGATGAATTTTCAAGGAAAAATGGGTTTATTTTTTGAATATTAAGTTAGTTTTTTTGTTGTAATTTTGTAGCATGGAAAGATTTGGTAGAGAAACAAACATGTAACTTTTCAAATACCAGCTAAGATATGATATTGGAGGTCCGTTCGTTTCATCTTGGTCCAAGTATTTCCAAAAGGGAAGGTATACATAGATAGAATACCATTCCATATACTCCACAACAAAATTTAGTCATGGAAAAGAGGAATAGGATAATTATGGAGATGGCAAGGTACATGATGCATAGCTAGGATGTACTATATCAGTATTGGGAACAAGTTGTGAATATATTGATCTACACCCTTAATATAAGTCCTTATAAATATTTGCAGGATATCACTCTCGAGGAATCATGGTCAAGGAAAAAACCTTCTTTAAGCAATATTTCATTTTTCAATTTGATTGCTTTTGCGCATATTCCTAAGGAAAAGATAAGTAATTTAGATGCGAAAAGCAAGGTATATATGTTAAGTTTGTTACAATGTGTAGTCTAAAAGATACAAACTACTAGATGTCACTACGAACAAAAATTATTATATTCAATAGAGATGTTGTTGTAGATGAGAAAATACCATTCTTCTTTGATAATGTTAAATCTATGGATAGTATTGTATGGGAAATTGCTATTGACTCAACAATTATGATTGGTTTTGAAATCAAACATGGCTTAAAGACTAAAACAATAGAGATGTTAAATTCCATAATGAGGTTTGGTGAAAAAGGGAGGGATTTTCAATCTTTATAGCAAGATTAGGAGGGAAAACAAATTAATAGATTGCAATGGTACTATACCAATATGAAGGACGCTCAATAAGATGAGTTGCCAAAAGAAATAGAAAGTCAATGAACATGAATGACGCAAATATTGTGAAAGCTAATGAACGTGTAATTTTTTTTCTAACTTCTATTATTTGTAGGTATTTCATCCTGGTAGTAGGATCCACATAGAAACCTCAATGGGAAGCTACAATGGCGATAGAATATGATGCGCTAATGAAAAATAAGAGTTACACCTTTTGGGATAAGAAAAGCGCGGGCTAATTTTTTTTCTTATCATCTTTTCTTGTTATTTTAGAAATAGCTGGGTCAATTTTTTTTTTTAGAAAGAAAAAAGTCTATTTTTATTATTCATAGAATCAAAGAGCATCTTACATAACAAGCCTAGGAAATGGGCAACAATCAAAGAGGATACAGTACAAGATGTAATGCCACATCATCAGAAAGATAAACAACTGAGTGAGTGCTGAGGAGAGAGTCTAATGCCAACTATGAAATAAAAAATATATCCATCAGTAATAACTGTCATGTCCATCCATATCTACTATATACATGAAAAGCATGTAAACAACAAACTAAAGAAACCAGCCCACTACAAGAAGATTATAAGGTGCATAAAATAAAACACACAAAGTCCCGCACCGGTCATTCTTATAGCATGGGTGGGCCAATGCAACGGTTCAAGAATGGAGCAATTAATGCAATATTGACAAAGCTTTCGACAGATTTTTATCATCACGCCCTACCGTCGATTACTACCGACCGATGTTGAATCGAGCCATCCGCTTGACTGGCTTCCTCTTACTTCCGATGTTGAATCAAACAATCCGCTTGACCGGCTTCCGCTCGGAATTTCCTGTAGAAGCCTGTAGAAGACTGTCCTCCGGATTAGCGATAGTCGCACATTCAATATCCCCTTCGCTACACAGGCCGAAACTATTCACGTTAATTGAAGCCGTCTGGACGTCAGGGAGCGGAACTTCACCATCCAGTATTTGACACACTTGCCGTATTCCCGGCCTCTTCTCCGCCTCGGCATGGGAGCAAAACAACCCCATAATCAGCACCTTCTCCATCTCTCCACTGTCGTATTCATTTCCCAGTTTCGGATCTGCTGCATCGAGCAGCCTCCCTTGTGCGCACAGATCCGACACCCATTCCACCAAAAGCACTCGTTTCTCGTCCATGGTTAGGTCCACGGGCTTCCTCCCGCACGCCACTTCCAAGAGCAGAACCCCGAAGCTGAACACATCCGAGCTGAGCGTGGCCTTCCCCGTCTGCGTGATCTCTGGCGGTATGTACCCCAGCGTTCCCATAACTCGAGTCGTCTCTGGATTCTTGCTATGATCATACACCCGGGCGAGGCCAAAGTCTCCCAGCCGCCCATTGAATTCAGAATCTAGCAGCACGTTGCTCGACTTGATGTCTCTGTGAATGACCCTCTTCTCCCACTCCTCGTGCAGATACAGGAGCCCCGCGGCTACGCCCTTCAAGATCGCGTATCGCCGGGGCCACGGCAGGACCGTCGTGGGGTTTCCGAATATGAGTTTATCCAGGCTGCGGTTGGGCATGTAGTCGTAAACGATGAATAGCTGCTTCTGCCTCCTGCACCAACCCCGGAGTTGTACCAAATTCCGGTGCTGCATGCGCCCCATGGTTGAGATCTCTGCCACGAATCCCTTCATTCCCTCCTTGAACTCCTCCGTTAAGCTTTTCACTGCGACTTCCTGGCCGCTGCCCTGTAGAACGCCCCTGTAAACCTTGCCAAAACCCCCATGGCCCAAAACATTTTCATCCCGAAACCCTCTCGTGGCGATGCTGAGTTCCTTGTAAGTGAATCTATGGGGCCAGAACTCCTGTTCCCATTCTTCGATCTTTTCTCTGCGTTTCGCTCTTATGAAAAACACGGCTGCAACCGCCAGCGAGAGGAGAACCAAAGCGCCCACTGCAACGCCGGCTATGAGTCCTACTCTCGGACGCTTGGAATTCGCGTTAACAAACGAAGGGAGATGCAAGATATCGAGGGGGGGCGCCTTTCCTTCGGTTGTGAAGCTCCACGCCAGAATGTAATGGTCTTCCCCGAAACTCCCTGTAGCCGCCGAAAAACCAACGAACATATTCTCTTGCAGAACGGTCTGTAGATCGATTTTCTGAGATATGAGCGGCTTCTGCGGTCTTGGCATGCCGGCCAACGTTAGAGTAACGTTGAGCTGGTTTTGAGTATGGTCATAGTCGATCCAGGCCTGTATGTTGTGCCCGCCTTTGAGAGTGAACTCCTCGAATTTGTCTCCATTCCAATACCCGACAGGCTCGGGATACATCGATGTGAGGTTGTTGATGTCCACACCCACGTGGTTGTCGTTGATATCATTGAAATCCACGGTCTTGATCGTATCGAACTCCACTGCGAACAAGTGATTGTCTGGCTGCCCATTACTGGTGGTGTTAAGCAAGCCCAAATACTCGGCCGGCATAGCGCCCTTGGGAGATGTGTCAGGCGTGACGATGAAGGCTATTCCGTGCCCGCCTGCGTCAGTGGAGGGACGCACCATGCAGAAAACAAAGGTAGTGCTGAAGGATGAAAGCGTCCCTTTGCTTTTCATCTGCACGGGAATCCAATACAGAGCCCGGCCGATCGTAAAAGACGTTTGATTTGTGAGGGCGAGGGCGGATTGGGAGCGGATGACTGAAGCATCTGCCTCCAAGGTCAGGTTGGTTCCATTGAATCCGTCGAAGACAAAAGTGACGGGAAAAACTGGTATGACAAGGGAGAAAAAGGCCATAAGTGCGAGGCTGCCAACACAGGGTCTCAGGAATCCAGTAGAGATACAATTTCTTCTCCATGAATCCATCTATTTTTTTTCTATGTTTATTTGCGTATTACTATTTGAATGAACCAGTGTTGGATATATATTATGAGCACGGTCAAGTCATGGATTTTAGATTTTGACCGTGTCATTTCTAATTTGAACCTCCAACTTCACTAAAGGAAGCTGTTTAGATTCATTTAATAAATTAATAATAATGCAAAGATGAAAAGCTAGTTAAATTTAGATTAGTAAAAAAATAATAATTTCATGATAGTTTTTTTTATTTTTACACATGGCTGAAAAAGTATGTTAAATTTAGATGCACTCAAAAATTAATAATTTTATTATGGTTTTTGTATTTATCATATCTTATAGTAATCAAAATATATTTTGTTTTTTTATTTTTATAAATGAATCAAACATAAATTTGCTGAGTATATTTCATAGTCAAAAACAAAAAAAACACATCTCAACAAAATACCCATATTAAAGTTATATCACATCAATAAATTAATAATTTGACAAAAAAACACATATTAAAATTAGATTCACTTAATAAATTAATAATTTCATGATAATCTTTTATTTATTGTATCCCCATAGCTATGACAGTACATTCCATAGCTATCAAAGTACATTCCAAAGTTATAAAAGTCAATCACAAGGATGGTGAAATTTATACGAATTAAATAGTTATGAAAATTTAGCAAAAAGTCTAAAGTCTGAGGTGTACCTACTAATGTCTACGTAAAGGTGTGCCGATATCCACTCGAGAACTACCCGGTATTCAACTATAACCCATAGTAACTACCCCGTCCTGCACCATCACTTCCACCATAGGGATGCCCAAAAGCGTGCACCGCTACAAGTCTGGGAATGAGAATACGCTCATTCACCTAATGACTGACTTTTTTATTCTTCCAGCTTTCTTTGTCGTAGTAAGCAAGGCGACTAAAACACCCGATCCCATCCTGACCTCGACCTGTTCAATTGTATTGTGCCATATGTACTGAGCTGAGGTAGCTCGGGAGACGTGGTAAAAGCCCTTTGGATACTTTACTAAAGGCTGGTGACAACCCTATTTTTGTGGTGTATATTTACATTTCATACTTCTTTTTAACTATTTTGAAAAAAACATACATTCACACTCTCACAACAAATTAATAATTTCATAAAACTATTTTTTACATTAAATTTCTATTCATATTATATAATCTAAATTTTAATTTTAGAATTATTATTTTCAAAAACTTTGGGATATCGTAAAGACATTGTCATATTTGTACGTTGACTTGAAGTAATAATAATATGTTCCTAAAATAAAAGAGATATATTTATATATAAACAATTATATATAAGAACGATTTTGGGAAAAAATCTTTGGAAATAAGGAATTGAAAGTTTATCCATTTCCGATGATAAGAGATATGAATTGTATTTTGTAAAGAATGGAAGTTTAGGGATGGAGTATAGCCTAAATAAGATTTATAGATGTGGAATTTTTAGAATGTAAATTTATTTAGTTTAATCGAAGGTCACAGAGGAAGCTATAGTAAAAAGGATAGATAAGTATATGATGTCTAGAGATCTTTTGAGAAAAAAGGATGGATGCATATTTTGGAGAATTACTGGTGGTGGATCGAATCATTTCTCCTTTTAAGTTCAAACACTATTCGATGGAGCATCTTGATTTTGTTAGATCGATAAAAGAAAACTAGAAGAATTATGATAACACAGATGATCTTTCCTGTAGTAGGGACCAAAGGTTAAGAGAGGCGGAACTAAGTATTGAGGAATTTTATGTCGAGACGAGAAAGCATCAACATAATTTGCATCGGTTGTACTCAACACCACGCATGACGGCTTCCTGTTAAACCAGGAGATAATGCAAGATCCCAAACTGAAGCAGCAACCTGAAGTGCTCTTCTTATCAGTGGCTCTACCTGCCCAATACGAATCAACATAACCGTGTAGGTTAATCTTCTGATTTGCATCATACTTGAGCCCATAATCCACTGTAACTTTTTGGTACCTCAATACATGCTATGCAACTATCAAGTGAACATGCCTCATATATGTTAGGATATGGCTCAAGGTGTTCATAGCAAGGCATATCTTGTGTCTCATATTCGCTAGATACATCAATGAGGTAATCATTTGACGATACATCATGGAATCAACCGACTCAAATGAAGTATCACACAGAAGCTTCAAGTTTGATGCCATAGGTGGGGCTATCATCTTGCAGTCTAGCATTCTGAATCTCTTCAGAATATCTATTGTATACTTTCCTTGACCAAAGAAAATCCCATCTGCAATCTACCACACCTCCATGCTTAAGAAGTAGTGCATCATCCCTAGTTATTTCATCTCAAACTCTATAGCAAGTCTCGGCCTCCTAGCATCTTTAATGAGTTCACCCTTTCCCGTCAGAAACAAGTCATCGACATATAGTAGGAGCATCACTGGTCTTCCACCTTCAACCTTGAAGTAAAGGTTGGAATCTGCTTTACTCTTGGTAAATCCTTGGCTCATCAAAAAGCTATACATCCTGTTGTACCATGTCCTTGGTACCTGTTTCAATCCATACAAGGCCTACTTCAATTTGCACACATGAGTCTACTTGTCATGTGTCTCAAATCCCAATGGTTGTTCCACATACACTTCCTACACCATTCATGAATAATGTCTTAACATCCATCTGGTGTATCTTCCATTTCATAATTGCAGTTAATGCAAATACGGTCCTAATTGAAGTGTACCTCGCCACGAGTGCAAATGTATCTTCGTAGTCTATGCCTTCTTTCTATGAGAAGCCTTATGCTACGAATATTGCCTTGTATTTCTTGATGTTGCCATCTGCAATATGCTTGATCTTATAGATCCACTTTGAAGTCACGACAAACTTCTTTTTCGGTCTTGGAACTATCTCCCAAGCATCATTCTTCATGATCGATTGATACTCCTTGGTCATGGCATCCTTCCGTTGTTTATTTTTTGTAGCCTCTTCATAGGCGTAAGGTTCCTTATCAATGATGTCACACGGTAGGGCCACATAGTTGTTGTAAGGATTTGGCCTTTTCCTTTCACTATGCATTCCTTCTGGAGCGCCATACCTTTCTACTTATTGTATGAGCTCCTGTGCCCATGTTGGTTTTCTCTTGTGGGAGTTCTTCTCAAGAAGTTTCTCTACTGGTTCTTATGGTTCTACCATGTCATGATCTTCATTGTCTTCTAGAATTGCTTCTTCAATTTCCATATCTCAAACTCTCGCTTCTTCGGGTTCCTCGACCTCTTGAATCGGTAGCCTCCTAGATATGAAGTATGTCGAGTCTTCATCAAAGTTTACATCTCTATTGATTTCGATCTTCTTGAATGTTGAAAAGTATATTCGGTAGGCCTTTGATGTATCACTATATCCTATGAATATACCCTTCCTCCTAGAAGGATCGAGCTTGGTCCTCTTCTCCTTTGGGATATTTATGTACATCGGGCAGCCAAATATTCTAAGGTGGCTGACTTCTGGTTTCTCTCTTGAGAAATCCTCTTCCATAGTTTTGTTATCAAGTACTTGATGAGGAGTACAGTTCTTTACATACAAAATTGTCATTGTTGCTTCCACCCAAAGGTGCATAGGAAGATCCTAGTCATGTAGCATTTCATTCTTTTCTTCCATTATGGTTCGTTTCTTTCATTTTGCAACCCCATTTTGTTGAGGATTATATGGAGTTCTCAAATCCCTCTTAATCCCATAATCTCTGCAGAGTTCCTTGAATTCTCTTGAGGTGATCTCTCCTCCATTTTTTAACCGTAGAGTCTTGATCTTCCTTTCGGTTTGGTTCTTGACCAAGGCTTTATATTCCTTGAACTTACTGAATACTTCATTTTTTCATTTCAAGAAATATATCCAAGTCTTATGTGAGAAATCATCTATAAAGGAAACATAGTACACATACCCACTTAATGAGCTAGAAGACATGGGTTCTCATACGTCCGAGTGTACTCCAATATTCCTTTAGCCTTGCTTTCACTGCTGGAAAATGTCTTTGTCACAATCTTTCCTTGTGCACATCCTTTGCAAATACCTTCATGATTTTCCTAGATCTATGGAAGTCCAGAGACAACTTTGCTTGCCATCGGTAGTGCTCTGTAGTGCACATGTGCAAGCCTTCGGTGCCATAGCTCACTTGGTTCTATTGACTCATGAACCAATGCTTGTTCAGGGTGTCTCTTTAGTTTGTACAAGCCACCTTCTTATTCTCCAATCACTGTTGCATAATCTATTATCTTTCCTTTAGGCCATGTTTGTGCTAGAAATTGTTCCTAGACTACCACAAGAACAAGCTAACACGATCTTAAACAGAAATAGAATAAAATTGGTTCTTAGGGTTTTGGTTTATAGTTGTGGTTTAAAACTTCATCAGTAAGGAGGAAAAACAATAACAAGCTAATACAGAACTGAATCATACACTAGTAGATAAATTGGGGATCAAACACATCCGAATAAGCCATAAACCTTACACATGAAACACTAATTTCACCCACAAGCTACAAGCATTTACATGAATAAAACCTTTAAACAAGAAATGAAATTGTAGACTGAGCAATCAACCTGATCAAAAATGAAACAGCATGACAGGTAAAAAGGCTTATCAGTTTATATATAATCAAAAAATAGTCATCCACTTACATAAGAGTTATAAGTGCTAGCTTGAGATATCATAGCACACAAAGCCTCTCCTTGAGTGAAAATTTGAACCCCAAACTGTATGTTTGTCTTCCTTTTATCATCACAAAGGTAAAGTAGTTCCATAAATACCTTCTAGGTCGAAATTTGAAACAGTTACATCAATTAGTTACATGCTAACTCAAAATATTTAAAGACACTTAACCGAAAAGAAGCAAATCGGATTTGGGGATATTTGGCGAATTTCTGAAAATTTGGGTCTCAAAGACATCTCCATATCTCTCGATCCAGGACACCCGTGCAAACATTGAGAGAGGATTTTTTAAATGAGTCCATTAATAACAAAAACCTCTTTTGGTGTTTAAAAATTCCCTTTAAATTGATCAAAATACGTGCTGAAAATTTGTGACTAAAACAGTAAATTATTAAAATTTTCAAACCCTAAAAAATAGGCCACAAAGATGAATTTGAATCTCTCAAATGATAACAGTTGTTGCAAAACTGAGAGAGGTTTTTGTGAATGAGTTTGTTGTGGAAAAAAACCTCTTTTTTTCCCATAATTCATTTCCATCACCTTGTAATCTGCTCCCAATGATAATGACAAAAACAGGAAAAACAGAGCTCCTACAGGAATCCTTTTTTGAATATTTTTTAACCAAGGCTTAAAAACAAAGGTTAGGCATAAACTTAAATTTTGAAATAAACTTTATTATAAATTTTTGAAAGCTTAAATATATATATATAATAACTAATAATCACAAAGAACAACCTTAAAACCCATAAAAATAAAATAAATCTAACCATCAAAGCATTAAATCAAACAAAAAGTACTGATTGCAAAAAATTCTCAAAACCAACTTAAAATGTAAAATCATAGTAAACCAATGCTTGAAAAAATAAGACAAATAACCTAAGAACAAAATCTAGTTATAACAGGCCACATTAGCACTTGGCCATCGACAAATTCAACTCTCATACCCTTTGCAGCTAGTGCAGAGATGGAGAGAAGATTCTTCTTCAATCCTAGAATATATAACACTTCCTTCATCTTTAAATATTTCCCGGAGTCTAGCTTGTATGAAGCTACTCCACTCCCTTTTATGGGGTATTGATAATCGTTCTGAGTTTCACCTTGTGAGGTGACTCATGTTCAGACATATTGACGAAGGATTCTTTGTATCCTGTTGTGTGTTTAGATGCCCCACTATCCACAAGCCAATCATTGCTTCTGTGTGAGATAGTGCCAGTAAGTGCTGATATTAGCACATACTCTTCATCTTAATCATCCTTCTCTCTTCTGAATATTTTTTTTTTGGTTCTTCGTCTTCGGAAATATGAGCATGGTGTCTCTTTTTCGTGATGGGACAGTCTCTTGCAAAGTGTCCCTTTTCATCACACATATATCATCGAACATTGGAAGGATATTTCTTGATCTTCTTTTGTTTCTTGTCCTTCTTCTTGTTGTGATGATAACTCTCCTTCTTCTCCTTCTTATTGTATTTCTTCCTAGTGTGAGCTGTGAGATCTTGATCTACATTTTATCCTATCTTGTCTTCTCTTGTTATGAGTCAAGTTTCTTCTTATGTGCATTCTTCTCAGAGTCAGTTGAAAGAGATCAACTTCCTTCTTGCACATAATCCTTGAATGAATGAGTCCCGTGATATAGGGAGACCGTTCAAGGTATTCATCACAATTTATCCTTCTTCGAAATTCTCTTCAACTGCTTCAAGTTGTTCTTTAATTTGAGCAACCCTTGTAAAGTAAGACTCTATAGTTTCTGAGTTATGTACCCTCACATTCTTCAACTGGTTCCTCAAATTCATCTTTTGGTTGATTTTTTTCCCTAAAACATCTTTGTCATAGCATCATATACTTCCTTTGGTGTCTTGAAGGAAGACGCATGGGGGATGAGGTGATCCTTAATAGAATATGCAATGATTCTCTTGGCCTTAGCCAAGTTCTTCTTATGAGTAGCCTTATCCTCATCTTCCTTTGGTTCTGGAACTTCTCCAGTGATATACCGATTTAAATAATTCTCTTCAAGGATCACAAAAATTCTATAATTCCATGCTCAGAAGTTGTCAATCCCTCAAAGATTATCCTCAAGCTGAGTATGGTGAGTCATCTTTTCAAATGAGAACCTCAAGTGGAAATACCAAATATTTAGATCTTACTAATTTGAGGTGTCTGGCCTAGTTCTGGAGTTGGTCAACCTAGGGTTTGTAAGAGAAACCTTAATTTTCCAAACTTGGAGTTTGGGAATTTTGTTTGGACAAAACGATGTGCCTCCTTGAGGCGATTTGGAGTCAGTAGGGTCCTTTCCTGAAGAATGAGGTGGGAAGCCTCCGAAACTTGATGCCCTAGTTTCTCCCGACACTAGTGACAAGGTCAAAATTGAAACTGCTTCCAACAAAAGATGTGCCCTACAGAGGCGAGTTATCCTAGCCCTCTTTTCTTGATGATTTGTGGAGAGAATACCTTGAACTAGGAAGCCCTTGTTTTCGTTGTTGCATAGTGTCTTATTTCAGAGAAGCTTTGATACCATGTTAGTTTTTCTTAGATATTGTTAGCTTAGTTAGGATCTTTATCTGAAATAATAACAAGTACAATAATACGCATAAGATAGAATAGATACAAAAGACATAAAGATTTTCACCGGGGAAACCATAAAGGAGAAAACCCCACAAACTTCATCAGAATAGTACAGTCACAAAGACAATGCCATAAGATGATCAATCTCAGTAATACAAAGTATTCAACAGCTATCTATCTGTCGTCCTTGACTCTCTCTCTCTCTCTCATGTGAGCTTGAGTGAGTGTAAGGTGTGTATAAATGAGGGAGAGTGTCTCCCTATTTATACTAATCAAGTGAATGAACTATTACATTCATGATGTACATATAATTGAACTTGATTTAAGTTTATAGATACCTTAAATTATAAAGTGAAGGGGTCGTCATACTCCCCACGACCTTGATGATGGCATCGACAAAGTGTTAAGGTAATGATTTTTATGGTTTTCCATACTACGTATGAACAGGTTGACTTCGGCTACGATTACAATGGAACTTTCGATATGGCAAATCGAATGATTGGCAAGGGGGTCCTTCTTGTGAATACTCGTTACAACTATAGACGAAACCCACTGCATGCCAAAAATTTAGTTGATGTACGTGGCTTCACGACAGCCAAGCAATACGTGAATAAAGGACTCTCCCTTGCAAACCCTAAGCTCATTGTTCAGCATGGTTTTCGACATCCTACCGCTCTGCACTGTGCTCCTGTCTGCACTGTCGCTTACCTCCATTGCCAGTAGTCTCCCTTTTGCTGTTACTACTTCTAAGCTTCCCTCGAATGCTTTGACAAAGAAGTGCTGTCACAAAAACTGTGGGTTCTTGGATTTAGGTTGTGATATTTTCTCCAAGTTCTCACCTTCGTAACTATCTCCATTTTGAACCTTTCGTCTGCAAAAAGAGACTTTATCCCTCCTCGGCTTGGTGCTGAGAGTAGTGGCTTTGTATTTCAAAAATTATTGGGTGTAGGGTTCCATCGTAAGATAGTTTCTTCTTTTTGCTGAAAGTATAACGATGACCCGAGTGTAGTTGCTCACTGCGCTGTCTGCTTCTATACTTCGTTGCTGTTGGTTGTTTATGGTGACAGCAAACCCTTTCTCCATTGCCGCAGATGAAGGGTTTCCTTCTCCTCACGCTGGTGGTTGTTTTACTACTCGTGGGTGTCACACTTTCATAAATTTCTAGGTAAGCATTCTTTAATTCAAAATAACCATTATTATAGCAGTTTATTTCCTTACACGGCTATTTATTTTATAAACAAGTTTAACACCTTCATTCTTCTTGTGTGCAGGTGTTGGTCCGTCTCCCTCTGCGAGGTTTGATGCGAAGCTGAGACATCTGCTTGTTGGATTTCAGGTAAGCCCTAGATTATCCATGGCACTTCCTCCTTGTTTGGTCCTTTATGGTTCCTGTATCAATTGGCCGTCGTGGCCTGCAAAAACCTTGTGGTTTTGGTTTATTTGGCTGACCAAATCGCTGTTTGTTGTTGAATTTAACCCCTTGCTTGATGCAAGGTCCCCGGCTTAGGCCGTAACTATGAAATTTTTTTGGTTACGTTTTGATTACTATGCAAAATATAAATGTAAATGATGTATAGGCTGTATAAGCCTCACTCCGTGGATTGTTTAAGGCCGAGATGGCAAAAGAGTTAGACTCTTTCCTTCTGTTATCTCTGTTGTATTTTTGATATTCATAGGGTTCGACTCTAACTCGAGTTATAACATGTATTTACTGTTTCTTTTAAAGGAAAGAACATATTTTATTCATAATGTTCTTCATTAATTGTTATTTATGTTGTATACTGGTTGATTGATTAAGATCTGTAAAACGAGCATGAAATTTGGTTAAATCAAATGAATTTTTACCCTGTAGTAATATTTAATTAATACTTATGAGGTTTCTGTGCTTTGTTTTTATAGTAACTTATTTTGTTATAATAAAATTTGTAACTGTTTGTTATATAACTTTTAACCTTTGTAACATAAAAATTTCATGTTTCTTGTGGTGTACTTAAGTAACTGTCGATTACTTCTTTTGAGTACAGAATTTATATTTTTATTCATGTTACTATAATGAGATAATTACATTACTTTAACTACATAATAATACTGTACCTATAATTTGTATATTACCTGTATACTTAGCCCATATAAAATATGTATTAAGAAAGTATAATGTCAGAATGTTATCTTACATATAAGTACTATTGCTCCTATTGATATTTATACTTAGTTTATTTTGTAAGTGTATAGAGAGATAATAGTTTGTTCTTTATTTCTTATGCCATCTGTGCTATATACTCCATAAATGTTCTCTTAGTATTTTTATTTTATCTTATTATATTATGATGTTAGTATATATATAAAATAAAATCAATAACAAACTATCTATGATCTATCGTATAAATATACTGTAGTATATGTTAAATTTTTATGAAAAATGGACTAATAGCTATACATCTCGTTCGAGCTCAACTAAATAAAAATAATGAATAAACTAGATAAATTAACAGCTGTAAGCAAATTTATGGAACTAACTAGTTTCTCTGTAGAATACAATCATAGTTTAGCTATTTTAATCACCTATTGGCTACTGTTCATTCAATAATTAAAAGCTGGGAAGAAATAACTGTAGAAAGGAAACATTTCTATTTATTCTAATACTACTTACTTAGCTAGTAATTCTTTTCTCGGTTTCAAAACAATATAGTAAAGTTTCTGGAATAAAAGCTGTACAGAAAACTTGTTTATCCCTCTAAACCTAGTTCTGTTAGTAAAAGATAATATAGCTTCTTTTCTTGTTCTATAGTCTGTCATTCATGATTAAAATCTAACCCTAACTCTACTTCAGGTACAGAATGCTATTGCTTCTGACAGTAAAATAAAAGTAAACATTCTTTTAAATAAACTAACATTTTATTCTATAATTGCATCATACTATCTTTATTATTTCACCCCTGTCCTAGAGTACGGTCTGGTCACTCTAGATGAGGAAAAACACAGGAGGGGCTTTTGCTTTTCATCAAAAGATTTTATTACTAAACAAACTAAAAACAAATTCATTACTAAACCATCTAAATCTTTACATCATAAGCTACAAACATAACATTCAATCATACATAGTTATTAAAACAAACACTGTTAAATGGTAGAACCTGTTTTTGAGCTTGGACGACAACAACAATGGGAGGTTGTTCCTCCCTACCAACTCCTGAAGAGCGCTCAAACAACGTCTCCTTAGGACCCCCGAGCTTGCTCTGGTATCCCTGGCTGGAACTAGGTGCAGCAATAATCAAGTACCAGTCTTCAGACTAAATACCAATTTTGAACCTTTCAGTAAATTCTCTCAGCTAGCAAGATGTATTAGACCAAGTTACTGCAAATTATCTCTCAAAACACCTTCCTTACAGTTTTCCCTTTTTCCCCAATGAATTCCTTGAAGAGCATTCCTCCTTAATGATTCTTCTCCTGGAAAATATCTGAGCCGCCTCAGCTCTATTCATTGGGTACTTTTAAAAGATTGCCTAGGTCTTTTTGGGTTAGTTGTCATTTATTGAGCCACCTGCTCTGATCCCACTTTCTTGGGGGATCATGACCCTAAATGTAGGGAAGTTTCCACCTGCAACATAGGAAGTGTTTGAGGATGCTGCCACTTGTATTTTTCCCTCCACCTAGTTCCTTCCACCAGTTTGACTAGTAACACTCTTATTAACTACTCTCCCATGCTGTTGTCTCCACTTTTTATTTATTAATAATAAAATATTCAGAATTACATTCCACTTCTTTTGACTTTGCTGAGTCATCAGTTCCTACTTAGGATTAAATTTAACATAATGTCTTGGGAAATCAAATTAAAACAATTAACAGTATTTTACAAAATTGGGGTATGTGACATCTGGTGTTCTCATCCTGTAGGGTGCCTTAGACACTGGTGTTTCTCCTGTCACAAGGTCAATGATAAAATCAATATCCCTCTTTGGAGGAAGCCCTGGAACATCATCAGGAAAAACATCCCTGAATTCCTGTAACACATGAAAATCCTCCAACCTAGGAGTTTCATTCTCTGCTAAATCCAAAACATGGGCCACATATAACTGGAAACCTTTCCTACATAACCTTTTCAGCTGCATGGTTGAAATCTGCCTAACAAAAACAACTTTTGGAATGCCTCTTACCACTCTCAGGTGTCCTTCTTCATCCATGCATTCAAAAGTCTTATTGTAATAGTCAAGCTTTACCCTGTGAGGTTCTAACCAATCCATTCCAATGAGAATGTCATGGGAACCAAGCGGTAGAACATACATATCTGCATAAGTTACTAACCCATTCATCTATAATGGAAATTTTTCTACAATCTCACTGACCTTCCTCTTGGTCCCGGTGGCTAGTTGAACTAACCATGACTTACTATGCTTTAACTTCTTAAAATCACAAATCTCAACTACTCTAGGAGTAATATAAGTGTGAGTAAAACTAGGGTCAATCAAAACAGAAATAGATTGCTCAGCAATCTTACCTGCAACCACAACCACTGTTGATTGATGATCTTCTTGTCAGTCCTCTAACACTACATAAATCCTAGGGACTGTCCTTGCCACCTAACCAACAGTTTCAACTTCTTAGACGTTGTAAGATGGACTTACATACACTTCTTCATGAGGACAGTTCCTGCGTGTGTGTGGTCCTCCACACCTCCAACATTGGAGGGGTTCTATGTTCTGTTGTGGATCTCTTGGATTTTTCACCATCACTCTAGCTGGCTGATTTACAGTCTGTGATGGTTTCCTTTGTTGTTGGCTTATGAAGTTGGAAGGTTTGAATCCTAGCACCACCCTACCACCCTTATTCCTTAGATTTAAATCAATCTAAACAATGTTTACCATTTTCCACCGGGTTCTTGAATTCATAACTGCTCAAGCCGATTTTCTTTTGAATTCAACAATTCATGAATAAGCAAACCCATGGTCGTCTTTAACGCAACAACAAGAAAGATTGCTTCTGAAACCTCAGTCTTCCCTCAATTCTGATTTTCCACAACTCCGACTCCTTCTGCAATTGACTTTTTTGGCAAATATGTTTCCGTAGTTCTGGTTCCACAAGATTCTCTTTGCAATTGTGGATGCAGATTGTGGAATTTCCTGAATTCCAAAATTTACTTCTGCAATTATGCGGCCACAACGGTCCTTTCCACAGTAGGATTGCATCCTCCTTCCCACTTTTCCAAAGATGAGCTTCCGTGTTTCAACTCCTGCAACTTTAACCACCTTGCAACTTCGCATTGCGGCTTCTTCTTTGTTCGTTGATCTGAGATCAAATGCGGGTCTTCATCTAATCTTTGTGGACCCGATAATTTTCCTACACCTTTCTCTTGCGAAATTCATCCACAACTGTCGATTCGTCTGAGTCCTTTGCTTCTCTGCCCTCCTTGTTGTTGGATCATATGTTTGGAATTATGTGTTGCCATCAGTGACAACCACATTTGATATGTTTCCATATGATCGCAATACCTATCATAATGCCAACACCAATTTCATGAGAGATAAAAACTATCAAGCCTTTGAAATGAGTAATGTTGAACCAACAACACTGTCATGAATTTTAACTCACAATGATGTTATAATCATTAATTAAATCCACATACTTATGTCAAGTGTTTGATGAACATAAAAGTCTCATACATTAGAAAGATTCTTGGTAAGTTAAACTGCACTTAGCCAGTCCAAACTTATTGTAAGTACATATTATTAGTATGTGAAATACAATTTTAGCTAGTTTGATCATTCATCGTAATTATTAGATGTATAAATTTTGTTTAATTGGATTTAACCTTTTCTTATTTGCAAATTCAATTACAACCATTTGTTAAGATATAAAGTTAACTAGAATACTATATAAACAAAACGATACATGAATGATTCCAACAAGATCTAAAAAGAAAATGAGTTTGAAACATATTCTCTAAAGAGAATATCAAATTTGTCAATTAAGATATAAATCTCCTTCAAAAATAAGTTTTGATGTTTGAACTATCAAGAACCAATGCTCAAATATGTGTCCTGGTTCATCTCCATTGTTTTTAATAATGTTCAATTTAATAATATTTTAACATAGCTATACTTCAAATTACAAAAAATATATAGTTTACAAATAAGAAATCTAAAGAGAATATCAAATTTGTCAATTAAGATATAAATCTCCTTCAAAAATAAGTTTTGATGTTTGAACTATCAAGAACCAATGCTCAAATATGTGTCCTGGTTCATCTCCATTGTTTTTAATAATCTTTTAACATAGCTATACTTCAAATTACAAAAAATATATAGTTTACAAATAACAAATGTAGATTGCACATTGATATTCTTCATGTGAGGTATTCCAAAATATTATGCATCTACATTTATGTTGAAAGGTTTGCATCTTTCTATGAACTGAAGATATGAGTACATAGAAGAAAGTGACGACTTAAAAGACAATTATGGGATTGTGTGATTTCCATAGTTGTCACACCAACCCTTAGCATGGATGGATTTTTAATTTTTTAGGTGTCTTTTCTACCACTAAGTTTGGAACCTTGGGTAGCCTGACAAATGTAAGTCATATAATACCAACTACCTGGAAGTCATCGAATACCAACTACAATGGGACTTTGACAATTTGATAAGGATACATTATTTGACTATGTTTTCTTAATTATAATTTGTGGAATGGAAAAAAAGAATTATATTCACATTTTCTATAATTCATGTTATTTGTTGGATGTTCTTTTGATTAAGATAGATACATTTAGCTTTCTCAATTATGCATGTACAATGGAACAATAGTTACTTTTTATTACACCAGTTGTTTACATTTGTTTTTATTTCCCATAATTTCTACCTTCTTGGAATTATTTGTATTTTTTTAAGAAGATTTTATCATAGTAATTTTGTTTTATGAGATTATTATTTATGTTCTATAAAAACCGATAATTTCAATTTAACTTTATTAAAGTTATAAATTTATTTTATAAAATATTATTTAATTTTAAACTATTTTAATTTTGATAAAAATGATAATAATTATTAACAATTTCTACCTTCTTCGAATTATTTGCATTTTTTTAGAAGATTTTATCATGGTAATTTTATTTTATGAGATTATTATTTATGTTCCATAAAAATCGATAATTTCATTTTAATTTTAATAAAGTTATAAATTTATTTTATAAAATATTATTTAATTTTAAACTATTTTAATTTTGATAATTTCATTTTAATTTTAATAAAGTTATAAATTTATTTTATAAAATATTATTTAATTTTAAACTATTTTAATTTTGATAAAAATGATAATAATTATTAACAATAAAACTTTCCTGGTAAAAATTCTTTTCAATTAACTTTAACTTTTCTAAAAATGATTTTTTAAATACTAAAACTTTAAATTTTTATCAATTAATTTTGTTCTTCATTAAAATTGTTTTTTTGGAAATATTGAAACATTAAATTTTTCTAGATTAAATTTATTCTTTTAGCATTGTTATAGTATATTTCTAAATATTAAAACTTTACCTTTTCTTTAAAAAAATATTTTATTGTGAAAATTATTTTTTTTACCATTTTTTAGCCTAGACACAAACTTTAAGAACATAGATGTTTAGTACATGGAAGTATATTTTTAATGTTGCTATAAATACAAGTAAAAAATAAGGTTTATTTTATTTTATTTAAACAATAATTATAATTGTTAACTATTTTCATAATCTATGAGTACGAACACAAAAATAATAACCTTTTTTTTAAAGATTAACTAGAATCAATAACCGGCATGGATTACCACCTGAGTTGGGTGAAATCAAAATTCAAATTTTACCACCGGTATGGATTATCAACTACTCTAAACGAGTCCCAACATGGAACACGCATAAAGAGATGGTGTCTTCATGAACGGAACAAGCAGAAAAATACTGGCATCTTCATGAACGGAACCAGCAGAAAAATCAGAAAAATACCGGCATCTTCATGAACGGAACCAGTAGAAAAATAACGGGGTCTTCATGAAATCGTTCTTCATAATGTAAAATGTAATATAGAAATTATCATTGCAAAACCCATCTTACAACTCCAATATATAGAGGAAAGGCAGAGGCTAATAAAGCAGGTTACCCTCATTCAGCACCCACGAAAACAAAGGTAACAGGGGTAAAAATATCATGAGAGGCACAAGCAAACCCATAGCTAGTTCACTGAGATCGATACCCTAAGAGGCAGAAGCAGGGGTTACAGTAGCTGATTCAGTTGATCCAGTGCTAGTGGAAAAAAATGGCACGCTGTTCCAACCATTTGGAAATAAAATAAAATAATCTGACAATGACTAAGAAGCCATCCATAACTAAATATAAGCCCTAGAGAGCTCCCGACCATTATAGAAACTTACTCAAAATGTTACACAACATCAAGGAATCAAACTCAGAATGTATACTCATAATATTTACCATCAGATATTTTATTCAAAGCTGGTGAGGCCAGAGGAAGGCCCCCATGGTGTAACTCCTCTTGGATGCCACATCGCCTTAGATCCGCAAACCGCATTCTGTGAAAAATATTTTCTGGCTTCCATTAAGGGATCCATTCGTACTCAACCTTTGAAAATGGGGAAATTTTTTTAATGCCAATAATACTAACATTAATGCAATTAAAATTTATTGAAAATTTAACCAGATTTAGTCCATACCATAGATATTAGCCTAGATTAATATGAGACATTGGATATCTGAAGGCAAGGATCATAAGATAACGCTGCAGAAACCATATATAGCATCCATACTGCAAAACAACAATCGATTTCCATTCACAATATTTATTGTAATAATTTCTTCGTCAAACGAGAAATCGACTCCAAGGAACAAAACAATGATCAGAAGCAATCAGTGCCGAAAAAAACAAGGGAAAGCGCATTGAACTCTTGTCAACAGTTGTTTCAGTAAATATCCGCTAGTTGATTTACACTGCAAAAACTGGAGGGTTCCGTTTTTGCAAGAGTTTGGAATTGATTTCGAAGGCATGAATCTCCGTAAAATCTTAGTGTACATCCGAAGAAACCAAGTGAGTCTGGTGTTGAATGCATTGGCACCGAGATCTATGGCCTTAGAAGCTGTCTATGGTGAGATCTATCGCCTTGAAAGGAAGAAGCCATAGCTATTCCCAGAGCACGGGTATTTAAAATTTAAAATTTCAAAATTCAAACTGGTCAAAACATTGATTTTAATGTTACAAGTGGTCGCTGAACCTCGCGATGTCATGCATCCATGATATACATAGAAAAGATGCAACTATATGTCATGCATGGTCTATAAGACGGTGGACATGCAAAAAAAAATATATGTCATGCATCATGCATGACAGTGGACCTGCAAAACAGCCAGAAATCTCTTGCCGAGAAATAGAATGTGCACGGCGAGTTCAAGTGAGTCAGAGTCCCCGCAGCAGCATTAAACACTCTGCTGTGGGTGCATATTGGTTGCCATGGTGGACGGAGTTTGCGGTCAGATATACTATGGCCATGATGTGACAGCTGACAGCCGAAGTTTGTCGGAGACGATTCACCTTCCGGGCGAAATCGTTGATTGGATAGACTACTCCAATTGAAAATTGATATTTTGATGCGTTTGGCCTTGGATTTTTTTTATTTAAATAAAAGAAATTGCCAATAATTTTTTATTGATATGGTGATATTATTATTATAAATGTAAATGTTACTAGGGATATTTATAATTTGAGATGTTTTTTTTAAACATTAAATTATAAATATCTTTTATATAATTTTAAAATTATAAATAATATATATAAAAAAAATTTAATCGAATGTGTTATTTAGAGAGCCTATTCCTTTACACTCTTTGTTCACAAGCCTATGAGAATCTGCCCCCTGTCCACCACGTAATTCTATGCCCAATACATATCCAATTGCATTTTGCTAACTTTCCTTGAGCTGCCTTTTGGGACTTAGGACTTGCAAGTTGCCAGGTCCTGTAATTCTGGTGTACCCTCTGCACAAGCCTCAAGCTTGCTAGAAGTTGCTTAGCTTTAAGTAGATTACGACACAATTCCAATTCTATCTCATTTCCATTTTTGTATAATCACAAATATTTTTAAAATTTCAATTTTTTATACAAGTTAAAAATCTTTTTAAAATTTCAATTTTTTTAATATAAGTTAAAAGATTTCAAAAAATGTATATATATATATATATTGTAATTTTTTTTGGAAAATTTAGCTATAAAATTATAGTTTTAGGTGGTTGAAATTATATATTTAAAAGTTGCTTATCTTTAAGTAGATTATGACACAATTCCAATTCTATCTCATTTCCATTTTCGTATAATTACAAATCTTTTTAAAATTTCAATTTTTTTATACGAGTTAAAAATCTTTTTAAAATTTCAATTTTTTTTATATAAGTTAAAAGATTTCAAAAAATGTATATATATAGTGTAATTTTTTTGAAAATTTAGCCATAAAATTATAGTTTTAGGTGGTTGAAATTATATATTTAAATGGTTTATAGATAAATTATATATTCAAATAATATGTTTTGATAATTTAAAAAAGCTCCAACATGTTACCCCAGAGAATTGAGATTTGATAACTCGAAGGGACCCTCCGATCATAAATCTTGAGCTTGACCTGCAGTAACACACTCAGCCATGGCAGTCGTAGAAGCTTAAGGAAATATTGGTATCCTAATACGGGTCAGGTCACATGTTCAAATTGTAGCAGAAAGGTTGATATCTTTCATGTCGGTCCAGGAGGAATGAGACAAGGAGACCCCAATGTCAAACTACTCTTTCAAGAAACCGTTGGGAATGTTCCTTTAAACAACTGAGTACTCATAAAACATGTAGCTTTAAACTCAACTCAAAACTTTGAAGTTCATTTGTAAATGCATAACTCTCATTGTTAGTCTAGATTTCGGGACAACAAACAAAAAAACACACATAAACTCGTCAATAGTCCTTATTTATATCTAGAAAAGAAAAGCAATTTCATTGGATAACACATGATGACATGGAATTTGAATTAAGGTTAAAAGGCCCATTTTGAGTTGAAATTTCCTCTAATGCCTTGTTTCACATACATTGGTATAGATGATTTGT
>LPNX010688702.1:239991-278542 GCA_001517045.1 Pseudotsuga menziesii
TGTAAAAATTCAATTTCATGTTTTGGATTACCATTGAAATCCAGTGAGTTCTCATATCTAAGTTGTTTCTAGAGGAGGAGATAGATTAAGGAGAGGTTTAGAGCTGGAATTTGATATGGATTCTTGTTGGAAATTAAAATATTTGAAACCGGGAATTGAAATATTTGGAGCCTGAACAATGCTTATTGAAATCGATATACTCTTGATTTGACATTTTTGTGTGAATTTAATGGGGGGAAAACCTTCAACATATGGTGCTAAGGTTACTTGACAAAAACACGACCCCTCAAGTAGAACTTCTTCTCACATAAATTTCCTATGGCACCCTTGGACTACAACAAAATTTGTTTTGGCTTCCAAATGAAGATATGTTACATCTATTATATGAACCTTAAGGACCTTCGTTTGTCAGGAAATCCACATTTCGGCCAATGTATCCATAGGAAAACACATATGTAATAGATGAAGGATTACTTATTATAAGTTGTAAATGTTGGCTAGGATCCTAACATGTTTGGTTGTATGTGTGGGAATGTGATTTTCCATAGGAAAAACAAGTTATGGATGGTAGTAGATCTCTTTTTCTTAGAACTTCTTACTTGGATGTTGTTCTTCCAAATTTACTTAACAAGTAGTTGATTTTACATTTATGAAATGTGCAATGACTAAATATCATTAAGAAAAATTCTCGCCTTGTCTATACACCATTTAGTTCTCTCCATTTAAGGCCTTAACTTTTCTCTCTGTCTTCTTCCAATAATTGCACCCTTATAGATCCATTCAAATTCCACAACTCTCATTGTCGAGACAAGATAAGGTTTTGATGATTTGATGGACATCATCTCCATATCCCACCTTATTTTTTAATTTGTTTTCAAACTATGTTTTAAGATTTAAGTCCTTTGCAAGGTTGGTCACCAAATATTCGGTTGTGTATCTCCCGAATCGATAGATTTCTTATCTGGCTCCAATTTAATAGATGCCTACTTGCAATAGCCTCCAACTTTAGACCCTTTCTGTCTTACTGAGCTTGCACAGCAATGGTCATATAACTAGGGATGCAAACTAAAAAATGGAAGAAGATAAGTGTGTATGGGCATACATCACCCTTGTGATCATTTTGGAAACAATATTTCGTCAAAGGGGAATTGTTGTCATCCAACTTTGCTTTTGGAAATTATTGACAAACATCCACAATGCTACACCAACCTTGGAAGACTCAATCCTACATCTATAGTCTAGACTAATAGATTCTTGTTAGCAGAGGAGCATTCACTATTTGTCACAACAATACATATCTTTGAAATGAACTTTCTTGCAAACAATCATAACAAATACATGCTCCAAGCATTTTCTATTCCTATTGCACGACATGTTGCATATTTCACAAATGGTTTAGATGCACATCAAGATGATGACCATCAACTAGAAAAATAAATATTTCAATGTCTCACTTCAAAACAAAAGGAGGCACGCCTTCATTCTCTATGTCTTTAACACTTAAAATTGCAACCTTCAATCCTTCCACCCACTTTACCAAACGAAAATACCAATGTTGATTGCAAATATAATTAGAGTCAAACTTGATCACTACTTATCCCTTTATTGTTTTACTCATATATGTATACTTTCTCGTATGACAAATTAATGTACAATTCATTTTACTTGCTAACGATTACATGGATTTCTATTTATTGCTTATTACTACTTGCAAACGAATTTTCCTTTCAATTCCATCGACTACTGTACCTTCCATAGATTTACTAGACTTGATTTCAACACAAAATTATATTATCTACACATGCATAACTTTCTCTCATCTTACAACATATCGAAGTTCTCTTCGGTGTTTCATTTCCCCCGCTTTTGGTAATAATCTTCAAATCTGGTTGTAGTTGAGGTGGGTTTATTTTATTATCGTAATTGCTACTTTAGGTCGGAAGAACAATCCACAGGTCACTTGGCTGTCATGGGCATTATCACCACTGCCTATATGTCAAAATATTTGACAGTCTTGCTCAACTAGGGACGTCCATCTTCAACATTTGGGATTCGGGCAGATCCAGGGATGCCTTATTCACATGCCTATACACTTTTATATCTTGCTGTGTACATCACTATAGCTTGTAAGTATATTTTTCCTTATGTTATTTCCTTTTACAGTCTATAACTTGTAAGGATTATTTTAATATATTATTGCCTTTTACATAGTTTTATGTTTTTTTTTCCATAGTTTTAGCGTTTATGTTTATTATTTTAGAGTTTATGTTCATTAAGTTGACATTGCAATTTTGAATTATACTAGCATTTGCACCAAGAGGTACAAAAAAACGCCGAGAGGGTAAAAATATTCTGTCTTTTTCACAATCCAACCTTTGTGACTTACCTTGGGAGACTGCATATTAATACTGAGTTTTGAAATTTTAGGTTAAGACATTTATAATTGTTGTGTTTTGGGGTTTCGATTTTCGATTATAAATTTTGCAAGAAATAATAAAAATTAACTGACAGCAACTTAAAATTAACGCATGCAATGAGTATGCCGAATATTAGCAAATAATAATAAATTTCAAGCTCCTGCAACCCGAAAATTGCAAGATGCGGGTTTCGGGAAAGATTAGCGAGATGACACACAATACTTACAAAAATGATCCTGCATCCTGCAACTGCAAATTCTGGGATGTGGGTTGCAGGATGCGTGTTTCGGGAAAGATTGAATACAACTTCATTTATTTTGTCTTCTGGTATCCCGCATCGCAAATTCCGCATCTCGATTTCTGCAACCCGGAACCAGCAAATTGCGGGATGCGGGTTTCGGGAAAGATTAGCGGGATGACACACAATACTTACAAAAATTCCCCCGAATCCCACAACCGCAAATTTCGGGATGCGGGTTGCGTGATGGAAATTCCTGCAAATAATAAATTTCAAGCTCCCACAACCTGGATTGCAGGATGCGGGATTCGAGATGCGGAATGAAATAATATTTGCAATATCTCGTTATGATCCCGCATCCTGCCAGGTTTAATCTCAGCCGTCCATTTCTTTTAATCCTGCTTTCCTTATTTGACCTGCATACAATATATATAGGCTGGTCTTTTACAATTTCTTTACCAATTTTTTACTGTTGCGAATTACTGCACTACGTGAATTTTCTCTACGTGAATTACTGTGCTACGTGAATTTTACCTGTTGTGTTTTGGCGTTTCGATTTTCGATTATAAATTTTGCAGGAAACAATAAAAATTAACTGACAACAACTTAAAATTAACACGTTCAATGAGTATGCCGAATATTTGCAAATAATAATAAATTTCAAGCTCCCGCAACCCGAAAATTGCAGGATGCGGGTTTTGGAAAAGATTAGCGGGATGACACACAATACTTACGAAAATTATCCCGCATCCCGCAACCGCAAATTTAGGGATTTGGGTTGCGAGATGCATGTTTCGGGAAAGATTGAATACAACTTCATTTATTTTGTCTTCCGGTATCCCACATCGCGAATTCCACATCTTGATTTCCGCAACCCGGAACCGAAAAATTGTGGGATGCGGGTTTTGGGAAAGATTAGCGGGATGACACATAATACTTACAAAAATTCTCCCGAATCCCGTAGCCTCAAATTTTGGGATGTGGGTTGCGCGATGGAAATTCCTGCAAATAATAAATTTCAAGCTCCCGCAACCTGGATTGTGGGATGCGGGATTCGGGATGCGGAATTAAATAATATTTGCAATATCTCGTTATGATCCTGCATCTTGCCAGGTTTAATCTCGGCCATCCATTTGTTTTAATCCTGCTTTCCTTATTTGACCCGCATACAATATATATATAGGCTGGTCTTTTACAATTTCTTTACCAATTTTTTGCTGTCACGAATTATTGCGTTGCGTGAATTTTCTCTGCATGAATTACTGCGCTGCGTGAATTTTACCAGGCAACTTCATCACAGTATAGTTCGATTACAGGTTAGTATCTTGGTCATTTCTTCATTTAATTTATTACTGTAGTCAAGCTTGAATTAGTTTTAATTTTCGCTTCCCATTGTTTTTATTTTAAACAAAGTTTTTCCAATTTGCAACAATGGCAAGATCTACCCGCTACAAAAACCTGCAAAAGGATATGTTAACCAAGGATTCGAACTTTGGTATTTTCTGAGATACCAGTGACAGAATCACTAATACCTACCAAATTAAATGGCCTAGGGTTTATGCAATTTTTGACAATGACAAATTTTCTGATATTCAAGACAACCAGTTGGCTGACGAAAGAATTAGGGATTCTAGACTTCATTCTGTTGTTGCTAGACTTGCTATCCTCCCCTACAATGACACGATCAAATGGATAGTAGAACATGTAGACCCGAAAGACCGTTCGTTGAACGATAATAGAGGGTTAGAGATAGCCAATTTCCGTCCCAAGGTATTTACGAAGGCTTATGCCCTTAAACCGGTAAGACAACCCCTCAATGCCAAATTTGCAAAATCCTCCAAAAGTAGGTTCAATTTCAAAGAAATGTTAAAATCGTGGATGCACCAACCTAGTAAATTCTCGAAGAGCTCTAATGACCTTTACCCTGTTACCTTGTTCAAAGAACCCTATTCCTTATTGGCAGCTATGTTATGCAGACTGTATGGCCTTCCTAATTGTTCTGTGTTCAAGGATGAATGGGTCCAGTAGCTCATCATGTTTTAGAAACTGGTGATTCTTTCCTGTGGGCATCCATCTTATCGCTAGAACTCAAAATTTCTATCCAAGACTACCAAAAGGCCACTGCTAGAAAGAAACCCAATTTCTTCTTTTCAGCCTTCATTTATGATATATTTTGCGCTGAGTTCCAATATCCCAATTTGGGATGGAAGTGGAGTTTTTTGGCCCCCCTGACGCCCATTTATTATTCAGAACTGTGGGATACTAACTATGCACCCAGGTTCTATAATATATGTGAACACTTCCTTGGCACCATCTATTTTTCAATATTCAAGAAGGAAGCTCCTGCATTTTCACCTGAAGCCACAGCTTTGATTAGTTCAATGGGTGACTAGTATGTTGGTGAGTATTTTTTGTACATCAAGATATATGGTAGCAACACTATTCATATGCTACCTAGAATTGTCCCTGACATGTTGGTTCTAGAAGAAGTGGCTTTCCAAACAGTCAATGACAGGGTTTACAGGAAGCTGATTGGCCCTAAGAAAAAAGCTTGGCCCAAATTCCCTATGAACCTCGAATCGTTGGTTATCCCAACTTCAACCTGGGTTGCAGTATTGGGTGAACAAGTACAGTCCTTGACGCTTGGTTTTTCCAGCAAGAGACGATCCCAAGGGATTCCTTGATGCCCACTTTAAGCAGTAACATATCAAAATTAATTATGTGCATGAGGAAATTCCTGATGATTCCATTTACCAGGGTGTTAGCACATTTTCTGAAGTCTTGGGGAGAGCCAAAAGCAAGGATGAGCAAGCCCACATATTGCAGCATCAAAAGGAATTGAAAGACATGATTCAGTGTTACAGGGCACTGTAGATTGGCCTCTTGGAGAAAGTAAGAAAGGACATAGAAGAAAAGGAAGCTGAAGCAACGAAAAATTCATCAGTGGCAAATTTTTCGGATGGAGACAAGGGAAAAGGTCTAATGGAAGACCTTCCAGAGGTACTAGTTACCCAGTAGGTCAAATCCTTAATACTTACATCAACACAGTCAAAACAAAAGCTAGCAATAATGATCTCTGTGCTGAATACTCAAGAAGCTATAGCTGCTGAGACTGTTAATGATATCCCGGTGATTGTTGCAGTCATTCAGCCTAGTGATAATCAAGAAATAACTAAACAAAAACCATTCAAAATATTGAAGGTGAAGGATTCTTCCTCTACAGCTCCTACTGTCGATTTGGTTGATTTAGATTTACAAGAAGACGTGATAGCCTCTGCACCTGTCACTAAAGAGGTGGATCAATATTTGCAATCGTTCACAGATTTGTTGAATGGTGATGGTAAGAAAGGTTTTATCCATGTCTCTATAGTGTCACAATATTCTTCTGTTTCTAGCTGCTCATATTCAACATTTCTCCTTTCATCCATTCATACTTTATCTACCTTTCTTGCAGGAGCATGCATATCAACTGCACTGCCTCAATTGTATCAGGATTTGACCTCTACACTTGAATCTGCCACATCTGATCCTGTGCAAACCTCCATCTCACTACCTGTTAGTTCAGAAGCACAAATTTTCAAGATTCCCTTACACCTACCATCAGCTACTCTGTCAACATTGTCTGGTACTGAAAAGGTTTTGGTGTCTTTCTCACCACTTCCAACTGTCAATGTACGCTTCCCATCTTCCGAATCTTCAACCCCACTCTCCTCTTCAATCATACAAATAGACCATGTTCAAAACATTTCAGAAGCACCAATTTTGAAGATTCCCCTAGAGCTATCATCAGTTACTTTGTCAACATAATCTCGTACTGAAAAGGTTTTGGTGTCTTCCTCACCACTTCCAGCTCTCAATACCCACTTCCCATCTTCCGAATCTTCAACCACATTGCTCTCTTGTATCCCTGAAATAGCCCCCATTCAAAGCAATTCACAAGCAACAATTTTCAAGATTCCCGTACATGTACCCTCAGTTACTCTGTCAACATCATCTGGTACTGAAAAGGATTTAGTGTTTTCCTCACCACTTCCAGCTATCAATCTCCACTTCCCATCTTCCGAATCTTCAACGCCACTCTTGTCTTCAATCTCTGAAATAGTTGTTCAAAACATTTCTCCTTTGAGCACTCACATTACCATGACCATGCCCTCTCCTATCATTACTCAAACATCCTCTTTGGTTTCTACAGTGATTGACACCTCTGGATCCATTGATCGAAGAGTTGAATTTGATGAAGACATTGTTGTCTCTCTTGGAGATTATTATTATAGCAAGCCCGATAAAGAAGTGATTAGAAAGGGAAAAAAGAGGACTAGGGATCAAAGTGGGATGGAAGTATCTGTTTCTGAGAAAATAGTTTGGACTTAGTAGTCCAGTAACCCACAGGTAGATGCAGTAGATATAGCTATTTCTTTGGGTGCATTCATAGGTTCCAATCTCCATGTTGTTAACACTTTAAACATGGAGTTTGACAGGAGGAAAGAAGAGATAGCCCAGTTGAAGGAAGAACTTGAGAAGACTAAAAGGGAACACGAGGCTCAGGTTGTTGATCTTATGAAGACATCTGAGGATAAGTACAATGAACTACAGGTCAAAAGTGACTTTCTTCAGGTTGAGCTGCAAAATGGGAAGACTTTAAATGTTTCCTTTACACAGAGGATAGCCTAACTTGAAAAGCAATGTTCGTTCTCCAGGTTTTCACAAGAAGAATTTAAGGAGTTGGCTATCAGGACAAATCAGGAGCATTATGTGTTAATAACTGACTTGTTCCACAGTTTAAATGATATTTATGAAACCTATATTGCTTTTGGTTAGATGGTTGTTGTAATTGAATATCAGGTGGAAAAGAAGGAGAAAGCTTCGAAGGCTTATGATGGCATTGTGGACTGGAAAAGGTAAATGACGGAAAAACCAAAAAATATCATCATCCTTAGCAGCTTTCAGCTAAATAAATTCAGAACAGTACTCTGTTCTTGGCTTGATCTTAATGAGATGGTCAAAGAGATTATTAAAAAGGCACAATCCATGTGTGGAAGAAGATGGTATGCTGTTGAAAGTATCATGGAGGCTTATTGAAAACATTGGTCCTCCAAATTGATGATCGAGCAGGTTGAACGCCAGAGAGATGAAGCAAGGGAGAAAATCCAAGGGCTCAATCATATAACCATTGAATATGTGGATCACTTAATCAGACAACCATTGGCTATTGAGGGCAAGGTCCACGTTTACATCTGCATCTAGCATAAGTTAGCTAAAAACGAAATGGAGAATTATAAATGTGATGCTCAACTTGGTTTTGAATTGAGCTAACTATCCCAACATTGAGTAATTGCTAGGGATTTGGAACAACTAGCGGGATTTCCTTGGATATTAGTTTTATTTAGATTTTTCAATCCCAATTTGATGGAAATCTACTCTTTGTAATAATTATTTAAAGGGTGGGTTTCACATGTAATAGGGACTTTTTGGAAGGGAAAAATATGGACAAGATATTGGAGATACCTCAGTTTCATTGAGGTTTTGTAATTTTTTGCAAATCTATTTAATACAGTTATGATATTCTTTCATATCTCTTGTTGTTTATTTGATTAAGTTTCCTTAACGAATTATGAGTTTTCCTGTTTCAGATTGATCAATATTACTGTTAGTATTTTTTGATCAATTAGTACATTTATTCACAGCCTTGCTAGTGACTCATGTACTAATAAAATTTTAATAGAGTTTATTTTATTAAAATCTTTATCTATTTCTGCAAATGATTACACAGTAAATTCGGTTATACATATGTTAATTTTTTAATGTGTTGATTTATTTTTTTAGAAAAGTAGAAACTCAATTTTATAGATTCCTATAACTTGTGAGAAAAAGGGGCATCCCAGAGAGAAAGACATGAAGTTGTAGATTCCTAATTCATATTACTATAAGATATTGTTGGTCTTAACCTTTGTATTTAGAGCATATACATGAATCTAATATACCAAGACTTTCTTGATGACTAACTTATCTCTTTTGTGCTAAAGTTAACTTTGGTAATGCTTCATGGTTGGTAAGTGAACCAGTCAGTAACATGAGTGATAGTTTGTCCATTTTATCTAAATAATATAACAAATTTGTTATAAAGAGGTGATCTTAAATAGATTTACGCAGTTCCTCACAATGAGGCTCTGGTTTTATAAATATACTCCCTAGATGCTATGGTTTTTTAATTTTGACTTGGGACTTGAATGGTGACTTGGAAATGGACTTAGAGAGTGGGAGGTTGAGTTTACATGGAGCAAACCAGAGAAAAATATTCAGAAATAGGTGATACAGATTGGCCGTGTTACAGGTTTTAATGGAAAAATTGTTGGAACTATTTCCAACACTACTGTTGGAAATTGCAACAGGTAGATATGAGTTTGGATGGGGAGCCTCACCAAATGCAGTTATAGGTAAAGGACCCATGTCCACCGCCATAAGTTCTATCCTGATAGCCATTGTCGTAATTCTCTTTTAGAACTGTGCCTAGTTTCTCCACAAGTTAGGGAGATTGTCTTATTTTGAGATTGCTCAAACAAACAACAATTTAAAAACCAAAACTTCAATTTCTAGGTATATATTTAAAATTTTCTTGGATCTTTATTGAAACAAAAGTAGATATTTTACATAAACAAGTGAGCAAAGAAAAACTGTACATTTATACAACAGACAATGAGAAGATTCAAGCAGAATTTGGTTTTAAAGACTTTGAAGCAAGTAAGCTTTCCTCTTGTTTTCTACGTTCGACATATCGATTTCCTTGCATTCGAGAGTATCTGTAAAAAGAGAAAGGTGGAGAAATGCGTAGGCCTGAAAGAGATGTAACTCTTGATATTGCAGTGAATGTAAGTCCTTGTCTATCAATGTTTCCAATATCTATTGTTACATTTTGTAGGGTCATACCTTGGGCTTTATGAATTGTTAAACCCCATGCCATTCAAAGTGGTATTTGTCTACGGGATCCTCTTGTTATTGCAGATATTGGAACATAAGTAGGATTAGAAGCATCCCATAAGGGTCCTTTGTAATGCAGGAATTTGACAACAACAAATGATGTCGAGGTAGGAGGTTTCTCATTTGACTTTTAGACAATATGAATGACTTTTCCAAGTGAGCCATTAACAAGTCTTGCTTCAACCAATAAATTAGCAGTTAACCATTAGAGGAAATTTGGGGTCTAAAATGGGCCTTATAAGAAAACGTGCCAAAATAAGTTTTTGTGAGTTGGAATTCAAGAACCAATAGAATTTCAATAAAATAAGTCAACCATAATGGTTGAATTGACATATTTCTCATTAAAAAAAACTACTTTTTTTGTTCGTATTTTCGACATATCTCCTTGTGTTTTTACTCAAATTTCGATCGGGAGAGCTCGTTGGATGCGGAATTTGATTCCGCATCCAATGAGTACCCACACTGCATACTTTTGACGGACCCCACTACCCCAAAAACAAGAAATACCTGAAAAAACGTGATGATGACATCATCATCATGTTTTTTCAGGTATTTCTTGTTTTTGGGGTAGCGGGGTCCGTCAAAAGTATGCAGTGGGGGTACTCGTTGGATTCGGAATCAAATTCCACATCCAACGAGCTCTCCCAATCGAAATTTGAGAAAAAACACAATGAGATATGTCGAAAATACGAACACAAAAAGTAGTTTTTTTCTTTCTTCCTCCAAAATTAATCAATATTATTTTATTATTTTCCTTAGGAGGCCCATTTTAGACCCCAAAATTCCTCTAATGATGAGTTGTTGACCAATAGCAAGAAGGACCTTTAATGCCAGTTGTTCGTCATCAATGGATTGATGGGAATTTTGGCTCCTTTGTTTTGGAAAGCAATGTGCAATTGGCATATTAAGATGTTTCAACATGTGTTTGTTTTGTAGTGCAACAGAGCTATTTGTGGGATACAAATGGATAGATTGTTCAAATGAAGAATTTTTGACTTGTGAAAGGCATGAGGTTGTTCTTGTCATTAGGAGTACCCAATATTCAATAGTTAGTGTTGCATTTTGAAGGTTTAGTAAGAGTTGCCAAAAGGCAGTTTGAGAAGCATTCTTTCCTTGTTGTCGAAAAATTGTTTCAAGTGTGATAAAAGTATCAAATGTACACTAAAGAGCAGTTCCAACAGATGAGCCTGCATACATGGGGGTGTCTTTTACATGAGGTAATTGTTCAAAGTCACTAAGAAGAATTATGGAACAACCACCAAATGGGATTGTACATTGCAAGGGGAAAGATTGATGTAAGCGTGCATCAATCTGAGTCAACATTTTTGGACCAATAAAGCTCATTTCATCTATGAGAATATAGCGAATATGGTGAAGTTCTTCTTGATGTTTTGAAAGCGATTGGCCTTCAAGAGGGTGCATTTCAACAATGGGTATTCGAAGAGCATAATGTATTGTAAATGCATGTATGTTAAAAGCAGCAACACCAGTTGGAGCAAGGAGAAGAAGTGGGCAGGCATTTTGTTCAGATGCAGTTTGAAGTGCAAATTTGAGGCAAGATATGAGGTAAGATTTTTCGGTTCCTGCAGTACCTTGAATCACCAGTTTTAGCGGTGCACTGTATGTAGTGTTTCTGAAATGGGACATGACAAGATCAAAGGCTATGCGTTGTGTGGGAGACAAGGAATTAGGTGAATTGGAGAAGGATGGGATGTCTTCATGTAGTTCAATGGACAAGCGATTGAGCTCAATGAATGATGTTGCTGTCTCATGCAAATGGGTGCATATATTGTTATGTGACCAATTGTTATTTTTGTCAAATTCACGATGGCCAAGCATTTCAAAGTCATTAACTTGGATGTTATTTCTTGGTCTCATTTGAGAGAGAAGCTCCCATTCATCCATGGTATGGGGCAACGAAAACGTAATAGCATCAAAGTTTAAACCATCAGATAGAGGTGTAGAGGGTTCTTCTTCTGCACGCTCAATATGCCACACAACATATGTGCCTTTAATCTGATGCCAACAAGAAATAATTTTAGAAGTTGTGGTTCCAATATCGTGAGGAATAGACCAAAAAGGTTTGTATAGAAGAAGTTCACTCCAAAAAGACGGTTCAAAAGATGAAGAATAAGAGGGAGGAATGGAAGTGAAATGTGGATAGACTCTAACAATATTATCATGCAAGTTTTGTTTCCATGGATTTTTTTCCTATTAGGTGAGAAAGACCAACAATGAGCAGCTTCAAGCAGGGTTAGATGTTCAAGAGCAATGGGTATTTGCATGTAAGAAAAAATGAAGGGGGGCATTGCACGGGTGTTATTAGTGTCATTAGAAACACGACGAAAGACAATCTGGCTCATGTTTAGGGAAAAGAAATGACAACTACAAAGCATAAGAGGAAGTTTTTGCAGCATGTGACACATCTCTTGTGCACTAATGTCTCTTTCTGCAACTGTTTGTGCAAGAAATTCTTTGATTGGCTGAAGAATGGGGCTGTCACTTGGTGCAGCATGTGCAAGGCGAGAGAGAATGGCATGATAGGTTTTTGATTTTGGCTCTTCTTTTGATGCATACTTTGAAATGTATTTGAGAACAAGATGTTTACAAAGAACAGGTTGGAAATCAACATTAGCCCTCCATATTGAAAGCATGGCAGGGTTGTGAATATTTAGAAGGGGATCATTTCTTGTAGGATTGTAGGTTTTCTGTCCATTTGGATCAATGAATAATGAAGAAGTAGCTTGCAACTCATATGGAAAACCATAGAGACATTGAAAATATGTTCTTTTTTTGTGAACGAAAGTTGACTTTGAACATTTGGTGTTCCTTTGAACAAAATTGACAAGTTCTTCATAGTCAGCAAAAGTAGTTTGATGCAAATATCGATGGTGATGCAAGACTGCATGGATCATTTATAGTAGAATGGTGTGAATCAGATGTGGACAATTGGGAATTACGAGGATTCCAAGCTGTCACATGTGTGTCAAAATATTTTTTTGCAGCTTCAACTGCAACATCATCTTCCCAATCTAACATGTCCATATTTGGTGCATTTTCCAACCGAATAAAACAATGAATGTGTGTGGGTCCTCTATGCTTACATTCATATCTACATGGGAGGAAAAAGTATATAGAAATAAATTGTATAAAGTAAAAAGTACGTTTAGAAAAATAGGAAGGAATGGATGGTATAATACCTGCACCGATAATAGGTTATATGAAAACCTTTTTGAAGCACCTCTTCAAGAAATGTTTTGAATCTGTTGTGCATGTATTGTGATGTAATATGTGGATTCGATATGATGTTGTGAACTTTCCATTGATAAGCTTGAGATAAACCATTAGGACATTTAGTAGGCATTAGAGCATGCAAATCTGGCCATTTTGTGTCAGCTACACTAAGGGCGAAGAAGAACGTTGGTGTACCAAGTTGATTGGTCATATTTGTCAATTAAGCTCTACTTTTGTTACAATATGAATGTGTTCCACGTAATGAAGAGCCAAATCTTGTGACCCGCTCACCAATTTTATCATTCGGCATGTCTTGTAATTGGTTGACAAGCTCATGTACTGTGGGAGGTAGTGTATCTTCAAGATTTTTTTTGACAAAAACAGAGGCAGCAGCATTACTTCGATGACGCATAATTAGATTGTATATGTAGTATCGGAACCGAGGATGTTGGGAAAATCTGTTTTCATGGTAGCGAATAAGGTGAAATGCATATTTTTGCATATCAACCTGAAGAATGCATGGTTGTAATAACATTGTTGTACCTATGGGAAACAAAGTTGGAAAAGCCATGGAAAGAAGGCCTTCTGTGTTGTACTCATTGATAGGGGACATTTCTATAGGGGGCCAATCAATGGAAGGTGGTAGTGGGATATTTGGTATGTGTAATAACTGTCTAATTTCTTCAACCTTAGTTCTAGCATTAAGTTGTGTTGAAATAAATGACGAGGATTCCAATTCATAGGGTTCAAATGAATTTGGTGGTTGATCTGTATAGGACAAGCTTTGCTGATGAGATAATGTAGCATTGCTATTAAGATGCGGAATCAAAGGTGAAATGTCTGATGAAATAAGAGGCAAAGAAGCTAATGTAATTGGGCTGATTTGTACATCCTTGTAGTATGGGTCGTTTTCCATTTTGAATTGAAGGGAAGCAAGAACATGTGTTCGACTAACAAATAGTTCATATGGTTTGTTTGTATAATTGCATTTCCGAACAAAGAGGATGTCGAGTTCTGATACTAAATGCAGTAGGTATGTGGCAATGTTGGAAATGTCTTGGGGGAAGCAAATAGTATGACCAGAGTATTTATATTGACCACCACGAGTATGTGTCACTTGCAAGATTGGGTTAGCACGACTAATGAGCATCTCTTCAACCTGTGTAAGTATTGCAAGGATAGTTGGTTGGTTGCCCGGATCCATATTGTTTTCCAATGAAAAGTGATGTCCTTTTCGTTCTAGAATACAACATGAACAAGCGTATGATTCATGGGAATTTTTTGTTACAATACAAGGGTAACATTCTTTGCAAATCGAGTAGACATGCATATCAGCTAGTTGGTCCATTTTTTTATGAAATCGTTGATGTGCATCATTGAGGTGGTTGTTCAATGGATTTGGCATAGGAGATGGAAGTGAAGCTGAGTGGAGAGGTTCTACAAGAGAATTTGAAGAAGACATATGCACACGTAGACGAGCAACACTATAAAGAAGACATTGTTTCTCATTGTTTTTATCTCTGTTATGTGCATATAAAACTCTTCTTCGTGCATTGGCTTGTTCCTTTTCATGATTTGGAATAATGCCTACAAGAAAATGGTAAACTTGTTAAACACCTAGAAGCTTTGACTGTTGGAAGTGACACATTTTGTATTTGTATTAATTGGAAACTATGTGGATATAAAGTAGAAGATAAAAAACAAATGTTAATTCATTGCATATGGGGAAGTAGGAATGTAGCTTAAAATAATATAATTGGAGTAAATTTTGTTTTTCAAGTTGTAACTTGATCATCGTAAGAAAACGGTAATATAGAAGAACAAAGTGTAGTGTGAGAAAGTATATATGAAAAAAAATAACTGTAATTATTGTTATGTATAGAGTAATCAAAAGTTGTGCCCAGAAACAAGAGAACAAAGTTGTGCATATTATAAAAAATAGGATAGTAAAATAGTATTGTATTTAAAAACTACCATATATGTTTTTTCACCAATTTGCATAAGAAATGGTAAGTGATAGCTTCTACATTGGAAGTATGAGACTGCAAGAAAGTGGTGCTATAAGAGAGTTAAAAAAATTATGTTGAACAATGAAACAAGGAGTTAAAATTGACAATTGAAAGCATTCATTATAAACAATGAAGAATGGTTAAGTAGCAAGTTGAAAAAACTTATATATTTATGTGTCCATCTAAAATTTCCATTTATGTGTTTTCAACCATGACAATAACAAATTTTAGGCATGCAACTCCACAAAAGGTCTCTGTTCTAACTGAAAGAGTAAAAAGTAATTTTTTGTTGCAGATCCTCTGCACTATTTCATCAAGTGATGTTGTTTTAGTTGAGAGAAGACACAAATCTTTTGCAGAAATTCCCATGCGTTGGTTTGCAACATCATCAAATGCTATCACACCATGAAGATATCCAGTAACATCTTCAAAGTCAACCTTTAGTATATATCGGTAGTCACATTCAAGAAACTCTCCATCACATTTAGCACAATGCCAAATGTCTCCAACTTTGTGAGCAATATTTTTCATGCATTGCATTTCGTCAACAAAAAGAGGGCATGCAAGGAAATAAAGGCATCCATTTTAACATTTGTGATGGTTGCTACAAGAGAGTACCAAACAACTTTTTCAGATGATTGAAGAGTTTGCAGGTCATTGATGGTAATGAATTTACGAGAACCAGAGTGAGAGGCATTTAACTTTCGGCTCAACAATGGTGATGCTGAACGAAATCCATTTTCATGAAACCAATTTTGGAGAACTGAAGTTTGTTCAATTTCTGGGTTTATAAAAACAGTAGTGTTGGAAATAGTTCCAATAGTTTTTCCATTAAAATCTGTAACACAACCACCTTTGATTTCTACAGCTGGAGGCGTAGGTAAACCATGGAGGTTGGAAAGATCGGCTCCTTCAATTTAGCAATGCTCTCCCCAAAGTGTTATGTCAATACTATAGCCTGACATGTCACGGAGTCCAATATTGCACCTAATAGTCTCAACACCATCTCGTTTTCGTATCGTGGATGTTGGAGAAACTGAAATGACAAGGCCAACAAGGTCCACCATGGAATTGACAGGTATACTTTGTATCTCCTAAATAGTTTTAAAGTTAAAGAAAAAAGGTATTAAGGGGTATTCATTTAAGCATGGTTGGATGGTTGAGGAGGAACCTAGGAAAATCTCATTATGGATTTTCAAATGGTTGAAAATTGGATTGGATGCTTTCACTATGCCATTTGATACTATGTACACTATTCCTATATGTATTTGGTCATACAAAGAGAGTGCTAATTCATTGAGTGCAGATATATGTATTTCATCGTGTGAAGCATTAATAATATCAAATCCAAATATTTTTCCAGACTCTCGTTGGTTTCCATATTCATGTAGCTTTGTCTTGGCAATAACTCAACCTTGAATGTTCCAAACTTTGCTAGAAGAGGAGAGTGATGTGAATGGAATAGTTGATGCAGCCAAGGCAGGGTTTTCATCTATTGAGCTAGGATTCACTGGAACAGAGGAACAACTCTACGAGGGAGAAGGTACAGGTAAGTGGTAGGGTGCAGTATCTCCAATAATTGCTGCATCCACTGTGACAACTTCGAGTGTAAGCAATGCGATAGTCCCGTGAGAAGAAGCATGTTAGAGTTGAATGAGATAGGAAAACCTTGGATGCATGAACAGTGTGAAAATGATTAAGTGGAGAAAGACAAAATGGAAATTAAACATACATTACACTATGTACAATGTTCAATGTACACTTGGTAAGTTTGATTATAGATCCTTCTTTTAGTTGTCCAGTTTCTACAAGACTACTATATATAGTTGGAAGCAATATCTCATGCTTATGAAGCTCGTTTGAGATAGAAATTTAGAACTGAATAGATGATGAGTTCAATGAGTTTACTTGGTTTAACGAGGAGACTTGTACCAGTAGGAAAATGCTGACAACACAATGCAGCAAGAGTGAAATAGAATCTTCAGTTAGCATACTCTCCATAGCGTGACAAATTTTTTTCTTGTGAAATGAAACAGGGAAAGAACCAAAAAAAAATCGCAATGTCACATATTCATGTCATCAAATGACAAAAAAAACTGCATATATGGCACAATTTTTTTCCTCTTGAACTTACACGAAGGGGGGATATTGAGATTTGGGGTGTACCAAGATCTATGTTTTTTTATCTCTACCTATGAGCATGAGACAAGTAATGTTGAGATTGATTCTATGGCAGTTGTTCAAAATTTGAAATAAACATTAATAGAATAATTTGTGTCCTTTTAATCTATTACACAGTTTATAGATAAATATATCATTCACTATCCCGCATCCTGCATCCCGCAACATCCCGCAATTGCGGGATGCGGGATTACAAAATAATATTTCATTCACCACCCGCATCCCACATCTTGCATCTTGCAACCCGCATCCCGCAATTGCGAGATGCAAGATTACAAAATAGCGGGATGCACGATTACAAAAATGTGGGATGCGGGATTCCAAAAAGTGAAGTTTTATTTCCCTTTCCGCAATGCGCAATTCCGCAAATTGCAGGTTGCGGAAACACAAAACAAAAATCTTAAATCAAACTATGTGGTAAAAAGCCGAAAGCGCAAAGGCAAGTAGAATATACTGGAATTGCGAGATGCGAGATTACATAAATGAGGGATGCGGGCATACAAAATAAGATAATTTTATTTTTCCCTTTCCGCATTTTGCAATCCCACAAATTGTGGGTTGCGGGTTGCGGAAACACACAAGAAAAATCTTAAATCAAACCACAAGGTAAAAAGCCGAAACCTAAATACTGTTTTTGTCTAAGAAATTTATATGATAAAAAATCGTTGGTGACCTCGTAGGATTCAACTGTTTGGAACGTGCTTGTAAAACTCCAGTTTACTATTTAGTCCAGTTTAGCCTAGTTTACAATTACAAAATAGCGTAATATAACTATGGAATGCTGGTGTCCTGCAAATTTAAAGAAACTGGAAACTGTAAAGTGTAAGTGAAGTGCACCAAAATCAATATGTGGTTACGCTCAGGTGTGTTTATATGCAGAAAGCAAATGCATTTGGCGATTGCGGCTTTCGAGTTCCTTTCAAGTAAAAATGTATCGAATTTTTTATTGCCGGGAAAAAAAAATGAGGCAATACATAAATAACTAATAATCAGACAAAGCAGCAATAACAACAAAACAAAGCAAGGGTGTTTGACCATCTCATGGAACACCCTTGCTTTCTTTGGTTGAATTAAAACAAAGCAAGGATTATGTCATTCTGTAAAACAAAATACGTAAATAACTAATAATCAGACAAAGCAGCAATAACAGGAAAACAAAGCAAGGGTGTTTGACCATCTCATAATCAGACTAAATGAAATTGGGTAAAAATTTAGGCAGACTAAAGGAATTCCTACAAATTTAAAGAAACTGCAAACTGTGAAGTGTAAATGAAGCGCACCAAAATCAATATGTGGTTACTTGAAGGTCCGTTTATATGTGCAAAGCAAAGGGGGTGCAACAACAAATGCAACAAATGCAGTATTGTAACAAGATTTTGAAGATCGTCATAAGCTCACCAAAGATGAGGATATTTACCCATGTTTGAATCATATGACAAGCTTTCTTGCATTAATTGAGCAACAATGCATTGATGAAACATTAATGCCGATGAATGAAGGGACATGGGAAAAGTGTATTCAATTCAGTGAAGCACCAGTAAAACGGAAGCTAGACCAAATTGTGAGCGTAAAGACATGAAACTCGTTGAAAATAGCGTAGGCTAAACCCACAAAAAATGGTGAACCGAAACTCTGCGAAATCGTCGGCAATGAGTTTGTTGAATCAAGATAAATGAACCGCGGGGAAGGACAATAAAATCCTGTACAAAAAATCGCCAGGATTGGTGGTTTAGGACAATAGATGGAAGAGTAGAGAATACACGCAAGCCATCTGTCAGGAAAACACACTAAACACCAACTGCAAAGAACAACGCGCAACTGAAAATCAATCCATCAATCCATTCACGTGTAGCAACGGCCGTAACACCGAGGACACCATCGGTCTACGGGACAAAAGTTCGCCAATCGAGATTGCAGGATTGGGGACCCAACTAAGATGTAGCAGAAAAAAAACGCTAAACACCAACTCCAAAAAACAACCCGCAACTAGAAATCAATCCATCAATCCATTCACGTGCAGCAATGGTCGTAACATACAGGACACCAACGGTCTATGGGATAGAAGATCGCCAATCAAGATTGCAGAATCGAGGACCCAACTAAAATGCAAAAGAAAACAAAATATGATTGATCAGCACAACACTTGTCCAAGATCCATTCACTAATCCGACACGACACCTGTCAAAGTGTGAATGGCCAGGAAAATGAAAAATCTTCCGAGACTACGTCTCCATAAAAAAAACGCCTTCAATATAACTATTATTATAATATAATAAATATTTAAAACTTGACCACTAAAATGAATTTTAAAGATAAACCATAGGCATACATAATTGAAAATGGTCTAACTCATACCTAATAAAAACAGTACTTATCTAATTGATAACCCACGTTATTCGTGGATCACCCTTTTCCAAAAGTAATCATAAAAAATTTAGAGAACACATGTTTTAGCTTTTTTTCATAGGTTACTATCGAGCCATTGTAAAAATATATAATTTTTTTGTTAGTATATTTAAAATCGGCTCAATCAATTTTTTTTGTTTTATATATAAATCGGCTGACAATACCTTTGTTATTAAATTTAAAAATGACAATGCTTTTCTCGTGGTAAGCGCTATAAATTTTTATATTGGCAATATCAATCCAACCATGTAGTAGGTAATGAGTTCTTGCATATTCTCATTTCTTTGTCGCTATTTTATTTGATCTTTTGTAGTGGAAAATATTTTATTTTGTTGATTTTAACCAATATTATTTTATTATCGGTTGAGAGATATTGCTTTGATTTGGTTAAGAGTTCTTGCATTTTCCAATAATTTCTTTTTCACTCTTTTATTTGATATTTTGTAGTGGAAAATATTTAATTTTGTTGTTTTTAACCAATATTATTTTATTATTGGTTGAGAGATATTGCTTTGATTTGATATTTTGTAGTGTAAAATATTTTATTTTATTTTTGGTTTACTTATATTATTTATAATTCGTTAAGTGCTTTTGTTGTGATTTAATTTTTTGCGATTTGTTTTATTTTATAATTGGTTAAGTTGCATTATCATTATTATTATTATGTTTAAAATAATGATTTATGATAAGATATTTATGTTTATATAAATTATATAATAATAATAAAAATAACAAAAAATTATAACAATATGAATAAAATAATTGTATATGCTTATTTTGTGTTGTTTTGGAATATTTTTATAATTATAAAATATTTCTCTTTTATTTATTATTATTTGTGAGGATTAGTTTAAGACAATAAGAAGTCTAAATATATCACAACTTGGATGTCAATGGGATTATCTTTAGAGAAAGTGCCCTCCTTATTATGATCAAATTCTTATTTTTAGAATAACTTTTACATGGCTATATGATCTTTCTCTCTTACCATGATTCATTTTTCCCTCTTGTGATGGTTCTTATGCTATGTTAGCTTTTATGGCTTCCCTCCTACCATGATTCTTATGGAAGTCAACAAGTCCCATCTATGGGTCTTCATATGACACAATCGGTAGTCAACCAATCTCACCCAAGAGAGGAAGAACTCAACAAGTCACACCTAAGGGGGGATTCACATGGCATAATTAGAAATCAACAAGTCATATTTAAAAGAGTAGGAAGTCAACAAGTTCCACATGAGGAGGCTTCATATGGACTTAATTAGAAGTCAACAAGTGTAATTTAAGAGGCTTCATAAGGACATAATTAGAAATCAACAAATCTCATTTGAGTGGGGAGGGAGTCAATGAGTCCCACCTAATGGGGTGTTCATATGGACACATTTGGAAGTCTAACAAGTCTCACTTAAGAGAAGAGTGGTTGATTGGTTGTTGGATGAATGTGGTTTTTAGAATAACTCTTCGGATTTTTTTATTTTTATTTTTTTTATTTTTGTCTTCAAATAGATTAAATGATTAGAAAATATTTCATTTCTATCGAGATTCTTATGTTAATGGGATCTTGGAATAGCTTGTACGACTACAAAATATTTTTCTCCCATGATTATTCTTATGTCAATGGGGTCATGTGTGACTTCTAAGGACTAACCAATTTCATATGGACTATACAAGAATTCAACAAGTTCCACTTAATGAATATTCATATGGACACAATTGGATGTAAACAAATCTCACTTAAGAGAGATGAGGTTGATTATATGGTGGGTAATTGTGGCGTCTTGGAATAACTTCGATGTCTATCAAATATTTCCTTCCTAACATGATTCTTATGTCAATGGGGGCATGTGTAACTTATAAAGGTCAACAATATTTATGGACACAAATAGAAGTCAACAAAACCCACCTAGGTAGGTCTTCATGTGGACAAAATTAAAAGGAAACATGTCTCACTTGAAAGAGGCATGGTTTATTGTTTGTTGGGTGATTATGTTTCATATCAACGTAATTAAATGTTAATGATTCTCACTTAAGAGAAGAGCGGTTGATTGTTTGTTGGGTGATTTTGCTTGCTTGCTTAGATTTCTTGTTCCTCCTCCATGGATCTGCTGAGGCCTCAATTAATTCCAGTCTTTAGATTTTGGGATCCTCTAAAAGTTCTAATCAATGTTTGAATGGACATTGCCTTTCTTTGATTTTATCTCTTGTAATTGACTGGTAATTGTAATTTGTTGGTTGAAATGCTTACATAAAAGGATTACCACTTCACACCTTCAAGTGAAGTGGACATGGTGAAGTCAAGTTGTGTTATTACTCATTTTCCCTTTTTGTATTTTCTTTTAGTGTGCCTAAGATTTAACACATTATGTCATTGTTGTTGCATCTTATTGATTGATTTGATAAAGTGATTATCAATTGCTTGAAACTTGAAAGTGTTTATGCAGCATCATCATGAGTTTAGAGATGGAAAGTAGCCTTGTCCTTCTCATCGCAAAGAAGACACAAGCATGACGTTGGGAACATAATCCTCCGTGTTAGTATTATTATAATGTTATCTCCTTGATCATGTGAGGAGAAGACCAAAAGTCATAGGTGAATAGGAAAAGTCGAAAGGAGTACAATAGTCCATTTGGGAAGTGTTGAATTTTGTTGAAATTTGATCTTTTTATCTTAATAAAGGAATTACTATAGTACTTGAAATCAATGAACAATAATACGCATTAGCATTCACACATGCGACACAAAATTTACCTTTGGGAAACCCTCTAAAACATGAGGGAGAAAACCCCAACAAATATTCCTTAGTATAATGATATATAGCAGAGAATGTCTTTTACAATTGACATATTACATCAAGCACCCCTGGTGCATGTAAGAGAAGAATCCAAACACACCTGGTGCAATCACTGATCAAGGGAGAAGAGAGAATGGTAGGAGAGCCCAACTGTATGCTCATCACGCAATTAATTCACATTTTTTGGTCTCATGCAAAGAATACTAAATGCCTACATGGAGAATTAGCTCAACACCTTGATCTCATCAATCCTGCATAACAATTGTGCAATACTTTTGATTACTAGGATATATCTTTGCTCTTCTAACTTTAGGATGAACTCACCTTTCAATTGGATGATACACCAGTTAGTTAGTATGCTAACTCAAGTGTCATCATGCAAGTGTCGTAACTTAATGTCGTCTTTTTGTTTAACTAAAGTGTCATCATGCAAAACACTTTAGTTAACTCAATATTCTTTATTAACACTTAGTTAACTCTTTTAACTGAAGTCATTGTTGATATCATCACTAAAGTGATCAGTTCAAGTTCTCCTTTAATTAACTAAAGTCTTCTTTGTTAATATCATTGAAGTCAACAATTCAAGTTCTTCTTTATTTAACTAAATTATTTATCATCACTAAAGTGAGCTATTCAAATTATATCTATTCTTAATGCATCTTATATTTATCTCTTAACTTATCTACATGGTCCATATGTGCCAACTTTAATTTATCTATCATATCAGATATCTAAGGAGATTTATTCCAATGATGTGATCATATTCTTTTACTATTGTTCCAAGTGGTCATATGCTAAAGTAATTCACTTTAGAGGTGGCTAATATCTATATGAGACTTAATAGCTCATCCATATTGAGGACCATGGTTAGTAATACATCACACATCATTCATGCTTCGATATGCAAAGAATTACCTCAACACATGAGGATCTATCTCAACAAACAAGACTGTACAACATCATCACTTTGGCATACAAAGTACATTCCTTAACACAAGGATTAAACTTTACACACATGGCTTAGTAATCCTTGAGTCCAACTCAAGAATCTACTCCAAGTTTCCTAAGTCCAACTCATGCTCCCTAAGGCACTACCTCAACACACGAGTCCCAATCCTGGCACACAAGATTGGCTTATAGAATGACTCATGATGTTGTAACTTTAACACTCCCTCTCAGTGAGGAAGGCATTCTTTGCCATGCCAATATTGTCTTGGAAGTACCTATACTTTGTCAAGGACAAAGGCTTATTCAATATATATGCAATCTACTCATTAGTAGCAATGTACTAAAGTCTTATGTCACCTCTATGGAACATGTATTTGATGTAGTAGTACTTCATCTCAATGTGTTACAACTTGTCACGAAACAGAAGGTTTCTTGAGAGCTTAATGCAACTCTAATTGTCATAGGAAATGATTGTAGTTTTAAGCTTCTCACCGAACAACCTGACAAGTAGCTTGCTAATCCACACAACTTCTTGACAGGCGATACTAGCTACAATATACTTTGGTTCTATAGTACTTTGGGCTACAGATCCTTGATTCCTGTTGGACCAAGATGATCATATTTGATCCCAAGCAATAAAAAAATCCAAATGTACTCTTTCTGTCCAAAATACTTCCATCCCAATAAGAGTTGACATAACCAAGTAGCATCACTCCTCCACTAGAGGCATATCTAATTCCATAAGCAATAGTACCCTGAAGGTATCTAAGCACATGCTTAGCAACAACCCAATGTCTATGTCTTGGATGAGACATGAACTGAATCAAGATACTCATAGCATAACATATGTTAGGTATAGAATGTATCAAGTACATTAAGGAACCAATGAGCTGTTTATACATGGTAGGATCCACTAGATCTGATTCGAAATTTAAATCACGTAGTTTCTTCATATTAGAAGCCATTGGTGTAGCCATGGATTTACAATCCATCATACCAAACTTGTGCAACACATCAATTGTGTATTTGCCTTGTGAAAGGATCGAAAATTCTCATCATTCATTTTCCAAACTTTAATACCAAGAAAATAGTGCATAAGACCCAAGTCTTTCATTTTGAACTCACAAGAAATCTCCCTTTTTCACCATACTATCTGTTGTTCCTCGTGGGGGAAATGAAAAGCCGAAGAGAACTTCAATATGTTTCCAAATGAGAGAAAGTTGTGTATATGTACATAATATAATATTATGTGTTGAAAGAAAGTTTAGGTAATTTATAGTAAGCATAGTAGTCGATGAAATTTAAAAGAAATTCTATTGCAAGTGCCAATAAGCAATAAATAGAAACCCATATAATCGATGGCATGTAAAATTAAATGCACATTAATTTGTCATACAAGAAAGTAAACATATGTGAGTAAAATAATAAATAGCTAGGTAGTGATCAAGTTTGACTCTAAGTATATTGGAAATCAACATTGGTTTTTTCATTTGGTAGGGGGAGAGCAGGGTTTGAGGGTTTCAATTTTAAGTGTTAAAGGGGCAAAGAATGATGACGTGCTTCTTCCTTTTTTTGAAGTCATACATATGAAGTGTATTTCATCTTTGCATAGCATTATGAGGAGAACGATAGTGTTATTGACATTCCATTTAATGTTGTAGTGCAAGACATTGTTATGAAGGTCAATCCTTGGCATTCATTGTTACCAATTTCAAAGGTTGATCTTGTTAACGCCAATCATTGGTTTTTATGGATAGTCAATTCCCAAGCGATCATGAGGGGGATTTGTTTCTTGTTACTACAATTTATGGGTGGAATTAGTATGTGATTGGTAGAGATTGGTCCCATGGAGGCCCAATGTAATTATTAGATGTGGGGACAACATAGGGTAGTAACTTAGGAGAGATAGATACAAGTGTGTATATAATTTGCATGACTAGTTTGCATGCACCATTTACTAATCTTCATTAGACCCGTAATTTGTAGGATAACATTCTCTTCCCTATACAAGAATATTTGTTTTTCTAGTTGATGGGCATCATCATACTGTGCACTTGAACCATTGGTGAAATTTGTGACATATCATGCAATAGGTCTACTGGTGGAATTTGTGACAGATCATGCAATAGGCATAAGCAATGCTTGGAGCATGTATTTGTTATTATTGTTTGCAAGATTTCCAATAAGTTACAAATTGGATTTTAGTGATGGAAAACATGAAAATGTCAAAATCAACATCATCAAATTAGAAACGTGATTTTATTAAACATTGCATGATTAGATTACAATGATAACAAACAAGAAAATGTCGAGATTGTAAAAATATATATTTTGTATTTTAGTGTAAGATGTATACTTGATCATAGTTGGAAATGTTTTGATTTACAATATGGAAGAGTTACCCTTTCATATTCTTAACATATGTGTCTTCGAATTGTTTTAATGACATCAAAATCTCACTATACAAAATTAATATCTTATTTTGATTAATAGAAGTAGTCCATAAAAGCATATAAGGCCCAAATATACCATGATCCTTATTCAAATGAAAGCAATAACAAGAGAGTGGTTCTTCCTACTAGTTACATCATGTTGTATTGGTTGTAATGTGAATATGCTTGTTTTTAATAAATGACTATTACTAACTTTCGACATATTTACTTAATAAATGCTCATATCATGGGTAGAATTGTTTTTGTGATGTATGTATTCAATGAAACTTTATCAAATAAGAATGTGTTACCATGTGGAATTGAGTATAAGAGGTAGAGATATTTATGTCATAGAAAGAAACTACATTTATCTTTTTACATAAATAGAAGTTTCAATATACCATGATCCTTATGTCACTATTTCATGATGTAGATTTACTTATATAAATTTAAGGATATATTGTGTATTCCACGTGATACAAAAGTGTTTATTTAATAATCACTATAATAATAATATTGTCTTTATTCAAACATAAAATTTAATAACTTAATATTTCATATTTGAATATAAATTTACATTTACAAATTTAAAATTCAAACTGTACTCCAAATGATAATACGTGCTTATTTGATAGAAATTACATGCTTCTTCTAAAAAATTTGTTTAATTTTGTTTGGTAAATATTTAAATTTACAAAGTTAAGTTTTCTATTAAAGCTCTCACTCACACACAATATCCCTTGGGAATTGACTATCCATAAAAACCAAGGATTGACATTAACAAGGTCAACCATTGAAATTGGTAACAATGAATTCTAAGGATTGACCTTCATAGCAATGCCATGCACTGCAACATTAAAAGGAATGTGAATTGCACTATGGTTCTCCTTAGAATGCTATGCAAAGAAGAAAGACACTTCATATGCATGGCTTCAAAAAAAAAGAAGCACACCTTCATTTTTTGTCCCTTTCACACTTAAAATTGCAACCCTCAATCCCTGCACCCCCATACCAAAGGAAACTACCAATGTTGATTTCCGAAATAGAGTCAAACTTGATCACTACCTAGCCTTTTATTATTTTACTAGCATATATGTATACTTTCTCGTATAACAAATTAATGTGCATTTAATTTTACTTGCCATGAATTACATGGGTTTCTATTTATTTCTGATTGGTATTGTCAATAGAGTTCTTTTCAATTTCATCGACTACTATGCTTACCATAAATGAGCTAAACTTGCTTTCGACACATGATATTATATTATGTACATACATAAAACTTTCTAAAATTATAAGATTTTTTTTTAAAATTTTCAATTTAACTTCAAAAAAATAAAACGAAAAACATGCTCTTAAAAATAAAAAAAGGTAAGACATTTAAATAACACCTTTAATATATTATATTAAAAAAAATACACTATATAATAACAAACACAAGTTACAACTAATTAAAAGTCGTACTTATTTTACTAAAAACTGATTACAATATATCTGTCTTAAACCCGTAAATAAAAAAACACTTATAACTTGAAAATGAAAATGAAAAAAGAAGAAGAAGTTCAAAACAAATTCTTTCTTAAAATGAAAGCACATAGCACATACTCTCTCTCTATATAATTATTTTCTCATATGATTTATGTGATTACGTATTTACCAAAATAATGCGATATTATATTTACTCCGTACTTAAGAAATCATAAGTTAAAATCCATTCAGATTATACCATTCATTGTAACTAGTAAGAAAAAAAAATGACTAAACTAAAACGTAAAAACACACCTCAACATAAGACATACTAAAAATACCATTCACACTTTAACATTGAAGAAGTTTCACACTTCAACATTGACGAAGTTTAAAAATGTGAATAAAACGTGAGCAACCGCCTTAACATTGAAGAAGTTAAAAAACTTTAATAAAACAAGAGTCCACAACTTTGGGGATAAGAAATAGCGGGGGTGAATTTTTTTTTTCACCATCTTTTCTTGAAATAGCGGGGATGAATTTTTTTTTTCACCATCGTTTCTTGCTATTTAGAAATAGCGGGGTATTTCTTATAGCATGGGTGGGCCAATTCAACGGTTCAAGAATGGAGCAATTAATGCAATATTGACAAAGCTTTCGACAGATTTTTATCATCATGCCCCACCGTCGATTACTACCGAGTCCCGACCGATGTTGAATCGAGCCATTCGCTTGACTGGCTTCCTTTTACTACTGATGTCGAATCGAACCATCCATTTGACTGACTTCCACTCAGAATTTCATGGAGAAGCCTGTCCTTCGAATTAGCGATAGTCGCACATTCAATATCCCCTACGCTACACAGGCCGAAAATATTCACGTTAATTGAAGCAGAGCTTCACCGTCTAGTATTCCTGGCCTCTTCTCTACCTCTTATCCTCGTCTGGACGTCAGGGAGCGGAGCTTCACCATCCAGTATTCCCGGCCTCTTCTCTGCCTCGACATGGGAGTAAAAAAATCCCATAATCAGCACCTTCTCCATCTCTCCACTGTTGTATTCATTTCCTAGTTTCGGATCTGCTGCATCGAGCAGCCTCCCTTGTGCGCACAGATCTGACACCCATTCCACCAAAAGCACTCATTTCTTGTCCATGGTTAGGTCCACGGGCTTCCTCCCGCATGCCACTTCCAACAGCAGAACCCCGAAGCTGAACACGTTCGAGCTGGGCATGGCCTTCCCCGTATGCGTGATCTCCGGCGGTATGTACCCAGCGTTCCCATAACTCGAGTCCTCTATGGATTCTTGCTATGATCATATAGCCAGGCTAGTGTTAGCCAAAACTGAGCTGACTAAATTTTAATTTTCAGGCTTATCTCTTTTTCTTTTTCTTACTTGTCGGGTGAAACTTGTCTAACTTCCCACTGGACAAGATCATAAATTTTGGTCGACCTTACCTCGACCACTTGTTGGTTTTACCAACTAATTTTATTTCGACAACTTGTCGGTAACTTCACTTCGACCACTAGTTGGTTGACCTCTTAGACCACTAGTAGGCTTATCACTTCGACTACTAATCGGCTTACTCAAGCGACCTTGCGGTTCACTAGGTTTTAGTCTAAATCTAGAGAGTATGTTTCTTAGTCTAAAAGACTTAAGAAATTACAAATGCTTTTCACCTCTCAGTAAGATGAATTAAAAATCGTCACAATAACAATTCAACATATCTTATAAAAACATATACCCAAATATGTAGGAAGACTTGAGTCAACATGGAACTTTCACGAAGTGAGAAATTTAATGATTCTTGTTCTTTCACTCAACCGTAATTGTAAAAGTCATTTACACAGGTAAATTTGGAAATATTGTGCGGCCAAATAAACATGGATTAAACCATAAACTATTTCATATATGTAACTTGCCGGAAATAACAAAGATAATACAAACTTGTCGATCCAAACTTGTCTGCTCACCGACTGATGCTTTTATAGAGCTTCGGCTCTTCCATAGTATCACATACACAGAAGCTTGAGCTTCAACTTCTCTTTCTCTCTTTTCTCACCTAGAGTTCTCTCTACTATCTAACTTGATTTACAATCTTCTTCTACTATTTATAGACAACCTGGAAATTGCTTCTACATGAATCGACCGACTCACCATTAAACACTGTAATAACTATGTACCTAACAACTTAGCTTCAGAAATTAATTCGACTAGTTTACATTACGGAATTGTGGACTCTTCCCTCTTGTCAAAATGACCGATAAGATCTTGACCGAGACTATGAAAAATTCAGCTGAGAGTTAGGTACAGATCTGCGAGTGATTAATATTTCCAACAGTCCCCCTTAATTATGAGCAGATGGGGATTTTTAAAACAAAATTTACAAAATGTTTCAGAGCTTAGACATGCTTTGTTTATAACAGAGTTCACTGTGGAGAAATTGTCATTCCAAGATAAATACACAGATACTGGAAAGTATCCTTTGCCAATGGTTTTGTAAATACGTCTGCAAGTTGATCTTTAGACTTACAAAATTCCAAACAAATTTCTTTGTTGTTCACCAACTCTTTTATGAAATGAAACCTTGTGTTGATGTGATTGGTTCTCTTATGAAACACACGATTCTTTGAAATGCTATGGCCGAATTGTTGTCACAGAGGATGGTTGTCAGTTCTTGATGGTTCTGAGACAAGTCTTTTAACACTCTCCTCATCCAAACAGCTTGACATGCAGCACTTGTCGCTGCAACATACTCTGCTTTAGCTGAAGACAAAGTTACTATGGGCTATTTCTTTTAAGCCCATGAAACAACACCTATACCAAAATGAAATGTGTATCAAGATGTGGTCTTCTTGTCATCTATGCTGCCTCCATTGTCACTGTGAGTGTAGCTAATGACTTTAAAATTTTCTGAGGTTGAATACAAATGCCAAGATATTTTCTGCCACTTACATACCTCATAATTCTTTTACCTGCTTGCCAATGAGAGTCTTTTGGAGACTCCATGAAACTTGAGATTAGACTTACTCCATACATAATGTTTAGTCTTGTCGCTGTCAAATACATAAGGCTGCTAACAAGCCTTTTGAACAACATAGGATCCACTGTTGATCCTTCATCATCCTTGCTCAATTTTAAACCTGTTATTACTGGTGTTGGGGCTGTCTTGCAATTAGACATGTTAAACCTTTTTAAAACTTCACTTGCATACTTTGTCTATGATATAAAAAATACCACTTTCAGACTGCTGAACTTCAATTCCCAGAAAAAAATTCATAAGCCTCATATCAGTCATTTCAAATTCACTTTCCAGGACTGCTTTAAAATCTGCTATACCAAAATCACCAGTAGATATTAAATCATCTACATACAAGCAGACAATTAACATTTTACTTTGCTCATTCACTTTGGTGTACAATCATCGGTTCACTTTCACTTCTATGAAATCCATTTTCAGTGAGATAGGAATCAATTCGACTGTACCAAGTTCTGGGAGCTTGCTTCAAACCCTGGAGTGCCTTTTTCAGCCTGTACACTTTATGCTTTTGACCTGTAACTTCATACCCTTGTGGTTGTTCCACATATACTTCCTCTTCTAGATAACCATTTAAGAATGCTGACTTGACATCCATTTGATAAACATGCCATTTGTTTTGTGTAGCAATGGCCAAAACTGTTCTGATTGTATACATGCATGCAACAGGTGCAAACATTTCATTGAAGTCTAGGTCGGGTTGTTGTGTGAACCCTCTTGCGACCATTCTTGGTTTGTGCTTCTGCACATTCCCATCAGCATCTTGCTCGGTCTTGTAAATCCATTTGACATTGATTACATCTTTGTCTTTTGGTACATCAACCAGTTCCCATGTCTGGTTCTTCTCAATGCATTCTATTTCATCATCCATGGATTGTTCCCATACTTCTTCTTCAACAGCTTCTTCAAATGTTAGTGGATCATATATAGGAGAAAATAATGCAAAGAGAGAGAATGAATTTGGTGGATGAGCTTCATATATTTCTCGCAGACTTCTTGTCCTCACTGGTTCTGTCAATGTCGATCTTGACGAAATTCTTGATGGAGTTTGTTGTTCGCTTGGTGTGCTTGTCGGTGTCGCTTGAGCTGCTACTTGTGTCGTTGGTCCTTGTGTTGAACCATGTCATGGTGTCATGGGAGTTGATGGTGCTGCGACCGGTTGAATTACATGTGGTGTTTGAACCACTTCCTCTTCCATATCATCGTTGTCAACATCCGACACAATATTGACATTTATGTCGACGGTTCCATCCCATGATTCTTTCTCGACAAATTGAACATCTCGACTAATTATCATTTTCCTTGTGATGGGATCATACAACTTGTATGCTTTTGTGTCTTCATAATAGCTGACAAAAATACATTTCCGTCCCTTTCTGTCTAGCTTCCTTCTCAGCTCATCTGGAACATGAGCATATGCAACACAACAATTTTTTTTAAAATGAGAAACACTATGATTCATACTTGTCCATGCTTCTTGGGGAACTTTTTTCTTCACACTCTTTGTCGGACATCGGTTCATAATGTATATATACAACAGTTGCGACTGCTTCACCCCAATATTCATTTGGCAAATGCTTGGCTGCCAACATGCTGCGTGCCATCTCCATGATGGTTCTGTTCTTTCTTTCGGCAATACCATTCTTCTGAGGTGTATACCGTGCAGTAAATTGTTTCTGTATGCCATGGGTCTTGCAAAAATTTAGAAATTCATTTGAAACATATTCACCTCCTCTGTCGATCCTTAAGATCTTGATGTGTTGATGTATTTGTAACTTCGGAATGTATTCTTCTATGTATCTTATATATTGTAACCCGATGTTTGTTCTGGGATGTTTCTATTATTTATTTGAGTCATGTTGTCATGCCCCGATGTTCCGATCGGGAGGATTAATAATGTAAACAAGTCTTGTCAAGTCATTGTGAAAGTCCCCACAGTTTCGGGGCACTAGGGTTATTATACACTCATTAAGGTGTAGGCTCTAGTAAGTAATTGTTAAGTTAGGCTGACATGATTGAGTGCACTTCAAGTGAATGAAAGAATATAAATAGAGAGTGAGACTCTCTATTTATCATACACATCATTCACTCACTCAAGTGTGTTGCACTAGTGAAGAAGAAAATACTGGGACTAGACAGAAGAAGAAGACTACTGCTGTTTTGGGAGATCTCTTACTGTTTTGGTGCTGATTCTATCTCTAAGGAAGTTGCGGGGTTTTCTCCTTTATGGTTTCCCCGAGGAAAACTCTTTTGTGTCTCTTGTCTCTTGTGATGTGCTTATGTTTTATTGCTGTGCTTGTTATTCTCTCAGTGAAAAGATCCTAGGATCATAATGATAGCTTATTTGATGAAAAAATAACATGGTATCAGAGCTAACCTGAGAAGAAGACACTGTGCAGCTGCGGGAACTAGGGCTTCCTAGTTTGTGGACCTTCCTCCACAGATTTTCAGCAAAAGTAAGGTGGAAAAACTCTCCTCCTTAGGGCGCATCTTTCTGTCGAAGCAGAATTCGATTCTGAGCATTTTCAATTTTTGATGCGGAAATTAGGGATTTCTATAGAAGAGGAATTTTTGAGTGAGACTAGCATAGGATTGTTCTCCTCATCAAAACCAAATTTTAGAGACCTGGATCAAGAAATTTGGTTGGGTAAAACTCCGAGAAAGTCAAACCCTAGTTTGACCCCAAGCTGGAAAAACCCTAAATACTAAAACTGATAAGTTTTGGTACAGTCGCTATATTCCGATGTTGGAGATGTCTAAAAAGCTAACAATTGTAGGGACTGAAGCTAAATTCCTGATGAACAATTTATCCAAAACTCAGCCTCAGATTCACTATATTCTGGGAGATATGATCCCTCCAAGTTAGGGTTCTAGCCTCTTCCAGAATTCATCCCTAAACAAGACATCTGGGGAGATCTGCAATATCTTGGGCTACAGAGGTACAAATGGAATTCCTGAAGATGTTCCAGAAAGGGCATGGACTTTAATTTCAGTAGTCTAAATTTCAGACTCAGAAGATACATCTGTGACACGTGGCATTTCGTACAACTTCGTTGTTCTGAACAGTCCTGTAACAGGTCACCTTGAGAAAAGGATCATAAATCCGAAATGGTGAAACCAATTCTGATAAAAACTATGGTTGTGGATCAGGGACATGCGAGGTTAACTCAGTGTGAAATGTTAGACACAGAGGATCAGTAATTTCGGAGATATCACAGAAACAATAACAGGCATTTCTGCAAAAGAAATTGGAAATCTAGGGCTTCCTGTTCTGGGAGCTTCCCTCCACTGTTTTCATAAAAGGAATACATTGGACAGATCCATTTGAAGAGATCTATCTGTCTATCCAATCAGATCTGAAATATTCCAAGTTTTGAAAATTAGGGTTTCTATGGCAAACCCTAGATTAGCCAGCACTGGAACCAAGACGGACACCTCAAATCGGTAAGATCTAATCCTTTGCTATTTTCATTTGAGGTTCTCATTTCAAAGTGATCTATCACATTAGCTTGATGATAAGCTTGGTGAAGTTGACAACTTGCAAGCAATGAAGTATTTGATCTCTCTGAAGAAAATGGATTGGACACCTACATGAGTATAGAGGTTCTAGTTCCAGAGGGAGATGAGGCTCAAAGCCTTTCACAAGAAGAACTTGGTCAAGGCCAAAGAAGACATCATGCTCATGCTGCATAGGATGATGAACCATCCAGAAAGAGATCTAGATATGAAAGTGAAGATTCTTCAAGCGAGGATGAATATGTTCTCATATCAGCTCTCATAGGTAACATTACTTATGGAAGTGATGATTGGCTTATAGACAGTGGGGCTTCCAAACATATGACGAGATTCAATGAATCCTTTGTAAGACTGTCAGAACATGAATCACCTCACAAGGTGAAACTAGGAGATGACTACCAATATCTAATAAAAGGTAGTGGAAAATCTTCATACAAGCTAGACTCTGGTAGGTCTCTAACAATGAAATAAGTATTGTTTGTTCCAAGACTCAAGAAGAACCTTCTCTCCATTTCAGCATTAATGCAAAAGGAATGCGGGTTGCATTCATAGATGGTCAAGTCATCATGTGGCCAAAAGGAAAGACTATCGATGATTGGAGAACAAGAAGGAGGTTTGTACAAATTGAAGGGCCATCCAGAACAAGCCTTGATCCATGAAACAGTAGAGCCAAATGAGCTTTGGCATAGAAGGCTTGCACATGCGCATTATAGAGCACTACCTATTGCAAGCAAAGCTGTTGAAGGTCTTCCAGAATTTCAAGCTATTTGAAGGGAAGAACATAAATCAGAATATGAACCTAAGAAACCAGTTGAAGAATGTGAAGATCCAGAATGCAGAGACCATGCAGTCATAAGAGTCTCTCAAATCAAAGAACAACTTGAAGCGGTAAAAGAAGAAGTGAAGAATGCATAAGTGGTGATGGCCATTTTGAATGGCCTCCCAGGATCGTGGGATTCATTCATTCGAGGAATGTGTGCCAGAAGGAAGTGATTAATTTCAGTAGACTCTGGGAAGAGAACTCACAAGAAGAAGAAGCTCAAGAAGGGAAGGTGGTAGCAACTGAAGATCAAGCTCTTACCATCCAAAGAAGATCCCTCAAGCGATGAGGAATATGATGATCTGAACTCTTGAAGAACCTCTTATCCATCTTAGCTTTTGGATAAGAAATGATGCTATTATGAATGAAGAAGACAATGAAGCTGAAGGATCAAGAAGGAGTCTACCCACGAAACAAATAAAGATAAGTATTCAATTGTCATTTCATGATATTGTTTTATTATGCATTTGTTTATATTCAGTTGATGTATTATGCATGATAAGATGTTTGCATTAATGACAGTATACTACTAATATGCATGTGATGGGTAAGTATCTCATGGTGCTATACAACTCTCCATTGCTACTTATCTAGAATGAAACCTCTTTGCTGACATATTGGATTAGTGCACAATCTCAATGTTGTCCTGGTAGAGATGGAAGGCATCTAGAAATTTTCAGTGAGATATGGATGAATGTTGTATTGGCTAAAGTAGTTGCATGATCATATATTTATGCATAAGAACTTGCCAGTATGAATATTCCTTATGAAATGTTCTAACCATACAAATGCATTTGACTTGTAGGAAAGATCGCATACATATTCACCTGCAAGCAAAGAAGAATGAAAACTTGTTCCGAAGAACAAGAGACGTCAGTTCAAAGACAAAGAATAATATGACGAGTGCAGTGACATCATTGATGCAGAACTTTCCAGCCACCAAGAAGAAAGAGAAGACCAGTTCAAGAAGAATGATGTCTGGGTGCAGTATCGAGACCTGAAGAGAGGTTCATAGTTCCATCATGCAGTAGATGGAAACATCGTGGGATACAAAGCAATATTCGTAGCACAAGGCTTCTCATGAAAAGAAGGCCTAGACTACGAAGAGACATTTGCAGCCAGTAAGAGTTTAAACACATACATGATGAGCCTGATGAAGATCTCAACCTTTGCTACAAGGTTGAAGATGTAAGTCTATACACTAGATGGTCACATAGAATATTAGTAGCATAGGAAGCTACTTGTCACTCTAGTACAGAATGTTTTCAGTGCATAGAGCACAGAAGACAGAGGGAGTATGATGCTCCGCTTTAGAGGGAGTGACTACAGAATATATTGAGGTTCGACATGGTACGACAGGATGGGCAGATTACTGATGACTCTAGGCTTTACTGAGAGTAAAGTGGATTCCAACCTTTGCTTCAAGGTTGAAGAAGGAAGACCAGTGATGCTCCTATTATGTGTCGATGCACTATTGTTCTAGGTGTGGAGGTGTGGCAGAGTACAGATGGAATCTTCCTTGGACAAGGGAAGTATGCAGTAGATATCCTAAAGAGGTTTGGGATGATGGACTGCAAAGCTATGGCCACACCTATGGCATTGAACCTGAAGCCATTGAGTGATGCTTCGTCAGAGTCGGTTGATGCTACGATGTATCGTCACATGATTGGGTCATTGATGTACCTGACGAACATGAGACCAGACATTTTCTTTGCTGTGAACACCTTGAGCCAGTACTTGACAGATCCGAGAAGTGTTCACTTGACTGCTGCAAAGCATATTCTGAGGTATCTGAAGGGTACAGTTGATTATGGGCTCAAGTACGATGCGAATCAAAAGATTAACCTGGAGGGTTATGTTGATTCAGATTGGGCAGGCAGTGCCATCAACAGGAAGAGCACTTCAGGATGTTGCTTCAGTATGGGATCAGGTGTGATCTCTTGGTTTAGTAGGAAGTGATCCTGTGTGGCACTGAGTACAGCTGAAGCAGAGTATGTCGCAGCTTGTTCAGCTAGTTGTGAGGCAGTATGGCTGCGGAAGCTACTGTCTGATATATTTGATCTCCAGTTGGATGCTACTTGTATACATTGTGACAACCAGAGTTGCGTGAAGTTGTCAGAGAATACAATGTTCCATGACAATTCGAAGCATATCGAGATCAAGTATCACTATATCAGGGATATGGTGCAGAGAGGAGCAGTGAAGCTCCAGTATGTTGTGACAGAGGAACATATAGCTGATATATTGACGAAGCCATTAGCTAGGCTGAAGTTTGAGTACTTCAGGGAGAAGCTTGGTGTTCTCCAGATCGAGGTTCCCTCCAAGAGAAAGTGATGAGACCCATAGCCATTCTGACATGGTGAGAGGATTGGTTCCTTCCATGGTCAGATGTAAGGGCTGAGCCATTCTGTCATGGTGAGAGGATTGGTTCCTTCCATGACAGATATGAGTGCTGAGATCTATAGCCATTCTAACATGGTGAGAGGATTGGTTCCTTCCATGGTTAGATGTAAGGACTGAGCCATTCTGTCATGGTGATAGGGTTGCTCCCTTCCATGTCAGTTATGAGTGCTGGCCATTCTGTCGAGTAGGACAGATGTAAGGGCAATCGCCATTCTAGGAATGGAGGCACCTGGTCAGTTACTAGGAACACTCAGTGTAAAAACTGAGTAACCATTCTGATGTGATAGAGGGATGTGTTCCCACTTTATCAGACGTAAGGGCTGAACCATTCTGTTCATGGCTAAAGTATTTAGTTCCTTCCATGTCAGATGTGAGTGTTGGCCATTCCGACGAGCAGGTCGGATGTAAGGGCAACTGCCATTCTCTAGGACAATGGAGGCGCCTGGTCAGTTACCAGGTAGCTCAGTCGAGGAGGACTGGGGGCCATTCTGATATGACTGTAGGATTGGTTCCTACAAGATCAGATGTGAGAGCAAGCCCTTCCATCACTGTGATAGGATGTGTTCTTGTCTGGATGGATGTAAGTGCAGAGCCAGTATTCGCATCATGTGTTGATCAGACGTAAGTGCTGAGCTAGTCTTCGCAACATGTGTTGATCAGACGTAAGTGCTGTGCCATTCTTCGTATCATGTGTTGATCAGATGTAAGTGCAGTATCTATCTTCGCATCATGTGTTGATCAGATAGAGATGATTGAGCCAGTCTTCGCATCATGTGTTGATTAGACGTAAGTGCTGTGCCATTCTTCGTATCATGTCTTGATCATATGTAAGTGCAGTATCTATCTTCGCATCATGTGTTGATCAGATAGAGATGATTGAGCCAGTCTTCGCATCATGTGTTGATCAGACGTAAGTGCTGGGCCTTTCTGACGAGTAGGTCAGATGTAAGTGCTGGGCGTGCCTTTCTGACGAGTAGGTCAGATATAAGTGCAATATCTATCTTCGCATCATGTGTTGATCAGATAGAAATGATGAGCCATTCTTCGCATCATGTGTTGATCAAATGTAAGTGCTGGAAAATACCTACATGGAGGCTAGGCCTACAACCATCATGAAAAAGGGCTGGCTCTGTAGAACTTCCTATGATGAGAAGAATCATGAGATAGCACCAGTGATGATCCAGATCGAGTGATGATCGAGATCCAGTAATGATGATGCAGCAGTAATGATCCAGATCGAGTGATGATCCAGATCCAGTCCAGTGATGATGATCCAGATCGAGAGATGATCCAGATCCAGCGATGATGTTCTATGATGATCCAGATCGAGAGATGATCCAGATCCGATAATGAAGATGACTTGAAGACGAAGATGACTTGAAGACAAAGATGATCCAGCGGATACAGAGAAGAAGACCAGAGTTGAAAATTGTGTCGAAATAATACCTTCCTATTTAAGAGGGAGTGTTGATGTATTTGTAACTTCAGAATGTATTCTTCTATGTATCTTATATATTGTAACCCGATGTTTGTTCCAGGATGTTTCTATTATGTATTTGAGTCATGTTGTCATGCCCCGATGTTTCGATCGGGAGGATTAATAATGTAAACAAGTCTTGTCAAGTCATTGTGAAAGTCCCCACAGTTTCGGGGCACTAGGGTTATTATACACTCATTAAG
>LPNX010688702.1:278841-312017 GCA_001517045.1 Pseudotsuga menziesii
GATGCACTGTCCACTCTGGTTCTCCACGAGTGCCTTGAACTGCTGAAAATAACTAAATGCATCAAATTTATGTTTCAAAAAATATACCCATGTTTTTCTTGAGTAGTCATTAATAAAAGTTAGAAAATACTTGCAGCCACCAATGGATGATGTCTGCATTGGACTACAAATATCATAGCGCACAATTTCAAGTGGTGTGTATGCTCTATAGGACTTTCCAACTGGAAAAGTCTCTCTATGCCGCTTGCCAAAAATGCAGCCTTCACAAACCCTTTCTGGTTTGTCGATCAATGGTAAAAATTTTACCATATTCTTTGTGTACAGTAGCTTCAACCCACCAAAATTCAGATGTCCAAATCTGAAATGCCACAACCAGGATTCATCCTGAACTTCTGTTTGAAATGGAGCTTGCAAATTAGCACTGCCATTTTCTTTCTTGTCAAGGAGCTCGACTATTTATTTACTTTCTGCCTTGAATGCAACTCCTGTGTTTGTATTCCCTTTAATGTTGGGAACTATCCTCAATGGAAACAAACGGTTGCTTATCATTGGCACTTTTGCTATTAGCTAGTCACTTGGACGCTTGTCTTTGATCACACAGTGATCATCTTCCATGTAGACTCTGTAGCCTTTTTGTATCAACTGTCCAATGCTTAACAAATTATGTTTCATACCTTCGACATGATAGACATCAGGAATATACTTTACTCTCCCCCTGTTTGGTTAGAAATTCAACAGTGCCTTTTCCTAAAATAGTAACTTGGACACTGTTTCCAAGTGTAACATCAGTTTGAATTGAATTGTATAGACTAGAAAACAAATTTAAATTACCAGTCATGTGATTACTGCATCCTGAATCTAAGTACCATATGTCACGTGCACTTTCTTGAATATCATTGCATTCAAGTGAAGATGTCGATGCCATTAACATTGCACTTGTCGAAGTGCTGGTGCTGTTTGACTGATTTGGGATTTTCCTTCCTTGGTCATATTGTTTTTTCCTGCAGTCATATACATAATGACCAAAATTCTTGCAATAATGACATTGGATTTTTGATTTATCAAACCTCTGGCCACTTGGTTGACTTGGGTTCTGATTTTCTCCTCTACCACCGACATTTGCAGGACTTCTGCCTCGTCATCCTCTTGAAGAAATTCTTCCTCTACCTCTGAAGTTGTTTCTCCCCCTGCCTTTACCACGGCTTATGGATGATTGTGCTGCGAATGCACCTTCCAATGATGTTCGTGTTCTGATGAGTCTGTGTTCATGATTGATGAGTGAAGCTTGCAGCTCATCAATGGTAAATGTCGACATGTTTGTGTGTTCTTCCAAGGTCACAACCAAGTTTTCAAATCTTGGTGGAAGACTTCTGAGAATTTTTTCAACCACCCTTTAGTCTTCTATGGCTTCTCCATGAGATTTTAGTTGGTTTATCAAACCAACAAATCTGGTGTACAATGTGTCCACAGTCTCTGAATCTTTCATGGACAGAGATTCAAAATATCTTCTCAGAATCTACATCTTGGATGTCTTTACCTTATCCAAACCTTGATAATAAGTCTCCAATGTATCCCATGCCTGCTTAGCATTAAGTTTTGCTGCTATTCTTGGGAGTATGCTTTCATGCATAGCTTGATGTATGTAGAACATAGATTTTCCATCTTTCTTCCTCTGTTCCCTCAAGACATATTTCTCATCCTGTGTAAGATTGTTATATGCTGTCATGTCTGCTCGTTCTGCATAACCATGCTGGACTATATCCCAGACATCTAAACAAAGCCTTCATCGTTAGAGACTAATATTCATAATTCTTTCCTGTAAAAATTGGAGTTTGCAATGAACCAAAAGTGGAAGCCATTTTTAATTTTTAATTAACTTTCTTTAGAAAATTACTTTTCCACCTTTTAAGACAAGATTTCTTTCCTAAACCTTGCTTTGATACGAGTTAGCCAAAACCGAGCCGATTAAACTTGAGTTTACCTCTTAGTTATTAAAATTTTAATTTTCACGGCGCCCTCTTTTTCTTTTTCTTACTTGTCGAGTGAAACTTGTCTAACTCTTGACTAGAAAAGTTTATAAATTTTGGTTGACCTTTTAGACCTAACTGATTTACCTCTACTTGTCGGTTCTACCGACTGGTTTTACCTCAACCACTTTCCGGTTTTATTGACTAATTTTACTTTGACAACTTGTCGGTAACTTCACTTCAAACACCAGTCGGTTGACCTCACTAGGTTTTAGTCGAAATCTACAAAGTATGTTTCCTAGTCTAAAAGACTTAAGAAATTACAAATTCTTTTCACCCGTGAGTAAGATGAAGTAAATATCAACACATTAACAATTCAACATATCTTATAAAAACATATACCCAAATATGTAGGAAGACTTGAGTTGACTAGTGTGGCGTAAAACCTGGAACTTTCACGGAGAGAGAAATTTAAGGATTATTGTTCTTTCACTTAACCGTAATTGTAAAAGACATTTACACAGGTAAATTTGGAAATATTGTGTGGCAAAATAAACATGCATTCAACCATAAACTATTTCATATATATAACTTGCCGGAAATAACAAAGATAATACAAACTTGTCAATCCAAACTTGTCGGCTCACCGACGAATCCTTTTACAAAGCTTCGACTCTTCCACAGTATCACATACACAGAAGCTTGAGCTTCAACTTCTCTTTCTCTCTTTTCTCACCGAGAGTTCTCTCTACTGTCTAAATTGATTTACATCTTCTTCTACTATTTATAGGCAACCTGGAAATTTCTTCTACATGACTCGACTGACTCACCATTAAATAATGTAATAACTGTGTACCTAACAACTTAGCTTCAGAAATTAATTCGACTAGTTTACATTGCCAAATCGTGGACTCTTCCCTCTTGTCAGACTAACCGACAAGATCTTGACTGATACACACTCTGACAGAGTTAGATGAGAGTCAGGTACGGATCTGCAAGCGATTAATATTTCCAATAGCGAGGCCAAAGTCTCTCAGCTGGCCATTGAATTCAGAATCTAGCAGCACGTTGCTTGGATTGATGTCTTTGTGGATGACCCTCTTCTCCCACTCCTTGTGCAGATACAGAAGCCCCACGGCTACACCCTTCAATATCGCGTATCGTTGGGGCCACGATAGGACTGTAGTGGGGTTTTCAAATATGAGTTTATCTATGATGCGGTTGGGCATGTAGTCGTAAACGATGAATAGCTGCTTCCGCCTCCTACACCAACCCCAGAGCTATACCACATTCTGGTGCTGCATGTGCCCCATGGTTGAGATCTCTGCCACGAATCCCTTCATTCCCTCCGTGAACTCCTCCATTAAGGTTTTCACTGTGACTTCCTGGCTGCTTCCCTGTAGAACACCCCTGTAAACCTTGCCGAAGCCCCCACGGCCCAAAACATTTTATTCCTGAAACCCTCTCATGGCGATGCTGAGATCCTTGTAAGCGAATCTATGGGGCTAGAACTCCTGTTCCCTTTCTTGGATATTTTCTCTGTGTTTCGCTCTTATGAAAAACATGGCTGCAACCGCCAGCTAGAGGAGAACCAAAGTGACCACTGCAACGCCGGCTATGATTCCTACTCTTGGACGCTTAGAATTTGCATTAACAAATGAAGGGAGATGCCAGATATTGAGGGGGAGTGTTGATCCTTCGGTTGTGAATATCCATGCTAGAATGTAATGGGATTCCTTGAAAGTCCCCGTAGCCGCCAAAAAGCCAACGAACATATTCTCTTGCAGAACGTTCTGTAGATCGATGTTCTGAGATATGAGCGGCTTTTGTGGTCGCGGCATGCCGGCCAATGTTAGAGTAACGTTGAGCTGGTTTTGAGTATCGTCATAGTCGATCCAAGCCTGTATGTTGCACCCGCCTTTGAGAGTAAACTATTCAAATTTGTCTCCATTCCAATACCCGACAGGCTTCGAATACATCGAGATGAGGTTGTTGATGTCCAACCCATGTGGTTTTCATTGATATCATAGAAATCCATGGTCTTGATCGTATCGAACTCCACTGTGAACAAGTGATTTTTTGGCTGCCCAATACTGCTGGTGTTAAGCAAGCCCAAATACTTGGCCGACATAGAGCCCTTGGGAGATGTGTCAGGCGTGACGATGAAGGCTATTCCGTGCCCACCTACGTAAGTGGAGGGACGCACCATGTAGGAAACAAAGGCAGTGCTGAAGGATGAAAGCATCCCTTTGCTTTTCATATGCACGGGAATCCAATACAAAGCTCGACAGATCATAAAAGACGTTTTATTTGTGAGGGTGAGGACGGATTGGGAGTGGAAGAGTGAAGCATCCGCCTCCAAGCTCAAGTTGTTTCCACTGAATCCATCGAAGAGAAAAGTGATGGGAAATACTGGTATAACAAGGGAGAAAAATGCCATAATTCTGACGCTGTCGACACAGGGTCTCAGGAATCCAGAAGACACAATTTCTTCTCCATGAATCCATCTATTTTTTTCTATGTTTATTTGTGTATATTATTTGAATGAACCATTGTTGGATATATATTATGAGCACAGTCAACTCATGGTTTTTAAGGATGTGACCGTGTGATTTCTAATTTGAACCACCTAACTTGTCTATAGGAAGTTGTTAAGAGGAAAAGCATGTTAAAGTTAGATCCAATAAAAGATTAATAATTTCATGATAAACTTTTATTTATCCTATCTTATAGTTATCAAAGTCCAGAAAGGGAACAAAACACATCCCAACAAAATACCCATATTAAAGTTAGATCCACTCAATAAATTAATTATTTTAGAAGGAAACACATATTAAAGTTAGATTCATTTAATAAATTAATAAATGTCATGATGATCTTTTATTCATTTTATTACTTAGTTATCCAAGTACATTCCATAGCTATTAAAGTACATTCCATAGTTATAAAAGCCAATCACAAGAATGAGGAAATTCATAAAATTAAATAGTTATGATTTTTTTTGCAAAACGTCTACACTCTAGAACGTGGTAAAAAGCTTAAATTCTAAGGTATACATACTAATGTTTATGAAAGGTGTATAAAGTGGTATAAAGTGATGTCCATTGGATGTAGCTTGGGTGGTTGGGAGGAATGAATGTTATCCTCTCCATCTAGGTTTTATTCTTGTAAGCGATATGTTGCTCTTGTGAGCCCCTATGTAATGTTTGATATGCTCTTATGAAACCCTTTGTAATAAATGTGTGGATGATGATATATGGCCATACCTTGATTCAATTTGAATATCAGGTATTGGGATTTTCCGTGGATTATCCCTCTAACAAATGGTGAACCACATTTAAAAAACAAAAGGTGGTATAAAGCTTAAACTCTAAGGTGTACATACTAAAGTCTATAAAAGATGTATATGTACATTCCATACTTGTTTTTAACTATTTAGAAAAAACATACATTCACATACACACAACAAATTAATAATCTCATAGAACTATTTTTTAAATTAAATTTCTATTCATATTACATCATCTAAATTTTAATATTAATTATTATTTGAAAAAACTTTGAAATATCATAAAGACATTGTCATATTTGTATGTTGACTTGAAGTAATTACCACCATAGATCCATTTAAAAGGGATTTACCAAGCAAGCAGTGAGAGGAATCAAATCTTTCAAGCTCTAAACCTTTTTTTTAGTGAAAATGTTGAGGAAACATGTAATTCAATGTTTATGGTTTTAATTTATCTAATTTATATTGTTATATATATATATGCAATTGTAAATATTTTAAATTTAATTTAAGCCTAGGAGTTATTTTTAATAATATTTTTTATTATTATAAAATATGCGTGTCAACTCTTGGATGAGCACGAAAGGAGTTACACATCTCTCCCCTACTGGGTTGTAGAATGTACCTCTTTGGTGCAATAATATTTATAATAAATAATAATAATATGTTAGTAAAATTATATATATATATATATATATATATGTATGTATGTATGTATGTATGTATGTATGTATGTATATGTATATGTATATGTATATAGTTTTGGAGAAAAACTTTGGAAATAAGAAATTGAACGTTTATCCATTTCTAATGGTAGGGGATATGAATTGTACTTTGAAAATAACCTAAGTTTGGTGGATAAGGTTAAGGAACATCAGCTAAAAGACTATGTCTTAAACAAACTAGAAGAGCTAGATATTATAGATGTGGAACCTTTAGAATGTAAACTTACTTGGTTTAATCAAAGGCCAGGGAGGAAGCTAATGCAAAAAGGATAGATAGGTATATGATGTCTAAAGATCTTACAAGAAAAATGGATAGATGTAGATCTTGGAGAATTACTGGTGGTGGATTAGATCATTTTCCTATATCAATTCAAATGGAAATAGGAGAGAATGAGCCAAACTTCTCCTTTTAAGTTCAATTACTATTTGATGGAGCATCTTAATTTTGTTAAATTGATAAAAGAAAACAAGAAGAATTATGATAACACAGATGATCTTTCCTGTAGTCATTAATTTGCAGCTTATTTAAGTAAGGTGAAGAAATTAACTATTGAGTGGACTAGCAAACTATTGAAAAGTAGGGACCAAAAGTTAAGAGAGGTGGAACTAAGCAGGGTAATTTTTAGAGGCTAAATTTCGTCAATTGGCTATTTTTTGGGTTTTTTTCAAAAAATAAATTCGCTCTTTAGTCTCTAATATCGCCTATATTTACATAAAATATGTTTTTTTATCATAAAATTCGCAAAAATTTACACATTTCAGTGTTAATTGTATGTTTCATATTTAATATTCGCCTGCCTATCTATAAACATGTTTTTTTTAATCCAAAACAATCGCCTAGAATACTATACTTAAGTATAATATTAGAATCCTTAAAAAATACCCTGGAACTAAGTATTGAAGAATGTTATGAGAATGAACTTGGAATGGGAAGAGAAGACTCCAAATTCTCTTTGATTGAGTTGGAGTAGAAATTGTTTAGTCTTGCTCTCTCTTTCCTCGTTGGATCTCTTCGGAAGATAATGAGAATTTGTTTGCTCCAATATCAAAGGAAGAGATGGAAGCCTATTTAGGGAAATCTAAAAAACATATAAGTCTAGGCCTAGATGGGTGGACTTCTGAATTGTTCTTTACATTCTTAGATAAACTGTGTGAAGACCTTCTTAGATTTATCAATTAAATAAGAATGGAGGGAAGATTATTTCTAGATTTAATTCAACCTTTATTGTTTTGATTCTAAAAAAAAGTAACCCTAAATCTTTTGGAGATTTTAGACCTCTATATTTATGCAACTCTCTTTACAAGTTAATATCTATTATTATTGTTGAAAGGTTAAAAACCCTCTTGACACCTTTTATTTCTCATGAACAGTTCAGTTTCTTAGCTGATAGAAACATTCATGAAGTTGTGGGAACATCTAAGGAATGCATGCATTTGATTATAAGTAAAAAGATAAAAGTTAAGGTTATCAAAATTGACCTAGCTAAGGATTATGATAGATCCAGTTGGCTATATATCAGACATGTGATGATTCGATGTGGTTTCTCTCTACATGTAGTTAATTGGATATGGGCATGTATGCATATTGTCAATTATGTAGTTTTAATTAATGGAGCAGTGCCAATTTTTTTTGATCTCTTCCATAGGTTTGCGTTAGGGTTACCCATTATCTCCTTTTCCATTTCTAGTGGAGATGGATGGTGTTGGCCCTAGGAAAAGATAGGAAGAATTTAGTTATAATTATGTTCAGAAATATGAAGAGTCCATTTGCATGATAGAGGAAGTTGTGACGGAGGAAGAGATACGACAGAAAAAGTAGCGGTAGAAGGGAGGCTGTGACAGAAGCAACCGCGAGGGAAGAAGTTTGTTGCAAAAGGGAAGATGCGACGAGATCAGCCACGATGGAAGGAACCATGATAGAAGAAGGCGTGCAATGTTTGAAAAGGATAGCTGGGGATATCATGGGTAAGAAGTTAGTTAGGATAGCACATGATTTAGGGAATAAAACATATTTGTATTTCAGGCCGATAGTTCCTACTAACAACTGTAATTGAAATGAACAAGACTAGGAATGACATCCTGTCGGCTAATAGAATGAAGTCGTCTGACTATGACATGTAAGAGTCTATAAAAGGGAGAACCCAAGATGTGTGTGGGTTACTTCCTAGTTAATCAATTGTTGGTCTGAGTTAGTCATGGTTGTCTGTGTCTGTTTGTAGAGTTGAAGAGTTGCAGAGAAGAGTGAGTCGATTCAGGTTGTGTGCAGATCGACAGTAGAGTGAAGGAGAGGAAGACTTCAGAGACCTGAGAGTAGAGAGCATGAAAGGAGATAGCAGTATTTATAGACTATAGAAGAATATCTATAAGAGAGTCTACAAGCTGAGTGCACAGATGAAAGGTGCCATATATTTCTCATGCCAGATGAAGAGTGCCTTTGTGATTTTTCTTGGATGGGTTTCCATGTTAAATGTTGCCTATTTGTATATTTGATGAATGTGCTTATAAATGAATGTATGCATATTTTCTTACGGATGAGTCTTTATATGCATTTGTCGCACTGTTGTTATTTGGAACCACTGATGAGGAAATATACTAATTAGAGAAATTTTGGATGAAAAATGGGCCTCGTAAGGAAAATGATAAAAAATGCCATGTAGGCAATTTTATATAGTATTTCACTTTTATCGAAGATGCCCAAGGTTATTTCACTTTTATCAAAGCTACCTTAAATATATATTTTATATTAAAATCAATTTATGAGGATGAAGTTTTATGTAGTGTTTTCACCCAAAATAAAGAAATAAACTTAAATACACAATTCCATCTTAAAATTTATTTGACCCAACTTTTCATGGTGTATAGTATTATTATTATAATATAATAGTATTATGTATTAATATTAGTTAAAAGTTACTGGACTCAACTTTTGACGGTTATTATAAAATATTAATTATACTATAATATTATTATATATTAGTTATAATATTAATTAGTATTACACTCATATATTGTGCATGTATATATGAGGGATGGATGTGTATATTAGTTATGATATTAGTTACTATTATAGATTAAATACATGTTCATGATGATGATGGTTAACGGTCTGTGAGACCAAACTTTGGTCTATCGGACCTAGCTCACTATATTTTTGACATGTTAAAAGGCTAGGAAGGTCACCCATGGTGTTTTAGGAATTTCCCAAGGATCTGTTTCACTATGGAGCCCACTATGGAGCTCATGAGAGTTCGTTCTTATCTTGGCTATATTAATTTTTTTCTTTGAACTAGTTAAAACATAGATATACTTTTGATCATCAAATCTATGTTAAAATTTATTAGACCCAACTTTTGGCGGTTATTATAAAATATAATTATAATATAACATTATTATAGTTTAATTATAATATTAATTACTATTACTCTTATATATTATGTATTGGTCACATATTACCTAAAATATGGATGGGTATATTAGTCATGATATTAGTTAAAAGTTATTTGACTGAACTTTTGACTGTTATTATAAAAATATTAATTAAACTATATTATTAAACTATATTAGTTATAATATTAATTACTATTATTATATATTTTATATTGGTCATGTATTACCTAAAACATGGATGGGTATTTGACTAAGTAATATTTTTGGACCCAGTTAAATTTATTGGACCGATTAATATTTTTGGACCAGAGTAATATTTTTGAATGAGTAATATTATTATGATACTAATTGTTTTACTATTATATATTATATATGGGAGAAGTATTACCTAAAATCGGTTAGCATATTAATTTCATTTTCAATATCCAAGATAATTTCGGGTAGCTGGGCAGCAGGTAGACAAATTATATTATTAAAAAATTTCGCATATCCCCATATTTATATTAAAAAATTGTTTAAGACCTATACAATATTTCGATTCTAAAGCAATTTCATTGTATAACACATGATGACATGGAATTTGAATTAGGGTTGAAAGGGTCGTTTTGAGTTGAAATTTCCTCTAATAATTAATTGTTATAATCTCTATCTATGGACAAATAGATTGATATCTTGAATTCCTGCAATAAGACAAGTAATATAATCACTAGATTCGTTAGAGAAAGATACTAAGGTGCCAAAGAATATGAAATACCTACACAAATACGGAAACCTGGTTCTGGAAGTTACCCATAAGAGATATCTTGGGTGAGACTACATTTGCATTGCAGGTGTTGCCGACTGAACCCTGCTCTGTCGGGCCGATATCTCAGGCTTTATTGATGAACAAACTAGGGATTGAACCTGGGTCAAAGCGAGAAAAGCCAACAAATGGTTCTGTTTTCGTGGTCATGAATAATTCTGTGAAGGATATGTTTTGGAATCCTACGAAGCCGAAAATTCAAGAGTGGGTGGATTTTAAAGCATTAGAGTTTGCACGAGAAGAAAGGGAAGGATTGTGGTTGAATCCAACAAAGTGGTTGGAGTGATAACTCTATACAGATGCCCATGAATTGTTTTTTCCAAGTTTCCTATTTTGTTATATGAATGGTTGTTGAAGCTAGCAACCCAGCGAATAAATTTCCAAGGAGGAGAACAGACAAAGTGGAGTCCTCAGTTGATTCAGCGGCTGAAAAGAACCAACAACCCCACATCTAGAGTTGTTGATTTCTGGGTTGACAGTATTTTGGGCGGATATATCACAAAAATCGTCATTGACACTATAAGGTCATATAACAAAAGAGAATGAGAATTTTTACAAGGACCCATAGGGAGATATTTGACATCTTTGAGAATCTAGATCAAAATGCTCATATGTGAGAAAGGGATCCCAAGAATGGAATCCGACGAGTAAAGAACTATATATAAAGAACTGGGTTATGTCACAGAAGAAGTGTGAGAAAAGTGGAGCAAGATAAGATGAGATGTTCCATGGTGATAGTGAAACTGACATAGAGGGTGGATTTATAATAAGTGGAAGGATATTTTGGTCAGGAAAAAGAAGAAGAATTGTTGCAAGAAGCTCGAAATTTTCTGTATGAATAAAGGAGAATGCTACGAGTTGACGTCGCACTTCGAAGAAGGTTCTTGCGACGAAGAAGAGGAATATCAACCTATCCCCAAAAGGGAAGAAGAAGAAGCCCTAGATCTAGAATATGAATATGTCACACCTACAACTCCACATACGTCTCCAGAGGTAAGGTACATAAACTCATCTCCTAGTAGGTTTCTCAATACAAGTAATACTAACTATGGGAATAGTAGACAAGGGAGTCCTGGTAGAATTTGTTTTTATCCAGCATTACTGAGGACCAATATAATGGTTGAGAATGATATGAAGCTACCAATATTCAATGGAAATGGGTTAGAAGACCCAGGGAAACATTGGTTTCTATGTGAAGCCATATGGACCATGCGACATGTCCATGATGAAGCAATAAAGAAGGCACGGATGATCAAAACCCTGAGGGGTCATGTACTGGAATGGAATAGGAAGTTTTCTTGTGGTTATGATAGGATTTGTACAGAAAACGCTTGACCAAATTCGAGCGGTACTAATAGATGAATTTAGAAATCCCAAATATGAATTGCAATGTATTATAGAGATTACAGAGATTAAGCAATTGTCTATGAAGTCTGTATGGGACTTCGACAAGAGATTTAAGACGTTAATGGATAAAGTAAGCTTCCAGATGTCGGGCGTACAACACGAAGAGTGGTTCATTGCAATTTTGTTACCACACATCTGAATTCCCTTGATGCAACAAAATATTGTGTTGCATACTAAAGTTCTGGAGCTGGCCATGAAGCTAGAATCCTCACATGTAGGAGAAATTGGTGTAGAAATGATGCAAATTTAGTCACAGCTAGAGTACCTCACACTGCAACTCCAGGACATTAAAAAAGGGAAGGAGTTCCAAGAAGAAATGGTGTAGCAGATGTAGAACTGAAGGACACCATAAGGACAATTTCCTAACATTCATGAACTATGTCACAGTGGGAGCACCAAACCCGATACATACACAAGGGATGCCTTGGTATAGAATATGCTAGACTAGAGGCAATTGACTGAAAGAGTGTTTTTACTCAGAAAATATTGTAAGTTGATCGGCTAGTTTATATTGTAAATTGTGTAAATTAGTAGGCCATGATGAGAAAGACTACAGATCATTCCAGCTACTGTATGAGAAAACGATCGATAATTATTTAATGAAAAATGAAGAAAATATGCAAGCTAATCGGGCTCAAGATCAATATCCACAAGCTCAGTATCCTCATACCCAATATCCATAGAATCAATACATGTGGCAACAATACCCTCAACAAAGGGGGGGTGGAAATTTTTGAGGTTGAGGACAAGGAGGATGATTTGGTCGTGGAAGAGGCCAAATCATATGTTATAATTGTGGACAACCAAGAAATTTTTCCAGGGATTGTGCGAGCCCTACAAAGACATGTTATTATTGCAAAGAATTTGATCGTACTATTGAACAGTTTATGGAGTTGATTGGGAAGTGGCAGGATAGAAATGTGGTAAATAGAAACCCTCTATAGAGCCCAATCTGAATCCCAACTAGAATATCCATATGATTTCTATTAAGCCGTATTAATCTTGCACATTGATCTAGGAACAAAGAATCAATCTCATCAAAGAATAATCAACAAATACTCATGAAATGGTGTTAATCGGGACCAGAATGGTTTCCTCTCTATATATTCAATAAACAATGAAGGGTTACAATAACAATGTTAAGCAATAGCTTGAATGAGTGAATAATTCGAATACCTAAGGAGGCAATTCAAAATCAATGAGTGAGTCTAGCTTAACTGACTCTCAACCATAGGTTCACACTCAGTTAACCACTTGACCAAAACCCTAATTGACTTACCAAACCCTAACTGAAGTTCGAGTGCAATAAATGACTGAATCTCAATTGAAAGAGATCAAACGCATGTCATAGCAAGCCAACCATCAAGTGCTAGTGCTTCAATGACTTCAATGAACCCCGATGAGGTTAACTGAAGCTGAACTGATCATCAGAAGTTGGTGAAGGCACCCTGTTGACTCCAGATCATTAAATAATAATAAATAATCATTAAATAATATTTTTAATGAGAGGAGGTGCCTTAAATGACTGGTTGAACTGATTGTAACCACCAGTTAGCAATTAGGTGCATTAATATCACTCAGATCACCCTCGGAGTGCTCCAGTTAGCCTCCTTGACTGTAGGAGAAGGCTAAGTTATCCTCCTTGACTGTAGGTAGGCATGGGTATGACTGGATGATGGAAATTAATGCTCCACTAATGTTAATTAATGTCAATTCTACTTAGGATAGTGGTTTAACTAGGCCAATTTGACCAAAAAGAGTGTGTATGGTGGTAAATGTCTCCAACGCCCCTCCTTAAGCTATACTCAGGAAGAGTTAGAAAACATAGATGCATAAAAATGATAGGGACCCAGCAATAAAGGCCATAGGTCACCCTGTACAATAAAGTAACTGCTTAATATAACCAAGGAAACGGGGAAAACCTCATGGGAAAAATACCCCCCCTCAAACTAAGCAGTAAATCAAGAATTGGTTCTTCTATGCAGCAGTATCCTGAGATTGTGCATGTGAACCTCTGAATCGAAACTAAATGAATATGTCCAAAGGAATATTCCACTTTGGAGGAAGAACAATGCACTCAACTGAATTAGAAATATAAACAGCTGCATGGTGAAAACTGGACCCATGTAGAGCAACTGAAATCATCTGAAGAGAGAGCAAAGGTTCTTGAGGATTCGAACCATGTGTGGAACAATAAAGAAACTGATATGTTGCATCCTTGAACAGAAAACCATGAGTGGTAAAATAAGCCCCAATTTTTACGAGCAAGTGTCCAAGCAGATGCAGAATGTCTTCCTCTTTACTAGTTCTGTGAGGAGATGAGCTTGTGACCAAAGGTAGAGAATCCCTGGGACTCTGGAGAGCGAATGCTTGAGCTCCATAATATGATATAGCTTCAGAAATATCTATTGATTCACAAAATAAAATATCAGCAACCTCATAAGAGGAAACTAACACCAAATCCCCAACAACAAAATTGAAGAAGAACTGCGGTACTTGATTTTTCACACTGGAATTGGTGAGAGCAGCTACAAGCATGACTGAAAGCTCTTGGATTTTAAAATATGAAAAAAATAATATCAGATCAGAATGTAAATCAGATCTAAATAAGTTCACAACAGATCCAAAACTGTGAAATGAAATCAAATCCCCAGTAGTAGTTTTGTAGGAGACTTGCGGTACTTGTTTCTTCACATCGTTGATGAGAACAGCTACAAGCAGTACTGAAGGTTCATGAACCGGAAATTTTGAACCAAGAAATATCAGATCAGATCCAAATAAGATCATATCAGATCCAATAAGGTTCATATCATATCCAATAAGGTTCATATCAGATCCAAAAGTATGGTCAACCGAGACGGTGGATGCAAAGTTGTCTTTTTCTTCAAAATTCTGAATTTTGGTGCATGCAATCCTGCAGGATTTTGCTGGAAGATCTAGATCATGGGGAGTGAATGTGTCACTCTTATAATATGATATTTCTTCCAAAAAATCCAAGTTTTTACATATTTTCACACCAGCAGCAACATTAGAAGGAGAAAAATCAAATTTCTCTTCACTTTTGAAAGCAATTACTGGTAAATTTTGCACAGAATTCAAAGGAAAATCACTGATGAATGTTTGCATGGAAGTGCAGCAGTATTTTTCTTCAATATCAGAGATTCAAATGTCTTCTTCTATTTCAGAAATACGAGGATATGAGATATCAGAGATCTCATGAACTTCTGGAGCATCAGGAGAAAGAGTCACTGCATGGAGACTTTCTTCAATTCGAATTGACTGTGTAGAAGATTCTGCTTCATCTTCATCTTGAAAAACTTCATCAGAGAGAGTAGAGGCCGATACTTTTGAGAAAAGAACTCTTGTGGTGCTGGATGTGATCTCCAAAGTACTATTATTATCCTCATTGTCCTTGCCAAAGGTTCTATCCAATATTGTCCAGAAATCCTTTGGGTATTCAGTAGAACCAATAAGGTAGTACAAGCTAGGAGAAAGGGCCAGACATATTGCTCCAAAATCTCTATCACCGTCATTTATCCAGCCATTCTCATTCTCATAAGACTCTTTTCCAAGTCTAATAGACACCTCATAGAGACCTCGTCTCTTCAGAGATGCAATCATCTTCAACTTCCATTCTGAATAGCTTGTGAATGGGGTGAGAAGAGGGATTGATGAGTCCATTTGAAGTTGTACTTGTTCAAACCTACAAATCAAAACAAAAGAGGCACCGTAAGGTCAGACAGCCTGAACATTTTAGGCTTTCATCACACCCAGCATAGTCAATCAAGAAAGCTTAATCAACAAGTTCTTTACTTGGGGTATTAAGTGGTAAGCCTTGGCTTCTGGTGCAGTGATGGATTTTTGAGCTATTGCTCAAATTTCATGGAGAAATCTGTCAAAAAGCTTGTTTTTGAGAGATAGATCTTTGATCCACCATATGCTCTGATACCATATTAATCTTGCACATTGATCTAGGAACAAATAATCAATCTCATCAAAGAACAATCAACAAATACTCATGAAATGGTGTTAATCGGGACCAGAATAGTTTCCTCTCTGTATATTCAATAAACAATGAATGGTTACAATAACAATGTCAAGCAATAGCTTGAATGAGTGAAGAATTTGAATACCTAAGGAGGCAATTCGAAATCAATGAGTGAGTCTAGCTTAACTGACTCTCAACCATAGGTTCACACTCAGTTAACCACTTGACCAAAACCCTAATTGACTCACCAAACCCTAACTGAAATCGGAGTGCAATAAATGAATGAATATCAATTGAAAGAGATCAAACACATGTCATAGCAAGCCAACCATCAAGTTCTAGTGCTTCAATGACTTCAATGAACCCCGATGAGGTTAACTGAAGCTAAACTGATCATCAGAAGTTGGTGAAGGCGCCCTGTTGACTCCAGATCATTAAATAATAATAAATAATCATTAAATAATCATTAAATAATATTTTTAATGAGAGGAGGTGCCTTAACTAACTGGTTGAACTGATTGTAACCACCAGTTAGCAATTAGGTGCATTAATATCACTCATATCACCCCCGAAGTGCTCCAGTTAGCCTCGTTGACTATAGGAGAAGGCTAAGTTAGCCTCCTTGATTGTAGGTAGGTGTGGGTATGACTGGATGATGGAAATTAATGCTTCATTGATGTCAATTAATGTCAATTATACTTAGGATAGTGGTTTAACTAGGCCAATTTGACCAAAAAAAGTGTGTATGGTGGTAAATGTCTCCAACGATGGAGCCAAATGTTGTTATCGTGACAAGGGGAGCTGCTGTGACTGGATTAGACCAAGATACACATCATGACCAACCGCGAGTGCGACCATAAGCATACAATAAAGTATTGTTCGACATCTAAAGAGAAAATGAAGTATACTTGGACATGCAACTAGAATTCATCGAAAAGAATTAAGCATCAACGTTTTCTCCTACACTGCCAAGAAGACCAATAATGGAGATGCCTAAAAAGTTTGATCAGTTGTTCCGAAAGAAACTGACAAGAAAGGTTAGTAAACTTAAAGAGTTTTTAAAAAGTTTTTTTTATCACTAATACAAGATAAATATGCTTCTACATAATTGATGGCTCTAATAGAAGAAACTAAAGAAGAAGTGTGACTAGGAAGAAGTGTAAACCATGTGGGAAAAAGATTAAAGACCGATCACGAGTTAAGAATGATTGATCAGATAGGAGATTAGGATATGGAATATATATCCTATAATTGGGCTCTGATGTCAACATTATAACAAGACAAACATGGAAAAGCATGGGGAAACCGCGGCTGGAGTGGTCTCCTATTCATCTCGAATTAGCAAATCAGTCGAAAGTATTACCTATCGGTCGACTGATTCAAGTAATCAACATTGTTGATGAAAGAAACCTGTATCTTGCACTTTTCGAGATCCACTGGGTGATCAATAATCATACCATCATAAATTTTAAGAAAATAATCTTAACATTTGAAGATTCAAAGTTAAGGGTGGTCGCACCAGTTGATCCGCTAGAAGTTTAGAGATAAGTCAAGCCAGTAAATAGTGAAGGATAAGGATACTATCTTGACCATATTTATAAAATCACGTCTGCAAGGAATAATTATGTAAATCCAATGACTAACGAAAAAATTATTTGGGGAATTATTAGTTCATGTACATCATATTCTGGCGAAGCATTGGAAAATTGGTAGAATAGGATGCATGAAGTATCCATGAGAAAGTGCACAAGAATTACATGGTCTATGCAAGGGGTAGGAATTGAGGCAAGTGAGATACCTACCTATGAATTTTTACCTAACCTTTCATATTTTCTGACAGAGTTTGAAGAAAAAGTCACAGAACATCAGTGCTTGTATGCCCTGGAATTTGTGTTGAAAGCTACACCCTCCAGATGGTGGGTCACACATAAAGAATCTATCTTGAAATGGACATAATGTCGAATATTTCTGGAGATAAGGTTTGGAGAAGAGATCATTGATACTGGTTGAAAGTAAACATAATTGACTAATCATGTCAAACATATAGAGTATTGTCATGCAACATGGGAGCCATGTCTACGACAAGAATGCATTCATTAGTTCATACACACGTTGGACATGATACCAAGGAGCTAGTATACATCAATTTAGCTGATATTATGGACTATTGAATGGGATGAATTAGACACTAGATTCATACGCACATTTGAATTTATCAATGATCATCCATCAATTAATGCCGCATTGGAAGTAATCAAGATAAAGATGTTTGAACATATCCCTGTAATGATGAAAAACTTCAATCAAAGTGGCGCAACATTCCAACATTGGATGGAGTGCTATAATGTGACAAGATAACCTAATGACGATGATCCAATAGACAAAAACATACTTGATTCTGAAGGTACATGCGCAGTGGAAGTATTTGGTATTTCGAGTGACCAATTTTTGAATCCACTAAAAGCAAATAAAGTAAATATTGTCTCCCTGAAGAATCCAAAATTTGTCAATATTGGAGATTATTGGGATAACAAGACTGTTGGGAAAATCACAAATCTATTGCATGAGTTTCAATATGTGTTCCCTATGAAATCCTTAAATATTAAAGGGATTTTTGGAGACCTTGTAGAAATGAAGATACATTTAAATCCCGATGTAAAACCTATAAGGCAACGACCATACCGATTGAAGCCGTGGTATAAAGAAAAAAATCAAGGTAGAGTTGGACTGAATGCTGGATGCAGGTATCATAGAACCTGTAGAAGAATCAGAATGTATTAGTCCAATAGTAGTGCAAGATAAAAATACTACTAGTGAAGTGTGGATTTGTGTTGACCTAAGAAAGTTGAATGATTCTTGTATACATGACCCATTTCGAACTCCATTCACATATGAGGTACTAGAGATCGTTGGGGGTCAATAAATTTACTCATTCACTGATGGGTTCTCTGGCTATAATAAAGGAAGACCGACACAATACAAAATTTGCGACAGAGTGGGGTTGTTTCCAATACACGATAATGCCCTTTAGATTCAAGAATGCTCCTCATATTTTTTCCAAAATAGTAGTGGTTTCCTTCAAAGATTTTATTCCTAAATTTCTCGAGGTCTATTTTTACAATTGGATAGTATTTGGGGTCACTAAGAATCATATTGAGATCCTCAAGATGATGCTGGAATGCTATCTCTAGTATGAAATTTCACTGAACTTAAAGAAATGTATCTTTTCTGCCCTGTTTGGAATTTTGTTGGGTGATGTTGTTTGCCATGATGGAATATTGGTTGACCCCGCTAAAATTGCAATTATCCTCGACTTACCACCACAGTGAAGCAATTGAGAGAAACATTGGGACATACAGGATACTACCGAAAATATATCAAAGGATATGTGGAGGCGACTTCTCCGATGGAGAAATTATTGAAGAAAAATGTTAAGTTCCAGTGGATGGGAATTTTCCAAGAGAGTCTGGATACTTTAAAGAATAATATGGTTACAATGCCCATACTTGCAGTTCTAGAATAGAAAAAGGAATTTCATGTACATGTCGATGTGTCATCTGTCATGGTTAATGTGGTACTAGCACATCCTAAAAAAGGGTTGATTGTTCATCCTATTGCCTTCACTAGCAGAAAATTATCACCACCAGAGAAGGACTAGATATGGTATATGCTCTGTAAAAAATAAACATTACTTGCTGGGTGGACATTTCAAAATGTACATAGATCATTCAGCATTGAAATACCTGGTTAATAAGCCAATATTGGGGGGGAAGATTTACTGATGGCTTCTCTTTTTTCTGGAATTTGACGTTGAAGTTATTGTTAAATCAGGTCGACTGAATTCAATACCATACCATTTGTTGAGGATTGAAAGTGGCAACGAACCTGGTAACCTCGACAATAGTATCCCTTATGCATGACTATTTATGATAACAATGTTTAACAATCATTATAGAGACACCATACAATTTTGAGTATGGAATATGCACCAACTGAATTTAGTACTGCATAGAAGAAAAAATTAGTTGTGAGAGTTGCAGACTTCCAGTTGATCGCTAGACAGTTATATAAAATGGGCCCTGATGAGATTCTTCGTCGCTGTGTCTTGGAACATGAGAAACCAATGATACTAAATGAAGTGCATGCTGGTGTCACAGGAGGCCACTTTGTTAGAAAATCTATAGTACAAAGGATATTGGAAGTAGGATTGTGATGGCCCACCATGCATGTATATGCCTGAGAATACTGTCGTAGTTGTGATGTCTGTCAAAAAACTAGAAAGCTGTCATGACGAGATGAAATGCCATTAGTACCCCAAATAACTATGCATACATCTGATAAATTGGTCATTGATTTTGTGGGCCCTATTAGTCCAACAGGGAAGTGCACAGATGTAAGATATATAATTATTGTGACTGACTACCTTACCACATGAGCTGAAGTAGTTCCAGTAAAATATTGTAGTGTTGCGATTGCTGCTACTTTTTTGTTTGAAAATGTTGTGACTAGATTTGGATGTCTGAAATTTTGATAAGCGACCAAGGTTCACACTTTCTCAACAAGTTGATTGAGGAATTTAAGAAATAATTCCAGATCCATCATAGAAATACAACGCCATATCACCCTCAAGCGAATGGTGTTGTTGAAGCATTTAACAAAAAATTGGAGAATGCATTGACACAGATTTGCAATGTCCAAAGAGATGACCGAGATCAGAAAATTTCTGCAGTACTGCGGGAATATCACACGACATGTAAGAAGTTGACAAGATGAAATCTATTTCGATTGGTATATGGACAAGAAGCTATGATGCCAATGGAATACATTGTACGCAACGTAATGATTGTTATGATCACGGAGATGAAAAATGTTTCTACTACCGAGGAAAGCATGTCACAGCTGATACAGTTGGAAGAAGATCGTTTTGTTGCAGGATATCATCAAAATGTTGAAAAATAATGACACAAAGTGTGGCACAATCGCCACATCAAGAAAAATAAATATCAGTTTAGAGGACTTGTTCTTCTGTATGATAGAAAATTCTTTAAGAATCTGGAGATTGGATGGAACACTTGTTTAAAGACCGTTAAGGGGAAGTCGGCTAAACCCTTATCACGGTAGCCACGACTAGGTCAAATGAAAAAGAGAGAGAGAGAGAGAAAGAGAGAAAAATAAAAAAAACCACCTAAAAAAATTGTGTTTGATCAGAGGAAATAAGCTATCACCAGAGGAAGAAAAAAGCGCCGTACACTACTAATATGTTGTAGAGAGAAATTTTCACTGACTCTATTTGTTGCAAGAAAATAAATGATGGAAAAGGAAATCTATTTGTCACATTAGAAGGAAATATGTCGAAGGATGGATACTGGTCAGAGGAAGAGAAATGTTGTTTCAAGTTAAAATAGAGTCACAGAAATGACAAATAGCCATAATTAATTCAAATGCAGTTGTAATTAATTTAAAAGCATTAGAGATTTTGGCGACGTGCTTTTTGGTCACTTCCTTCTTTATTGCACAATAACTATCATTGTTGTGACATGATAGTGGGGACATGCATAAAAGTTTCCTAATAATAATTTGTACAATCAACCCATGTAACAAAAAGGACAACTACCTTTCCATTTATTACCCTCTCTTGTGGAGGACTGATGGAATGAACGACTAGACGTTATCACCATTCGTGCCCGAGTCTTTAGTTCATTATTCTACATTTGAGAGAGAGATTGTTTTCTACAACTGCAATAGATGAACTAATTTTTCCATGAACCATGGTTATTTCAAATTTTTAGTAAAACCACAGTTGTAGAATTTGGTGTCGCGACTCCATCACCCATACCCATTATGGAAGACACTTCTAGATATGTTCTAGTGAATCCTATGGTTTCCAAAGAGGATGAACACGTTCCATTTATCCCTACAGTTAGGTTAATACCATACCCACTGGCTCCTCTCATAGAACAATGAGGAAACGTTCTGGAAGCCGAAAGAAGAAAGCACCAGCACCAGCACCACCAGAGGAGGAGGAAGAATTAGGGTCTGCAACTATGCTGCCACCATATGTTCCACCAAGAAAATATATAGCACCAAAAATTAGAGTTCTAAAGAATGCACAATACCCACTGGTAGCACCAACTGTGTCGGAAAGAGTTCAGGTATCGCAGAACATTCTTCCAAACCTTAAGAAGCTAATTTTTTATTATCATGAAACACATAAATATCCATATTTGGAAATGAAGAACTACATGGTTTTTATACAAGAAACAACATATGGCTTGAAGCGCTTAGCTCCAATGGAATGGGCGAGAGGACTGGACCAAGCAGGTTTACTGTCACTAATGGGCTGATGCACAATCATGGACTCCTTTAAAGACACTTTAGATGCCACATAATACTGGAAAAACCTGGAAATTCCGACTTTAGGTGACAATTAGGGGTACTTCCCTAACTTATTTGAAGATGAAGTAAACAAAAAAAAGATAGGTAATTGAACCAGCTTTCATAATATATAACATTTATGTAGATAAAATGTGTGTAAATGATTGTAAAATTAGTTTCCACAAAATTTCATTTTCAAATTTTCAGCACATCATAACATATATGTTTGTGCGGGTGCAACAATATCTGAGGTAAATGATGTCAATTTGGGATAACATATTGTAGACATATAAAGGGAATATGGGCCTAGTGTAACACTATTTATTCAAATTTTTTCATGAATTATTTATTATTATTATTAATTATTGAAGTCAGAAAAGCTTGAAATGAAAACGTTCTATGCGGGTGCAACACTTTGGGGGAAAAAATTAATGAAATCCTTGATTTCTATATATAAGATCATAGAGATTGCTCTATTCTAGTGCACCATATAGTTTTCTTGGGAAATGGTGAAGGCAATCAAAAGTTATATAAAAAACAATTGATGTATTTATTTTCAAAAATTGACGTGTGTCATTTAGAAAAATAATAATAAATAAATAAAACATACTTTTGAAGGAAAAAATTACATATTCAAAATCATAAGGTCGTACTCTACAATATTCTAAATTTTCATAAAAAGATATTGTGTTTGTCACAGCAAAACACGCCATCGAAACTGAGCATATTGATAGAGTTCTAAAAGACGGACAATAGCCCTGGTTTATTTGTCCTAGCCAATAGGTTTGGTAGTCTGAAGCTATTTCCGAACATAATGGAAAACTTTATTCCCATTGAGTTTTTTAATTTTAAAAACACCCATATGTGTTATAACGCATATGCGTTTTGTAGTTATACATATCGCATATGCGATTCATAACGCATATGCATTTTGTATTTAGTAGCTTCGAGAGTAAAGAAGCGTTTACCAAGTTAGTGGATAGTCTTTGGAAGAAACACCATCTAAAAATAAAATATCATGGTAATTATTGACCCCTCCAAAGCGGTTTAGTGTTGAAAAAGGACGACGCTTACCCTAAAATTTGTGAATGGTTGTGGATAATGAGGTCATATTATTGGAGGTTCAAGGAACTTGTCCATGGTTCTTAAGACATAGAAGATGTTTTTTAGACTTAATGATTGAGTTTTATTGCCTAACCTTTCTCTAAGGCTTAAAACTCATATCTAGCTCTAAAATATTCCTAATGGAACCAACACATCCACTATGAGGATAAGGATTGCGAGATCATTTATGTTTTTTTCAAGCATTTTTTTTTTGTGTGGACACACAAAAGCATATTTTATGGCCTAAGACCAAGGTGTCATCTCTTGACTATGTTGAGGCACCATGATGTATACATTATGCTCGAGAACTCATAATCATACTAATATTCCCACTTGGAGGAAAAATATCTTCTTAAGACAACCTTTTTTTCGTTCAGGGAATCATTCTTGGGTCAAGATTCATATAACATTAATTTAGGGCATACGGTACATGGTTTCTCCCACAATTATGTCCGGGACCTTAATACCCATGCGTAGTGCTCAAAACATCCTACTATTTCCAAATACCCCACCTGGAGGCTACGTAGTATGCTCATGAGGTCATGTATGGTGGATCTATTTCATTATTAAAACTATATTCTAATAATTTTTCTTTATGGTACAAGTCCTAGGTTTCCTACCTTAACAATGTCCAAGACCCATGGATTCATATCTACTATCAAAAACCTTCTAATGACATCCATGTAACCACTCGAAGGAAAGGGTAACTTCAAGAGGACATGGCTGGTAATTTGAGGTGTTACTCATGGTCATGGATTCCTAGAATATTTTTTCAGAGTCCAATCCCAATTTTTACTCCCCCAACAATGTTGAAGGCCACACGACCCATACCTAGTGCTAGTAAGTTATGTGAGGTGATTCGAGGTATCATTTTAGGCCTTTAATGAATACAATATTCCTTTATGGACTAAGGCTTGGGTTTACTTCATCAACCATGTGTAAGGACTTGAGAACCATGTCTACTATTTAAAACCTCTCGATGGCATGTTTATCCCCAGTTTTTGGGTAGGGATACCATCAATAGGTCCTCTGTGGTAGTTTGAAGTGTCCTTATTGACCTTCAATGACTAAGGGATTCATTTAGGGCCCAAGGCTTTTGTTTCCTCCCATTGCCATGCATATCCCTAATCTAAGGCCAAAGACCCCCTAAAGAGGTCATGTGTGGTGGCTTGATACATTATTATTTCCTGTGGATCCATAGAAGATTCCTTTAGTGTCTACTACCTGGGTTTCCTGATCGTTCAACCATGTCAAGGGTCTCTAAAACCATCCTTAGGGATTAAAACAACCTAATGGTGTCAATGCCCACACAAAAAGCTAATAATGGCCTCAAGAGGTAACATATGGTGGTTTGAGGTGTTATTGGTGGTCCTAGATGCCTAGAAGCTTCATTTAGGGCCTAAAGTAGAGGTTTCATCCCTTGACAATGTCTAAGACCCTAGGTCCCTCCCTCCCACTTGTATTTATTTCCCTCCCACTGATCCCTTCCCTTTATATTTGTCCTCCCTCCAGTCCCCCCCATATCTCTCCCCTACCCATCCCTCCCTTTCCCTTATATTTCTCCTCCCTTCATCCCCCCCATATATGTCCCCTACCCATCCCTCCCTTTCCCTTATATGTCCCCTTCATCCCCCCCATCACTTAAGCAATGTAATTTTGGGCCATGAGCCACCCCATAGATCGTTTAGATGGAATATTGGGAGTATAAATGGTATTATAATGGGATAAGGGTGCCATTATAGGGTTTTGGATGGGAGGGATGGGTCTCTAGACATTGACTATAGTCATGGAAGAGAAGACAATAAGTCCCTAAATCAACACACATGCATTATAGATGGAATATTTGGCCTTTAGTGGGATATGGGTGTCATTATGAGGTTTTATGCACTAAGGATGGGTCTGAGGGTCTTAACCATGGTAATGGGACAATAGTGTAACATAAACAAGTCTTAAACCACTACAAATGGCCTTTAAACGGGATATTTAGCCTTAATATGGGATATATGTTCCATGAGACTATTTTATGCATTGAAGATTCTTTAGGAGGCATTGACCATGTTCATATAGGAACCATTATGAATATTTCTAGACAAGAGATAGTTCCGAAGACACTAACATGGTCGAAGGATAGGTCTGGAGGTATTAACCATGGGTATGGGTTCCATTATAAGGTTATCAAATGTAAATATTTTATATGCACTAAATCGCATATGTGATTCAGTGATCACATAATAGAAACTGAACATTAAGTAAAAATAAGTGTATTCATATCGCATATGCGATATAATGCATATGTGATAAAACGGACATGCGTTATATCACATATGCAATATGTGTTTTATAAAAATTATTGGGTTGCGGGCCGTGGGCCAGGCTTACTGTAGCAAAATACATAATTACTCTAAACCTGCACACAAAGAACTATTCAGCCTGCAATTTAATCATTTCTTACACAAATCCATAGGTTTTGTACAATTTTGGGTTGATTTCAATCCCTAATGTACATAATAGAGGTTGAAAGTCAGGGAGGAAGGTGCTTGCACCAGAAGAAGCTTAAAATAAAAAGGAAAAGAAGAGGGAATATTCAAGAAATCATCAGCATTCATTGGATGAGGCAATTACTTCCCATTCCCGCTCAACAGATACCTAACATAGAGGCTTAGGAAGATAATGCAACATTAAATCAAGCTAGTTATATGGGAGATAATATTCTTGATCCATTATTAAGCGGAAAATCTTGTGAAGAGTTCAATAATTATGTTCCTCACGATGCAAATGTGACTCTACAACAACCATGCTAGGTGGTTCGATCTCCTAATTGAAGTTGTCATCTTGTAGTGGATGTAAACGTCCCTCCAGCATATCAAACGACAAGAAATCTTGCATCAAAACGAAAGAGAACTCCTAAACGCATACAAGTGGATGAGAGAGAATTGGATTCCATGGAAGGCAAGGTGGCTAAACGCCATATACTTCGCCATTGTTCTGCAATAATGAAAGAATATTTTGATAACAAATCCGAATCCAGTAAATGCCACTTGTTTTTAGGTTTTCCTTTATCTAGAAATATGGTAAGTATTAGAAATTTTTTAGGAATAAGAACATTGAATAATATTGAATCAATTAATCACATTGTTAAATCTCTTGCTGTTGCATTACATCAATTGGTAAAAAAAATCATTCATAGGACTGTAATGTGGCTCACTGTGTATTGGGTGAATCAATTGTATGTAGATCCACAAGACAATGTCATTTACTTAAATCCACATCACAAATTGTTCCTTTACATCCAAATAAACTTAAAAAATATTCAGTAAGAAGAGACAAACTTGATGTAGAGGGACAAATGGAAACATTACGGGAATTTAGTGGTATGTTTCCCCGTAAAGACATGAAGTTAGTCGAAGCAGTAAAGGGCCTGGTGCACACTTTTTGGCACGATAACACTAGGGCTTCTTCTAACACAAAGGATGTGTTAAAACTATGTAGGGGTTCTAGAAACAATGAACCTCATGTTAAACATTATCTTGACATTACACAAAATCAATTGTTCGAGATGCTTAAATTTTCCCACATAGAGCTAAGGCTTGGGAAAATATCTTTTGAAAAATGCAAGCCTTGGTATGTTAGAATCAGTACCATCCGGAACACTTGTTGTCGTAGATACCACATATATTTTGATCTATATTACCATATATTTGCACATATACGCCGTTTTTTGCATCCTAACCATGTGCAGGAATGCCCAAGTACATTTCCGCCAATGTCATCCCGATATTTCATCCAAAGCATTATGTGTTTGAGGCAAGATGGGTAGACACATTACTTAAAACAATGTGTAGAGGGTTCTTGCAACAATTGTGCTAGGCTATCATTATGGTCTTATTGCATCCATGAGAGTGAAAATCAAGCATTCGGGAATGCAATTGTTGAGAAGCAGAACTATCGGTATAAGACATATCAGCTACATGATGGGAAATAAAGCAGGAATATTAAATTGGCGACTTCATGGGTAAATTGTTGAATATTGACATATTAATATTCATGTACATACTTTTATGTTGTTTTATAACACTGTTTATTTTTTTACACCAGGTGCAAGTATGTGATTTTATTTCAGAGTTTCATGGAAAGATCCAATAGTACATTCAACATGTTGATATGGCACGGTGGTAAGGTGAGCAATGCAGAATATGCCAGGACACCTTCCCTCTCGGAACAATACTATCAGTGGTTGACTTTGGGAAAAATTACACCCTACAACCACAAAATGAAATACAAAGTCAATACTATCACTCAGAGCAGGTGAGCATAATGGTGCATATCACGTATCGACATGGGTTAGATAGAAATGAAGAGAAACGTGTGATACTGAAATAAAGTCACTTCTACATAAGTGACGACCGAACCCATGACATCCATTACATGCAACATTGCTTTAAATTATTCTATGATCATGTGATAACTATGGATATACCATTTTATCGTCATTTCATTTGGTCAGATGGTTGTGTTGGACAGTTCAAGAATGCACGTGTATTTGAATGGTTGTGTTTGTTGCACATAAAATATAAGGTGCCACATATATGAAACTACTTTGAAACTGGTCATGGAAAAGGAGAGCACGATGGTGTTGATGCATGCATAAAAACTACCCTTCGAAGGAAAGAGATGAAGTTTACAGGTGCTCGCCTTAGAGACACCGCATCTATAGTGAAATGGTGTGCATTTGTCATGGGAGAACAAGAAACAAGGAAACGCCTAGTGTAGAGAATATTCTGGGAGCTGACAAATGTGGATCGATCCCAAACACATCAGGTGAACATAGTGCATGGAACTCGACAATTTCATTCAATTAGAAGCTTAGACAACCCAGCCCTACAAATTTGGACAAGATTGTTGGAATATAATAAATCCACTCATAAAATAATTAATCATTATTTGATTAATTTCCTACCCACTAGCTTAGATAGTTGTCATCCACTTGCACCTTAGAGTCAACACTTGCCATCTATATCCCAGTAATGATTTATTTCTGATTCTGGGTTTATCTTAACCACTTTATAGCCATCCAGAATTGTTAACTGCGCTTTACAGCGGATTCTGCTTTATTCTGCTTTTTCTGCTTTATCTTGATTTTCTGTGGATAAGGTAAAGCTAGTCAACTAGGAAACTGGAAGCTTTTGTTGCCAACCCATCCTCCATTATTTTCTCTCCATATTCTAGGATTAGAAAGTATTTCCTTCACTCATCATCACTCACACATTCTATTTATAATTCATGAGGTGCTTGATAGATTGGGAAAGTGCTTTAGTCAACTATGGGGTTTATCATAATTAGTAATCCTGCTTTATGAGCTAGCTTGAGTTGTCTTCTAGCAAATCCTTTTTCCTTTATAAGGATGTATTACCTATGTAATAATATCAATTATCATTTATTGATCATTCATTAATGTGTTCTCATTAATTCTTCTTCTTCTCTCCTTATACTAATTCTCTATAATTCTATGTGAGGTTAATTGTGTGCCTCGATCCTTAAGCCTGTTTATAAAATTCCTTATGCCATCAAGGCTTTAGAATTTCTACAAATATTGAAGGCTCTCTTTTGCAGTTCCTGTAGCATCAATGAATGGGATGATTGTGAGTATATATATACAGTTGATACATGGGATCGAGTGACACTTGGCACCAATTTCAAGGGGGTTAATGAAATATACCATTTGGAAGATGACCAGACACATATTTCTACATAATATTATCACACATCGGATCGCATACAAGTAGGTACAAAAAATTAAATTACTAGTACCTAAATTAGAAATTTAATTTATGTATTGTTAACTTGACCTAAGTAGAATTTAATTTATGTAGAAATTAGAAATGCAAGACCTTATTTAAAAAATGTATTGTTAACTCGACCTATTTCCTTTCACATGTTAGATATATGTAGTGGTTGCCCCAAAAAATAATGAATGGGGTTCTGACTATTGTTTGGCACGTTTCTTAGAGGGGAAACAAACCATTCTTGAACCTGTTACAGATGATGAAAATATTGAATTCCCAACTGTCTAGATGTTTATAAAAGGGGACTACTTGACACTTGCAGCATAACAGAAAACGAAGGGTGGGTATGTATATCAGGATTATACTCTAGGAGCTATTGTATACCACTTCACCAACCTAGTAGTTGGTATAAACATCAAGCTGTGCACACTTGGTCACAAAAATAGGTCACGTGTACGATAATTTATACCTCATATAGAGCACAAAAGGTTGATGGACTCCATCGGCAACATAGATGATCTAGATGGCCTACTCATTTGAGTGCATTGTCAGGTGCGTTATTTAACCTTTAAAGTGCATGCTAAAGCACAATTTCAATTATTTAGCCTTATTTTATTCCCAATGTAATAAACCTATGATTGACAGATACCATTCACAGTCATAATATTATTTAGAGGATGGTGGACACTATAAACACGATCATACAACCTTAGGTGAGTTATCTATAAATCATGTTTGCATATTTTCATTGGGTTCTATTTATTTTCTTATAAGAGTACTAATGTTTAGCCTTTCGTGTTCCTAGGATACAAACACCATCTATGGCACATTGGAGGCGCCAAGAACAAAACGGTGTCTTTAGACGCCAACAAATAGAAATAAGAAAATAACATGCTCTCGAGTTTTTGAAATTTACTTTTTTTCATGTTTTTTATATTAATTTACATTTAATTACATTGCTGGGTCAACTCTTGCAACTATTTCATTGGTGGGTCAATGCATGAAAACCATCGACCGTGGTTGTGTTGGTAGGGTTCCCATATCAGCCTTTCCCATACAGACTTGCAGAAGCCAATGACATACAATTTTGCTGCTCCGTTTGGTTTTTCGCTCTCGGATCGAAAGTCACCAAGTGTCCCTGAATGACATTTTCATGTGACTTTCAACTGGACATAACTCGGAAACCAGAGGTCGGGTCAAAGAACCATAGACTCCATTGGTCTCCTAGCATGCGATTACCTCTAGGTGGCCCTCTCCCTCGTGTTTTCAAGGTCCAGTGACTTCATTGTGCATTGATTTTGTAAACTAGGGTTTTGCTCAGTTTCCTTCAATGCAAATCTTGAATTGGTGGGTCAGCTCTGTAAAAACCTTGACCATGCCTGTGTTGGTAGGATTCCCATATCGGCCTTTCCCATACAGACGTGCAGGAGCCAATGACATGCAATTTTGTTACTCTGTTTGTTTTTTATCTCCCGAACTGAAAGTCACCAAGTGTACCTGAATGACATTTTCATTAGACTTTCAACTGGACATAACTCAGAAACTGGAGGTCGGATCGAAGAACCATTGACTCCATTGGTCTCTTGGCATGCGATTACCTCTAGGTGGCCCTCTCCCTCATGTTTTCAAGGACCACTGACTTCATTGTGCATTGATTTCATAAACTAGGGTTTTGCTCAGTTTCCTTCAATGCAAATATTGAATTGGTGGGTCAACTCTGCAAAACCCTCGACCGTGCCTGTGTTAGTGACATCTTTACAAGTTATGAGATGGAATAAGAAACACATGTACATGTACAAATTCAAAACCAACTAGGGTTTCATGAACTAAAAATTGCATGCTATCACCAGGGTTGAGAAGCTATGATATGGAACTAGGGTTTAGTGACCTTTTTACAAGTTATGAGATGGAACTAGAAACACATGTACATGTACAAATTGAAAACCAACTAGGGTTTCATGAACTAAAAATTGCATGCTATCACTAGGGTTGAGAAGTTATGAGATGGAACTAGAAACACATGTACATGTACAAATTGAAAACCAACTAGGGTTTCATGAACTAAAAATTGCATGCTATCACTAGGGTTGAGAAGTTATGAGATGGAACTAGGGATTAGTGACCTCTTTACAAGTTATGAGATGGAACTAGAAACACATGTACATGTACAAATTGAAAACCAACAAGGGTTTCATGAACTACAAATTGCATGCTATCACTAGGGTTTAGAATTTATGATATGGAACTATGGTTTTATGACCTCTTTACAAGTTATGAGATGGAAGTAGAAACACATGTACATGAACAAATTGAAAACCAACTAGGGTTTCATGAACTAAAAGTTGCATGCTATCACTAGGGTTGACAAGTTATGAATGGAACTAAGGTTTAGTGACCTCTTTACAAGTTATAAGATGGAACTGGAAACACATATACATGTACAAATTGAAAACCAACTAGGGTTTCATGAACTACAAATTGCATGTTATAACTAGGATTGAGAAGTTATGAATGGAACTAGGGTTTAGTGACCTCTTTACAAGTTATGAGATGGACGTAGAAACACATGTATATGAACAAATTGAAAATCAACTAGGGTTTCATGAACTACAAATTGCATGCTATCACTAGGGTTGAGAAGTTATGAGATGGAATAGGCTTTAGTGACCTCTTTACAAGATATGGGATGGAACTAGAAACACATGTACATGTACAAATTTAAAACCAACTAGGGTTTCATGAACTACAAATTGCATGCTCTCACTAGGGTTGACAAGTTATGAGATGGAACTAGGGTTTTATGACCTCTTTACAAGTTATGCGATAGAACTAGGGTTTTATGACCTCTTTACAAGTTATGAGATGGAAGTAGAAACACATGTACATGAAGAAATTGAAAACCAACTAGGGTTTCATGAACTACAAATTGCATGTTATCACTAGGGTTGAGAAGTTATGAGATGGAATTAGGGTTTAGTGACCTCTTTACAAGTTATGAGATGGAACTAGAAACACATGTACATGAACAAATTGAAAACCAACTAGGGTTTCATGAACTACAAATTGTATGCTATCATGAACTACAAGTTATGAGATGGAAGTAGAAACACATGTACATGTTATGTTATGGTATATATGCTAGTATTGTAGGGTATGGTATAGTATATTAGTATGATATGGTATGTTAGTATGGTATGATGTTAGTATCATAGGGTATTGTAGGGTATGCTGTTAGTATTGTAGGGTATGGAATGGTATATTAATATGGTATGGTATGTTAGTATGGTATGATGTTAATATGTTATGTTATGGTATGTTAGTATTTTAGGGTATGGTATGGTATATTAGTATTGTATGGTATGTTAGCATGGTATGGTGTTAGTATCATAGGGTATGATATCGTATATTAGTATGTTAGTATGGTATGATCTGTTAGTATCATAGGGTATTGTAGGGTATGATGTTAGTATTGTAGGGTATGGTATGGTATAGCTCACATGCATGCATGACTTAGAAGTAGAAACACATGTATGATGTTATGATGTTAGTGGTATGGCTATGATGTTATGATGTTAGTGTATGGAATTTAGGTAGTGTATGGTATGGTTATGATGTTAAAAAGTTGAGGATAGCCATAATGTTAAAAAGTTGATGATAGTTGAATTTAGGTAGTTGTATGGTATGGTTATGGTTAGGGTGTCTAGTGATTATCTCCCATGAATTACTTAATCGTTACTTGATCTTAGTTGGGTGAGTTATAAATTATTCCTTTAAGTATTGAAAATTCATACTATCACACAGGTGAACCACACATATCATAATATCACATAGGTGAACCACACATATCATGTTCCAAAATCAAGTCAACCATATTTGTATAAATATGAACATTGCTTTATATTATATATGTATACAAATAATGTTACAAAAATTGGCATGCCACATGGCCATAATACAAAATAGTGGATCAAACTGTACATTTGTGTGTATAGAAACAAAAAGTTACATGTATATATCCCCTTTAAACATTTATTCTATTTATCCGACCTTTCACTACCGCTGTCAATGTCTTCTAAGAAGTCTAGCTTTCTTTTTCGATTGCTCAGTGGTGATCCCCAATGCTGAACAAGAGGGATAGGTCGCATTAGCAGAGACTGTAGAAAAACCAAAATTTGTAAGTTAGTTTACCAACCTATAAAAATTCTATGTACATTTGTTCAAATTAAAAACCAATATAACATTTTTACTTACTGTACGTGAGTAAGTAATGGTGGGTTGTGGTGCCTCACTAGCAATGAACCCGATTGGGTTCTCTTCAAGCACCACTTGCTCACTACCAAGTTACATAA
>LPNX010688712.1:0-33341 GCA_001517045.1 Pseudotsuga menziesii
ATGGTACTACACAGTCCTCTTGACCTACTTTTGGGATCATTTGTTGGACATTAATAAAATAATCTTATCTTATCATAATTCTTTTTGTTACCTTCATCATATTCTTAATGTGTTACTTTCATTATATGCTTAATGTACATATTGTGTGCCAGTCAGCTGTTAGATTACCACAAGGTTAGTTAAGCACACAAAGTTTACACCACCAGTTTTAGATTGGGTACCATCATCAAAATGGGGGCAAGTGCCCAAACATTTCCCAAGGATTTATTTCCAAGGAAAAAAAAACACCAATGTTCCACCAAGTTTCTAGGATATGCAAATTTGGGATCAAGGGAACACATCCAAGGGGACATGTGGAATCACCCCACAAAATCTATGGAACATTGAAGTCTCCAACATAGGAGGCCAGCCCAAATACTAAAAAGATTTAACATATGAGAATTGAAGCGTTAACCATTAAAACTATTACATAAAAACAATCTAAGCTTATCCAATTGGCAAAAGCACACCCAAATGCTAATATCTAGCACACGGTAGCAAGAGAACAAGTCTAGAAGTACCCTGTTCTGAGCATTTTCTTCCAGCAATGCTAGACCCTGTTTTGAGTATTTTCTCCCAGTTGCAACGTCACAACCAACAGCCACGTAATATTAAATGTTTGAGGTATTTATTGTCCAGAAGCAGAAAATAATTAAGTATTTACTATTCACTGTACCCACAATATCCAACAAGGGATTATGGCAAATACTTGAGGTATTAAGTTTTAACTTTTAACTATGGCCAAAACAATAAATATCCAGCAGCAAGGTTTCTACGATTCCAACAATCCACGGCATCCAGCAGCAAGAATTATGTTTCACAGCATCTAGGAGTCACAGGCCGAAGGTCTCAACTCTCCCTCACATGGTCTCCCTCACACTGCAATGCCCACATAGCCTCACTGCTCACACAAGTTAAAAGACATTGCACAGAACTCACAGTCCCACTAAATGGCTTCATTTGTGCAGCCCCACTAAATGGCTTCATTTGTGCACCATGCTTTGCATTAGCAACAACAACACTATTAATCTTCTTCCAACTTTTATTAGCTTCTGCTAATTTAACTTGACCCCCAATTCGGCTTCTTCATGCATCAATCTGTGTTAAATGCTATATAACATATAGGAATCTACCAATTGATTGGATTTTTAAATCAGGTATTGCTGCTCTTGTTGTTAAGAGATTCCAACAATTAAGGGGGTAGAATTTTTTATTCATTGAGGCTTTAAATATGTCCCAAGTCACAGCCTACATGGAACCAATATTTATCTTGCACTCACATAAATCCTCCCACCACAGCAAGGAATGTGCCTAGAAATCATTTTGATTCATGTATGCGGATTAAACAGGACAACATGCCCGGGTTTGCTTTCAATCATCCATAGAACTGCTGAGGGCTCACAGAGCTCCATCCATATCAAATGAGATCACAAATTATCCATGTCACCATCACATAAACCAAATATCTACTAATTTGGACTCCAAGGCATCATACTAAGCCATCCATCCATGATAAAACAAATGCAATCAACAAAGGAGGTTCATGACCTAAGCATATATTAATGATCATGAACCAGTTGAGATTAAGAAGACAGTTCTTGGAGCACCTAGGCTCTATGCATAGCAACAAAAACAATTAATTAAGGATGCTATTGAAATTTGTAGGAGCATGGTTGCTAAAGATATCTTGAGTTGCACATAGGCATACAATTCAGTTCCAAAATTTATTAACTAGACATATAATTGCAAAAGAATCCTGACATTGAGGGAACAAAGAAGATCAATCAATCAATTGGTTGATTGGTTCCAATTATTTCAAAGTATTTTGGGAATTAGTACCTAACATATGAAAATTATGCCAATTATATTAGAGGAATTTTGGTCTCATACCAATAGGTCTCCTACGATGAATGGAGAAAACCTAGCAACCATTTGTCTAGGTGGATTCAGAACACAAGGAGGAGCTTGAAAGTCTAGAGGGGTTTGAACAGTTGGTGGGATAAAAGGCTGAAATCTTTGAACAACAAGGTTTCTTTCTTCAATTTTCATAGAGTTTTGATTACGCAAATCAAAGGCAATCTTTGTCGTTCTTGAAATAATCCATAATGTCGTTGTAATAAGTTATCTAGTTACTTCTATGATTTCTCTATTCACACTATATTCTTTGTGATGAAACCTTGGGGTCCTAACACCCTTGATTAGAGAGTGTCATTGTCCCATCTTTCTTTCGTTGCAATACTAACAAAGCAAAATGTTTTCAACAATTTGTGTGCTTCAAAAATTGAAATGAGCACTAAGGGCATTTGATCTTGAATTTTGCATTATCACTAATTAAGCTTGGTCATATTTGACAAGTCTAGTGATTTATGAGACTTTGGGTTACATCACAATGATGGATTCACCTTACCAAACATTCACACCATGCACATTTCTAATGGGACAACATCAAACTCTACTTCATCAACATAATTGATTGGATGATGAAATTTAACTTGCTATGTACAGTTCAACAACTGCATGCAAAACGATATTTTGATACCAAACTGTGCCTATTTAAATAACAACAAATTTATCATTCATACAAAACTACAATATAATGGGAAATCAATATGTATTATACAATGCCATAAATAAATTATCAGATCATTCTCAAACAATAAATGTGCAATTTCAACTCTGGAAATTCACTAAAATAAATATTCTGTAGAATAATTTCAACCATGTCCTGAAAATTGTGTACAAATATTAAAGCTAGAAGAGAATGTGAAGTGTTTTGCTTCTCAACTCTTTATATCAAAGAATACCTAAGTGTACAAATTCAGGACGACGAAAAGACAAATTAAAAGAAAGAAAGAAAGAAAGAAAAGATTTGTTATTACTGTCAGCTCTTGTGAGTAACGATTGGTTGAGATGTCCTGCACATCACGCTTAATTCCCTTTGTAAAAAATATATGTTAAGAGTACATGCATTTTGATATTTCTCAAAAAATGTGTAAGAGAGGACCATTAAATAACGAACAATTCCAAGAGCTCTTCCCTCAAAAGGATCAGATAATTCTTTAAATTATTTTTAGTGGAAGCATTGTATACAACAAACACAGAAATAGGCTTAGCTGCACTATATGTACTCTGTGAAACATATCAAGAACACTACAAAGTTTGAGAACATATAGTAGTTATAACTGGTATGGTATTCTACATAGATCTTCTAAAGAATCTAGACGTTTGCACATATCTACTATGTTAGACCAGTAGCTGCATAATATTCATGCCAATCAGATATCTTGAAAATAGACCAGCAAATCACTCTTAGTTGGGTCTTTCCAAAAATTTCCCAACAAAAGCTCTCATATAGGCATTTCCATTAACTTAGTCCCTTTGCTAGGCATGAGAGAAACTTGAAAGCTGGTCAAGGAAACAAAAGCCAGCATAAGCTTGATTTATAGAATAACGTTGACCAAAAAACAAACACATGGAAAGGAAACAGATGGGCACCAAATGAAAGGAAGCAGGAGTTACTTGAAATGAAGTTGCGAAAATCACCTTTAATATTGATGTATTTTCCCAATGATCTTAGCCAAATGTTTGAGGGTGGCCTTCTATATCTCCAAGAAACTTGACAACCTGCAGCATATTAGGGCACTTGACAGGATCATCATGAGTGCACATTGAGGCCACATGCATCATTTGAAGCATTTGAAACCTCCAAGATCCATTACAAGTGACAAAATCCAAGGCCTCATTTGCTTGCCCTTTGTTGATCATCTGTTGAACCGATCCTACTAGATTACCACCTTCTATATCTTTGAAATTTGGTCCAGTTGGTTCCTTCCCTGTGAGCATCTCAAGCAAAATGACCCCAAAGCTACGGACATCGTCTCTGGTTGTTGATCTCCAACTCTGACCATATTCTGGAGGTATATATCCAAAGGTACCTACTATATATATTCTCATGTGAGTCTCACAGGCACTAATAAGGCGTGCCAATCTGAAGTCTGCAACTCTAGGTTCAAAGTTAGCATCCAGCAGTATGTTGCTACTTTTCATGTCTCTATGAATGATGTGAGGGATAAAGCTGTGATGAAGAAACGCAAGGCCCTTAGCTGAAACCATAGCAATCTTAAAGCATTCCGTCCAATCAAGGACCTCCAATGCATCAGCTCTGTCCCTTATCCAATAATCAAGGCTTCCATTCACCATAAAATCATAGACCAACAATTTCTCATCACCGAAAGAGCAGTATCCAAGTAATGGAACCAAATTTCTGTGCTTAACTTTTCCTAAGGTATCCATCTCTGCTAGAAATTCTCTATGGCCCTGAGTTCGATCCTGTCCAAGCTTTTTGATGGCTACAGTTCTTCTATCATGCAGTACAGCTTTATAAACTATACCAAACCCACCATCTCCAATTATGTTGGTCTTACAAAAATTATTTGTAATCCGCAGTATATCAGCCAATGTCAGGTGAAGGAGAGGCCTTTCAAACATGGCCACATTTATGTTGAAGGGCTCTTTTGACTTGCTATTACTTATAATAGAAAGGGTAGGTTCAATGGCTGGATTCAATTTTCTCTTTTCATCCACCTTAGGGAAAGCCTCTTGCTTTAACATTTTCCATTTTACCAAAGCAAAAATGAGGCCGAGCACAAAAAGGGTGCTTCCTATTGTGATCCCAATAATCACCCCAGTGCTTAAAAGATGAGGTTGTTGTTTTGGACTAAGATTGCAATTATGGCCTATCAGATTTCCACACACACTATTGTTTCTAACAAATGAAGAAGCCGTAAAATTACTACATCCACCACCCTCAGGGAAAAGCTCCTTCCAGCAGATTATCCAATAGATTGAAGAAGTTAAGATCCATAAGGTCACACAATTCATTAGGGACTACTCCTGTCAGATAATTATCAGAAATGTCCAAGTATATAAGCTGTGAAAGACTATCAAGCTCTAGAGCAATGGAACCTGTAAATTCATTGCTATGAAGATCCAAGTAGGTTAGACAAGAGAGATTGGCAAGGGATCTTGGAATTTCTCCACTAAATGAATTTAAACTCAAATTCAATGTCTCGATCTGATGCCAGACTATGCTCTTTGAAAGCAAGACAGCAATGCCACCAGATAACCTGTTTTTCTGTACATACAGACCAACGATGTTGACCAAGTTTGCAAGAGATCTAGGTAGTTCGCCTGAGAGCTCACTATTGCTCACATCAAGGTGAGAAAGCCCATTTAAATTTCCAATTATATAAGGAAATCTTCCCATGTAATCTGTTACCCATAAGATTCATCTTCACCAAACTACTGAGGTCTCCAAGCTCTGGTGGAATAGTGACACTCAGTTTATTATATGCCAATGCCAGACCTTGAAGCTTTTTACTTGTTTCAATCTCCATAGGAATTTCACCAACCACATTATTGTATGATAAATCTAGAGTTGTTAAATTTGTAAGATGGGCCAGTGACTTGGGCACCACTCCTGTGAGGTTGTCGTTATTAAGCAACAAATCCACAATGACAATGCAGTCCCAAAGTTCTTCTGGAATGGACCCTGAAAGCTGATTCCAGGAGAGATCAAACATTCCATGGTGTTGCAGATAACTTGAATCTGGAATATCAACCTGTTGAAAACCTACTACAATTTCTATAAAAATAGGACCAGAAAGATCATTATGAGAAAGCACCAAACATTCCAGCTGCACTAACATGCCAATATCCTTCGGAATGGTTCCATTTAGATGAATTTTCCCAAGGTCTAAAGTAGTTAGACTGATACATTGAAACAACTCAGTTGGAATTCTTCCTTCCAAACGATTTCCATTCAAAGAAAGCACAGACAAGCTTGAAAATATACCAATCTCCTTTGGTATTTCTCCTTCCAACTTATTGTCATTGAGAATCAAACGTTCTAGTGTTGTGGACTTACCCATTTCAGCAGAGAGCCTGCCTCCAAGGAAGTTGTGAGCAACACTAAATTCCAAGAGGGTTGTTGAACTCGATATATTTTCAGGTATTTCACCACTAAAATTGTTGTGATCCAGCTCAAGTAGGAGGACAGGAAGCTCACTAAAATATCCAGGAATCCTGCCAGTAATCTAGTTATGATTCAGGATCAACTGGGTCAAGTTTTTGCAATTGATAAATGTATTTTCAATGGTACCCAAAAGCATACTATTCTCCAAGTCAATTTCACTTAGAAACTTTGCATTACACAGCTGTGGAGGTATATAGCATGTCAATTGATTTTTGCTTAGACTCAAATGAGTCATCGAGGAGCAATTTCCAAGCTCTGGAGGAATGTGGCCACTAAAATGATTTGAAGCAAGTAGAATGTAGTCAGCTTTCTGCCACCTTCCCAACCAAGAAGGCAGAGTTCTAATCAATTGATTTTTTTTTTGCAGAGAATGAAAAAAGGGAGAGATCTGCAAGTGTATATGGAAGAGAACCTGTGAGAGAATTGAAAGTTAACACCACGGTCCTTAAATTTCTACATTTACCAAGCTTTGCAGGGATATATCTACAGACAATGGATAAGTCAGTTCTGTCCCATAGAGCATCCTTCTTAAAAAAGTAGGAGAAACCTTTCTATTTTATTTCTATATGGAATGCATATATCTACAGGCTATAGTGCATTCAAAGAAGCTTACTTGCTGGAAATTCCCAAGAGATGTAACAATAGGATTGCCACTAACTAAAGAAGGCTCACAAAGCTTTATGGCTTTGTGTAATTCCTTAATATGACCCCACTTTGGATTCCTAATAATTCCTGCCAAAGATAAACAGTCAAAAGCAATAGGTTGTGTTCCAAAGGTCAAAATCCCTTTCACTATTCAGAAAATTGGGAATTGGAAGGAAAAGGAAAGCATTGCATAAGCCTTGAAGAAATTCACATCATAGCTGAAGAACAAAATCTCAATCTTTCTGTTGTTTTCTAAATTTTCTGACAATGCTCTTTTTATTGCAGTTGTTTTACATTGGGCCCAAGAAAAGGAAATTCACAGAATCCACTTGCCTTTTCAAACAAATCGACAACCTAATAAATTGCTTAAGAATGAAATTTAAATCCTGAAAAAAAATTCTCACAATTCTGCAATATTGTGCAACAAATTCAAGTGAATATTGTCAAAAATGTATTTAATCACATACAAGATAAAATGTACCATATTTATCTGTGGGTGCAACATAGTCATAAGTGGTTGCAACGAAAGGCCCTCCTACAGTATGACCAAAATTTGTTCCTCTGTGGTACTGGAAGAGAAACAAATTAGATCAGCACGTATTGTAGTCAAAATTTCCATATATGAATGTCACATGCTAGGTCAATCCAATTCATCATGTGCAAATCGTACCATGTAGTATTTTACAAAAGATCCACCCTTCACAAAAAAGTGAGCTACTGCAAACTTGCAAGGGCAAGTCCTGGGCAAATTTGGCAAAATTTATCCTCCCCAGTCACAACATCTTAACCAAAAAGATCACTTTCACAAGTCCACTTGCTTTTGTTGATCAGAAGCATCTATAAATAAAAAAATATGGATGCTATTGAATTCATACATTCTCATAAAAATTGAATCTCAAACCACATGATTTTATGAGTAGTTGAACAAAATAACCAATTCCATAAATCAGTTTGACATAAATCAATTTGCATATTCTAAAAAGGTACATCTCTAACACAAAAGGTTTACTGAACACATGCTAGGCAGAAAGTGCTATATTTTGAGAAATTTAGGATCATTAGGGGAAATATAAATCAAGCAAATGTCTTGTGGAGAAGGGATAATCTGTTCTTCACAAATCTTAGTGACAAACAAGGACATACTGTAAACTATGTATGGTGTAGAGATGGCCAACCAAGTGATTGCACTCAAGGATGATATGATACAATCAGGAAGAGGTTCCCAAAATTTCCCTGTAAAGCTTCCAACCTAGGAAACAGTAAAAACCTTGGGAATATTTTTACAAATCAAGCAACGGTTCCTTAAATGATCACACAGAATTCCAGTAAGCAAGCAATCAAACAATTATGGAATACAAGGAGGATTAAAAATTAAGGAAATAACTAAAGAAACTTTTTGGGAAACAATGAGCTAAATACCTATGCACTTGGAGTCTTGGACAAAAGGAGGCTGAATGTGCAGGTGTATGTTCCCTCAGAGGTTGTCCAATGCTATGATGAGATCCTTGCACTACCATTACCTCCATTTCACTGTACAACTACAACCACCATTTGGGTTGGTTAAAGTGTAGTGATGAACAAAATATCAACAAGGTCCTCAACAATTGACATGGCTTTGGAATCATACCTACAATAGTTTTTTCAGAAAGCGTATAGTGACCTAGGGTTAAAAGAATGTGTTCTACTTTTTTTCCTAATTCTTTGCACGCATGAATGGTATGCATATAAGGTAGACAAATCAATAATGGAGAGTACAATGTTCAGGCTTTTGTTTCATAGTGAGACCATGAGTCTATAAATGGAATAACATATGACAAGTTTATTAATGTCCAACAAATGACCAAAAGTAGGTCAATGGGACTACTCAATACATAAGTGGCCATACAAACTTACAAAGTAGGAGTGTGAAGGTCATTGATATAAAAGAAATAAACTAAACTGATGATTATGATGAGAGAAGCTACCATAATGTCAAAAGAAAATACAATTCTCTAAAGCCAAGCTCCTAGAAAAGAGCCTCAGTGCTCCAAGGGCCTGCCATTGGGCCACAGAGAGCAGGGGTTAACCTCTAAAGTTGATTGTGAATCTATCCTACCATCTGAGGTCGAAGGAAAGAATTTCTGTATACAAAAATGGTGAGGAAGCTGGATCCATCCCAGAGAGTGCCTCTCTATATAGAAGAAGTGAACCATTGTAAGGATCTAGTAGTCAAGGGGCTCTCTATCTAGAAGAGTGAATGTAAGGAAAAACAGAGATACAACAAAATTAGGGTTTTATCAGTAGTTGAACAAAATAAAACCAATTAGCTTTTTCAATTTGACATAAATCAGTTTGCATATTCTAAAAAGGTACATCTCTAACACAAAAGGTTTACTGAACACATGCTACGTAGAAAGTGCTATATTTTGAGAAATTTAGGATCATTAGGGGAAATATAAATCAAGCAAATGTCTTGTGGAGAAGGGATAATCTGCTCTTCATAAATCTTAGTGACAAACAAGGACATACTATAAACTATGTATGGTGTAGAGATGGCCAACCAAGTAATTGCACTCAAGGATGATATGACACAATCAGGAAGAGGTTCCCAAAATTTCCCTGTAAAGGTTCCAACCTAGGAAACAGTAAAAAACCTTGGGAATATTTTTACAAATCAAGCAACGATTCCTTAAATGATCACACAGAATTCAAAAATTACAACTTACCAAACACATTATAATCTTGTGTCACCAGAACCCACCTTCAATGCTGGTGCATAGAACAATCCTTTGGATGTCACCATCATTGATCCTCCAGAACCCATTTTGATAATTACCCTCTTGGTGAAAATCCCTCTATGAAGTAAATCTTGAGCAGCCAAAGCAGGTTTTGCAAGTCCAGTCAAGGACTTAGCCTGGCAAAACAATCAACATTGACTTTAGTGTTGGAAACATTTTACAAACTGTATACCCAGTTTCTAGTGTTTTAAATTTTGGGGAAAAAAAATTAAACTAAGAAACAAGGATTTTACAGTTGTAGCGAGATGAAGTAGAATCCATAAGAAATCTCTGGCAAGGCCACTAAGGATACTATTTCTAGCAACAGATAAATTACAATTGAGGATTCTTATAATAGTTTGTATACAAGGATTAATTAGGTGAAAAGTGGAATATATGTATTTATAACTACTGTTCTAGGATATAGTTGCAAATCTCACATAAAAAATTCCACCTACCAGTTATACTTAACTCTTCATCTAGTTATTCTAGGATGTATTTGTAAGTATTACCTAAGATCCCACCTAATACCCTACCTAATTCTTCATGTAACTCCACCTACCAATATTTGTACTCATGTAAAATGGAATGTTGTACAGAGAGTGTTTACAATTGCAGTGATTCCTCTTGTCTTTTCTTCTTAAGTGAGCATTTCTTTTTTGTTGTATCACCTGTGCACATGTCAGTTCATATCAGAGCTTTTCTAACCATGCCTCTTTTGAATCTTGATATCAGCTCCTCTTTTGAATCTTTATATCCATGACCTTGCCCCCCATGATTGTTGAGTTAGTAGAGTACTCTCAATAGTCCTCCACTTGTGTTTGTTATTGAGTGTGGATGGTGGGAAGATTAGATGAAATACCTTTTACATTATTGATACATGATTCCTTTAGCTAGTGGAGTTGCCCCATGTCATCCTCCAACTTGAGTAGTCCCCCATATTTGTCCTGCTCACCCATTTTCTATAAAAAGAGATGTTCTTTCATCTTTCCTTCATCTAAATTTCCCAGTGTTATACTTGTGTTTTCCTTATGGTATATCCATGCCTTCTCTCTACTATCCTTATATCAAAATTACGATGTGCTGAGTGTTAGAGAGTCAGAGAACCTTCAAAGAAGTGCTATGCGTCCTTCTTTCCATAGACAGCTAAGCTTTGTAGTCTAATTATGTTGATCTACAACAGATCCAAACTTCACTGGTTACTGCCTTAGTTAATCAGCTTTGAGAACTGCACCACTATCCAATCACTTTCCAACCACTATACTGCCATGTAACCTTCTTTCCTAATCAACTAGGTAAGTGAAGGAATTGCCTAAACCTCAGATTGAGAAAGGTTGAAAGGGAGGTGGACAAGTAGTGGATTGAGTATAGGCATAAATATCAGGAGAGACATAGTGGAAGACTTCGCAGTATAGTTTCAGATGAGCTCTGCAGTACACTGGTGGGTTGAAGCTGAGATAAAAACCTATTGCTAGACTTTGCCCTTGTTATTTCATAGCCTAAGTTGGGGGTGGTATCTTTAACAAATACCTATGGTTTGGTGGTGAATCCCTCTTATGCAGTGAGTTTCCATGTATACTACGTTCATTACAAATAAGTACCTTCATCTTCTTAGCCATGATGTATATATTTTCTATTGTAAATTTGTTCATGGGTTACTTGAATTCTGTGATTAAATTTACCAGAAACTCTTCTCAAAGAGTATGTAAACCACATCTTCATATTTTAGTATAGTATTATGTTGAATATTTTTAGAAAACCCCAAACTGAGTTGTAGTCTAGACTTTGATTGTTGATGAATGCATCACAATCAATTTTATACATTCCTGATTACCAACTTTAAATGAAGATAATGCATAGGCAGGTTTATAATCAATAGATAACTGACACCCATGCTGAGACCGATTCTAAATGGATTTGTTTCTCCCCATCTTTAAATGAAGATAATGTTGAAGTTGCAGGTGAGGATATATTGGAATGGTTTTTTTTTAACTTCTTGAAAAGTCTTCTCCCATTAGCATTAAATTTCCAATGGAATAAGGAGAGCAATACAGTCTCCTCTAATTTTCCTAATAACTTTTCAAGTTCTTTGGTATCCTTTGACTTCACTTATCTAAGGAAAGTATTTTCAAAACAAAGACTGTCAACAAAGAAGTGATGTTTGAGAAATCTATTCAAGCTTGCAATTCAAATTATATTGCGATTCTCATAAGTAGGATATGGGAATGTTAAAGAATTGTATCAGAGCAGTTCCCAAGCATTACAAGCTTTAGTCTCAGTCCAAGAGCTTCAATTTTATAAACTGGAAGGCAAATTTTCAGCAAGGTATAGTCAATCTGATTACCCACATACTACAACAGATAATTGCACTGACAGATCAGTGTCTTGTCTATGAACTATGTGTTGCTAATTGATGTTGGTTTATATTATTACTGAAGCCCTCACTTGAAATATCTTCATGCATTATGATTTAAAATTAAGGGGAAGGGGAAGCACTAACAATACCTTATGGGATATTTGATGAATTTGGTATATATATGGAAAGTCAAAAGTCATGTTTGGGCCTTGTTCTACTCATTTTTGGGTGCAGTGGTTTTGTATTTAATCTGCATATGTAAGTTTGGAAACTATATATCTCAATTGTTCCTAGTCATTATATCTCAGGATCGAATTCCATGCCCTTTATGGAATGCACGAATATTGTAAATGCAGTAAAAGAATTAAATCATGCTTATCAGGCACCCACATGCTTAACGTATGTAGGTACAGAATCTGCACAGAAAAGAGGTAGGGTTGAACTCCACTCCATTCAAGAGGCAAAAAAACTCCCAACAAGGTGAAATGGAAACTTGGTTCCTTGGATTTCATTATTGTGAATAACTTCTCAAACTGCATTGTCTGAAGAAGAAAAAAAATGAGACTAATTAATTCAACATTTTCATGGCACAATTTTCTGCAGATTGATCGTACTCAAAATTACGCTTTGAAGCAAGACTAATCTCTTTAAAATGAAAACATCCATGATCTTCAATAGAAGCCACAGAAACCAGCATTGCCTAAAGAAGAAACAGATCACCAGGGACACCAACTACTATTAGCACTAACTTTAAGTGAATGGAAGTGATTAGCTGATCTAAGGATAACTTTGAGTGAATGGAAGTGATTAGCAGATTTAAGGATAGTGGGAACAAGAAAAATAGAAGGAAAAGTGAAGAAATCTATGCTACTCTTATAATTAGTCCCATGTGCCCTGGCAAATAATTGCTAATGAGCTCCATGGCTGTTGAATACTATAACTTACACCCAGAATAAAACCAACAGAGTGCCAAAGAATAATATCCAATGAGGAAAATATCATCAAGCTGTGGTCTAGCAACAAGGTTGAGTGCTCACAGCAATGATGGCTCAGGCTCAAAACCCCATTAGAGAGAATTTGAGGTCAAAAATGGGCCTCCTAAGAGATGTACTACAAATATATAAGATATATTAAAATATTATGAGTTAGGGGTTTTATGGGGTAGGTATATATGACAACTCATCTCCTACACTACTTTTTATGCACAATATAAATAACCATGGTTGAGTTACTTTTCTAAATTGACTATAAAAAAAATTAATAAAATAACTCTACAATGATGTGACTAAGATTCATTGTAAATTCCCAAAAAATTATTGTCCTTTAGCATTTATTTGTATTGAACTTGTAATTAAAATTAAACAAAAATGAATTTAATTTATATGCATAACTAACATTTTTTTTATATAAATATCATTCATGAATTTAATTTATTTTAAAAGTACAAGATTTTGACATTATGATATTAAATACAATTGAGTGAATATATAATTTAAAATTAAAAAAACATGAAAATGACAATATATTATTTTATAAAAAAATGTAAAAAGACATTTTTATGAATTATGAGTACTTTACTTGAAAATGACAATAATATTATTTTATGAGAAAGTGAATTGTGAGTACTTTACTTGAAAATAACAATAATATTATTTTATGAGAAAGTGTGAAATGGCTTTTATATGATGAAAACCCATGACTTAAAAGTACTTGTACCACTACCTTGGTTAACTATGGGTTTTCATCCACCATAGAAAATGTGACAAATAAGCATTCTTAACTCATGCAATGCCACCTCAACCATGGGGGATGATGTCATCTACTAGAATGTAATTGATTGATTTTTATAGTACATTTTAGTCCTTTTGAGGCCCATTTTTTACCTCAAATTCTCTCTAATGAAAAGTCTTGCTCCTAGTACAGTTGATCAAAGTGTTTCAAGATGAGAGTCAGATCAAGGTGGCTACACTACTTCCAAACTGTTAAACTAAGAGGTTTTTAGTGCTAATGCAGTCTTCTATGTGTATGAGACTAAGTGAATGAGACTAAGTGCAATTCTTGGGTGACTGACAAAATTATTGATCAAAGTGTTTCAAGATGAGAGTCAGGTCAAGGTGGCGACACTAACCTATGTATTACTTACATAAATTATTTATAAAGTACATCTTGTCTAAGCTAGATAAATAACATGAAGCATTAACATGTATAGGAACATTGTATGAGCTAGTTAAGATTCATTTATCCAATCCAAATCAATGGTGTGAATCTTAACTAGCTCATACAAAGTTCCTGTAAGCTACTCTTAATCGTTAGGCCCACTCAGGTTATACAACTGTGCAGAAGAAGCATCAAATTTGAAAAACAAATAATGGCAATACAGAAACTGACAATAGAGACAACTCTAAAGCTTTGGCCAAAGCCAAAAGCATTTCTACACAAGTAGTTCATAGAAATTGAAGGCAATAACCAATAGATATACAAAATGAGCATAGGAGGTCCAGATGTGTTGAAAGGAGAAATAGAAATTATATACATAGAACGCTGACAATCAGAAGAATTAATAACAAGCAGCAGTAGGGATGCAATAAGTACATTTGCAGCCAATTAGATATGTCATTGGGGTTTCTGCTATTGAAAATTTGTATCCAAACAAATGCAACAAAGTCAAGGCCATAGGATCTGAGGATTAGATTACAATTGTTTCACGCTAAAGATAGCTTCATAAATTTCAAGAATAAAGGGGTAACCGGATGCTTTAGCTCACCAAATATTCCCCCTAGATGCTGACAAATCATATTAGAAATTGAGGACAAATATTACCGTAAAATGGGGTGCATCCTCCTCCTCACCATCCTTCTTTACTCCTCTAAAATCAACACCTATTCTCTTGTCATGAAGCTGCACATGATGATAAAAAACATTGAGAACTCTTTGAAACAAACCATTAGAGCAAGTTATGATTTACATGCAGAATCACTGATCTAGTATAGTAAGGGATAACAAGACCTATAATACCTGCACAGAATTGGCAATACATGCCAGACGATACGAGAGATCTCGTACACCAAGAGATTTAAGCCCACGCAATCCTTCATAACCACTGGCTGCACTTCGATTTTGAGGACCTTGTCTACGAGATTCTGCTCTGTCACCAAGTAAGGATAAGGCTAATATCTCTGGTATGACAACAACCGTGCTTATGATTATCGCCCTGAAATAGAAAATAGCATGAACTCAATAGCTGCAAACAGAAGAGAGGACTCAACATAGTTAGACCATGGATGGAGTTAAAATGAAGTAAACAATTTCAAACAGTTCATAACTGTATGCATTTGTATTAACTATTAAGAGACCATCTTTTTTCTTGGTGTGACCAATATCATCCACTCTCAGAATTAGTGCCCTTTAAGCTAATAAGTATGTGTTTTTAATATCAAGAAAAGACATAACATGTGACAGATCTGTATAAAAAAAAAAGATCCAAAGAATGGATGAACAGCACGGAACCTGGCATACTCCCAGTCCCTGGGATAAGCACTGCCTCCACAGATAATAATCTTAGGCCTGAAATTGAATGCTTTCTCCTCCAGCTTGTCATAATCAATGAACCCAGTCTCCTGGCTGACCCTGTAAGGAAAACTCTCGAAGTAAATCAATGTAGCAAACCTGTGCCATCTGTTTTCACCTGAAGAAGACCCAAATCTTGTGCTGCTCCATAACACACTTGCTTACTCCATCTTCTTACTTCTGGGTACCACTAGAATCTTCTGGGTACCTCGTATCTATTCACCTATTTGTCCGGCTGAGCAACCAATACAATTATACTCTGAATCAATTAACTCTGAAAACACCTCACTTCGATGCACTTCAATCTTCCCAACCTTCGTTGTCCAGCATGCATACTTGGATTGGATTATGGGCTTTTCTCCCCGCATATTCTGCTTGAATACCTGGCTACTCTACTGGGCTAGGAGACTCGGATGGGCTTTTATGACGTGACCATCATAGGAGAAGAGCATCCAAGCCAGGTGGAGATGGGAATGGGAATAAGCCAATGAAATCCATGGGAACTCTCTGCTGGTTGCTTCCCCCTAGGCTCCACTACTGTGAGGGGCCGATTACTGGGATGAACATCCAGGGCCTGCAAATCAGGGACGAACTAAAACAAATTTACCCAAAGATCCATAAATAGGGGCGAAATACCAAATTTTTAACCTATCTACCATAAATTTGAGCGAATCATCTTCATTTATCCTCCAAAACTGTAAATTTTTGGCAATTTCACCTCCATTACAGAAGAAATTGGGCAAATGTCACGATTTTCCCATCTACGGGTTGGCGAAATTAGGTTTTATGAATTTTCAGAGGTTAATCGTGTGGGCTATTTAGTTAAGGGAAATTATATATAAAATAAAATATGGGCTAATTTATTAAATTAAAAAAAAAATTGTTTTAATATTAAAAATTCGCCCATATTTTTTGGGGCACCCCTTAAAATTCGCCAATGGGCTATAATTCACCCCTAAAATCATCCCTATCGGAGGGTTCATCTACATGGGGGACAAACAAGATAGTGGGCCTATCATCCTGTAAATTCAGGCTATCAAATATGCCAGAGATCTCTCCAGGCGTCAATAAAACTATGGCAATTTTAGAATGATATTCTGAATTTTTCAACAGTTCAGTGAGGGGGACAAATATTTTTATTAGAGCTCTATCCTTGATTAGAGATCCTGAGATTGTATTCTCTTCGTTCCTTCCCTTTAGGTTCTGGAACATTCCTGGGGCTATCTCTGGGAGGTGCATCATTTTTAGGCTTGATGGCGGAAGCTTTGTTCCCTATTTATTTATCCTTCATAATAAGGACATCTTTGTTCCTTGAGATGATTTTTCTATGTGCATATAGGACAGCAAGCGAGCTGGTACCCTCTCCTGAAGTCCTATGTCTCATCTAGAGGTATCTCTCCCCTCTCCAAGCAAGCATTTTCATGTTCTTATTTGGTGAGGAAGGTGGTGGGAGATTCAGTGTCTGGCTGATCAATATCTTCTTCAGCTTGATGTTCACCATCCTAATCCACAAAATTTTCCTGAAATGGAGGCCTGACAAGTGGGTCGAGAGGGTTTCTTTGTCTATTCTAGACAACTTGGGGCCTTCTAGCATTTCGATTCATATTTTGTTGTTCTTGATTTTCCATAGGGGGTGGTATGCCATCTATAGAGAGCCTCTCCATCAGTATTTCCATGGTCCTCAGCATTGTGTCGATTCTGGCCTCTTGTGATATAGAGGTAGAGGGTTGTTCAAGTTCATTGTCCTTCTTTTGTTCTCCATTATTCATCTTCTCTTCTTCGCTCACCTCCATCCCTTTTCCATTCTCCATCCTCTCTTTTCTTCTTTCTTGTGGCAATGAGTTTTACCTCCACCTCTATGGTGTCTTTCATCATAGTTGCCAAGGAGGCTGATATTATTTCACTCAGCCACAAGGAGAATTCAACATCAAAATATTCAGCATATTGAAACTAGGCAGAACTAATAGTTTGAATTGGGAAGGGATGGAATTGTATACTTTCATGAACCTGTCTAAAAACTCTTGGATAGACTCGCTCTCCCTCCTTCTCATGGAATGATATTGGGAGAGATATTGCTTAGGGTTATTTTGGTCTTCCCATTTTTCCTTGAAAGCATCCTCAAATTCTTGACAACTCTGAATGGAGTCATCTGCAAGATTGTTTTACCACTTTCTTGCTTCTCCAAAAAGGGTCTGAGCGAATAACCTGACTTTAACATCGTCATGGTCTACCTAGTATGAGAACCATCTTAGGTGTTCCTCAGTCAAATACCTACTTTCTCCATTGAACTATCTGAGCCTTTTGGAGTATCCCAGAGGATGGTTGTGAATTGTCATGGGTAGGAGTATAGGAGAAAATATGTTTGCCATTCTTGGAGGTACAATGGGGGTTACAAGGGGGACTAAAATAGACGTGAAGGAACTCAGAAATCCATGAGGGGCAGTAGGAACATGAGGGGTTGTGAAGTTGGAAAATGAAGGCTGACTTTTTTTGGAAGAAGTAGGATACAAAGGTGTGGTATCAGACTACCTTATGACAATGGGATTTAGCAGGATTAACTCAGAAATAAGTGCAGGGCACTCTGGGTGAGGTAGATGTTGGAAATCCTCTTCTAGAGGCTATGAGGTCAGGGGTGTCCAAGAAATGCAGTGAAAATAAATTGCAGAGGATTTAGCAACCAATTAAAAGAGACTGGACTGAGATTTGGTCCTATGGAAGGTTAATCCCAGCCCCTCACTGCAGTGTTCAGATGTATCACACACAAATATAGCACCTTCAGCAGGGAAGGAAATATTTTTGACTAACCTTTGCAACCTATTTGCTTGTCGTATCAGAATTTTTGGATCAAAGACTTCTTGGAAGGATTCTGCATTAGGATTTCTCCTCGTGTGGTTTCTTTGGGTCACCAATATTTCCCAGTGGATTCAATTTTGAAATTCATTTGGGGTCGCCATAGGAACTCTAAAAATATTTGCAGCTTATGGGTGGTCGATATTCCTGGTGGAGTCACCTTCCAAGGCTTCGAGTGGATTCACCGGAGCATATACAACCAATTCTTTTTCTAGAACCGACTGCTCAACCAGGTCATAGAACTGAAGAAATGTCATTTTTCTCGAGGAGATAGTAGCAACTAGGTCCCCGGCAACGGCACCAAGATGTTAGCACCCTATAATTTTCCTCTGGTTGCGGTAGGAAGTCACAGGGGTAACAATTTCAACCAACCTTTAGACTGCATTCTATCTAGTACAGTCAAAGAGGGCTCTCTCTTGTCACGGGAACAAATTCACATCTACTTTTGGATTTAAACAAGCAAGCAAAAGGCTATATTTCTGATAATGACTGGGTGCTGATAGATTTTAAAATGGTAGAATAGACAGACAAGAAAATCATTGGGCAATGGAGTTAAATCCTAAATCAATCAAGGGTATTACAGTGAAAATGAGAGGGGAATTTCCTTTGTATCTTGAGGCAAAGTAAGTTTCACAAATAGTCAGATATATTGAAAGGGTGATAGGAGAAAGAGGAAGAAGCCCAGTGAAGAAAGAGGCACCTATCTGCTGATGAATCTCTTGCACCACCGTTAGTAGAATAAACAGCATAGGCTAGTAACTGTGATGGAGCATAGGATATGAATTCCAAAACATTTACTAGAAACACATAACAAATGCAGCGTCTAATACAAGAAGCGCTTAATGAAACAAATTCCTCATATGCAACTAGAGTGCATTAGTAGAAAAACACAGAAATGGACATGAATAAACAGGAAAAATAGACTGAATGTAAAACACCATGACGAATCTCAGAAACATAGGGGAATGTTTCTCATTAACACTTCCAATAAAGCTACATAGACAAAAAAACAAGAGAAGAAGGCTTTCTGAATGAAAGTTCCAACCCTTTCCTCATCAATTGAGGACATATTTATAGTGTTATGGCTCTCGAGACCAACCTCGAAACAGAGCTTAATTTTGTTACAAAATTTGGGAATCAAATCCTGAGTCATCATTCAAATTCTAACAAACTCCTCATGTGGTAGATTCACAACGATTTTTTATCTACTATAGGAAATGAAGGATCTCTGATACACTGGATCAAAAACGACAATCCGATGTCTGAGGGGCACAATCACCTGCCTGAAAACGGCATTTTTTGCACAAATCTAACGGATTTATTTCCCAAACATGACCTATATCATTACATCCTGTTTGTGCTCTAACTGTGCTTTGCATATGCATTGATCCTATTCTCTCGCGCACCTTGTGCTGTGCAAAATGGATCCTGGTCGTAGACTTCCTCTATGTAAGAGATCAATCGTCACGTGATCTGGTCCTTTATGTGATTTCACGATCGTTTACCTCATTAACTCCCCTGCACCTTTCCCTCACAAAATCTACAGGGATCGTTTATTAGATCTCTGTCAAATCTGTGCCACCCAAACCTTGGAATCTTAACGGACTTCGCAGCGGGTCTTCTAGCTAAAACCCCATGCTCCTTTTGTCGGCGAAGTAACTTTGAGCCACTGATCTAGACCGCATTAGATCTCCGTCGTTGTAAGGGGCAGGGCCTCTAAGTATTTTGCAGTGGCTTCTTCTACTAACTGTCTTGTGTGTTCCCCTCACGAAACCTATTTCCACCGTAGATCAGGCGTGCCCCTAGATCTTTTCCTTTCAAATGTGTGGGTCCTACTAACCTTTCTCAATGCTCCATATTGTTAACTGTTGCGTTCTTTGTCATTGTGAAACTCATTTCCACCATATATCATGAGCATATATGAATCTTGTCCATCGATGTCTGAGGGGAGGGACAAGATTCGCCATCCTCCATAGTCTTATGGACCGCGCATCTCCTCCTTGTAGAAAATTTCTCCGTCATCAATCTGCTTCTATGGTGCACCTGCATTGTCTACTTTTAGAGTCTACAAAACCTCGTTACACTTCCAGGATTTGCTTTTTTTTAATTTCACCTATCCCTTTTGTCAGCCCTTCAGCTCAAAATGGAGTTAATCCCACCTGCAAGCCCATTCCAAATTTAGCACTGGTGCGAACTAGGTGCTAACATAAGGATATGTATTGATTTTAGAAATCTAAACAGTGTTTCTCTAAAGGATCATTATCCTCTCCCTAAGATGGAACACATTTTGCAGAGGGTAGTAGGCTCCCAAAGGAGCTCCACTTTGGATGGATTCTCAAGATTCAATCAAATAGTGGTGAACCCAGAAGACCAAGAGAAAATAACATTCACCACACCTTAGAGCACATTTATGTATGCAAAAATGCCATTCGGTCTCATGAATGCAAGGGAAAACTTCCAACAATCCATGGACATAGCTTTTGCTAATGAAAGGGATAAGATTCTAGTCATCTATTTGGATGACATCACTATATTTTCATAGTCTAGTGAGGAACACATTGCTCACCTTCTGAGAATGTTCAGAAAATGCAGAAAGTTTGGCATCTCCCTGAACCTGGAGAAGTCATTATTTGATATGAAGGAAGGGAAACTGTTGGGACACATAATTTCTCAAGAGGGCATCAAAATAGACCCAAAGAGGATTGAAGCAATTTGTAAAATTGAACTCCCTTGAAACAAGGTTGAGGTTCATTCCTTTCTGGGGAAGGTAAATTTTTTGAGATGGGCCATTGTTACCTTTGCTGAGATTGTGAGATAAATAACTAAAATGTTGGGAAGGGACAAAGAGATCAAGTAGATGCCTGAAGAAAACAGTCCTTTGAAGATATAAATAAGGCTATTTTTGAATCCCCTGTGCTGGCAAGCCCTGACTCTCTCCAATGATTTCCTAATCTTCTCTTTTGTTTCATAGAACACAATGGTAAGGGTATTGCTACAGAAGAATCATGAAGGACATGAGTAGCCCATTGATTTTTACAGCAAACCCCTTAGATATGCTCCATTGAATTATAGAATCTCGGAATAAGCAGGCTTATGCTCTAGTGTAGGACTTAAAGAGTTCCAAGTGTGCATCCTACACTCTCACATCGTTTCCCATGTCCCCACTAGTGAAGTAAAGGATATCCTAACCCAACCAGATCTTGAAGGTAGGAGGGGAAAATGGATAGCAGTCTTGCTTGATTATGACTTGGAGATCAATCTCACAAAGTTGATTAAAGTCAAGGCACTGGCCAAAATCATGGCACAATCAAACTGTGATTCTCTCGGCCTGCATATGATTACAGAATTATCAACAAAAGATCATGATCCTCCGGGATAGCCAGAACCCCAAGTAGTTGAGAACTTCCTGTCATCCCCATGGTATAACAAGATCATCTTTGTGTTAGTGACATCCACAATCCCCACAAGGTATGGACAAAATAAGAGCCACATTTCTCAAGCAGAAAGCATCAAATTTTTTCATCTTAGATGGAAAATTGTATTGGAAATAACCAGGAGGGGTGCTACTGAACTGTGTCAATGAGAAGAAGGCCAAAAATTTGATTGAATAATTTCATGGAGGAGAATGTGGGGGTCATCATTATTGGAAGGCCATTGTGAACAAGATCATGAGGGAAAGGTTATATTGGACCACTATCTTTTCTGATACTCACAAGAAGGTTGGTGCCTGCCATAAATGCCATATTTTTTAAGGGAGAAGGAAGCTTCTTCCATTGCCTCTGAATCCCATACATGTTGAGGCTCCTTTCCAGCAATGGGGATTGGTTTTATTGGAGGAATAAACCTATATTCCTTGGGACAATGAAGATGGATCCTCACTGCCACTGACTATTTCACTAAATGGATTGAAGCAATCCCCACAAGGCAAGCCACCGAGACAATAATTATGCAGTTTCTGGAGGAGCATATCCTGTCAAGATTTTGGGTTCCCAAGAAGATAATCACTGATAATGCTCCTGCTTTCTAGTCAAACAAGATGGTTGAGTTTTGTTCCAAATATCACATACAATTGGGACACTGCATAGCCTACTATCCACAGGGAAATGGTTTGGTTGAATCTTCAACAAGAGCCTCATGAGAATCATAAAAAATATGCTACAGGACAATAAGAATGCCTGGCACACAAAATTGACTCATGCTTTGTGGGATGACAGAATCAGTGTAAATAAGTCCATTGGCACCTCACCATTCCAGCTAGTTTATGGTTTTGAGGTAATTTTTCCTAGTTCCCTAAGCTTGTCAGTGATGAAATTTCTATAGGAGGAAGAAACTAAAACCCATTCAACTCAAAGGAGGATGTAGAAATTGATTGAGCTACAGCAACAAAGGGTGCATTTGTTTGACAGAACCCAAAAATTTTGGGAGAAAATGAAAGATATTTTTGACAGGAGGACAAAGCCTGAGGATTTCCAGTTGGGGGATGTAGTTTTGTTGTGGGATGCACCACATGAATAAAAAGGGAAGCATGGTAAGTTTTATTACCTGTGGAAGGTCCCTTACAAGATTTCATCTTTCATAGGAAAGAATGCCTACATACTAGAGGAGATGGAGGGTGGTCTAGTATCTAGAGCTCATGTAAATGGGAGGCTCCTCAAGCACTATTTCTTGTAAATTAAGTTCATTTCCCATGTCATTGTATATACCATTTTATTTTAACATTGCATGTGTGGATAGCCCCCCTGACAGACTTAAATCCCAAGGTGAAGGCAGTAAGGTCTGTTACGGAGAGAAATTCCTATGGATTGGGGTACCACAACAGACAGCTAGACTCCAGAAATCAATCTTTCCCAATATGCAATAGAAATAAAAACATCTAACACTAAAGGATCGAATCTCGTACCTTATTCCGGACGGTTTGAAGTAGATCCCCGTTGAGCTTTCCAATCTTCAGCTTGAATTGTTATAGCACGTTCTCAACAACAAGTAAACAATACAAGCATACTATATTTCATGGTGTTAGATATATTCTAGCATATATAATCAATAATGTATAAGCATTTGACATATTCCAATGGATACAATATTCATTCAAATACACATTACTGGACAGGAAAAGATATTTCTATTAATATGAATCAGAGATTACAAGTGACAACCTCTGATGGCACGTCTGCGAACCAGAGAAACTGAATCCCCCACTTGGGCCTCCACCACCTCAATCCTCCATCACTTCGATAGCAAGCTTACAAGCAAAGGGCAAGCTTGGGAATAACACAACAGTGCTCCAAAGGGACAAAGGGATGTAGACTCAAGCATAAGTTCTGGCAACAATGGACTATAGTTTCGATACTCTCAATTCTCTCTTATGCTTTCAATGTCTCAATGGGTTCCTTATATAGCTTTTCAAATGGATACTGAAAGGTCGAATCCATGCGATCTCAAGGCATATGGAAGGCCAGGAGTCATATGAGTCAGATCCAAGTCAAGGAACGCTCCAAAGGATTTTGGATTATGCACACATCCCGATGTACGCGACTATCGAGGGAATATCCGCGTATGTATGCGGTTATCGGGGAAAAGGCCGCGTATATCATTTTTCTAATGTTTTTAGGGATGGTCAATGATACATCAAAAGACAACAATTGTTCCAAAGGGGATAATGAGTCTGCAGCGGGACAGGGGAATGCCATACAATGTGTGATTCACCTAGTGTGGTGAAATCTGCTATAACAGATGCCCCCTAATGTATGAGATCAGAGGGGTTATACGATGGCCGAAATACATTATAAGTCCATCCCAGAAATGAAGTGATGAAGGTACCCAAATGGAAGACCAGCCACCCAATCAGCATAATACCATAATACAACTCTGCATATAACTGCGAATACATATAGCAGTCCCGGATACATAAGAGTACAATGGCCATGAATAGGCATGAAACATGATAACACATATGTGGTCATCGCCACGTACACTATACATAGATCAAACTCTCCATGATGAAGATATACAAAGTACAATGATATCCACAAAGGCTGAAGATATATAATAGATCAAGATCTCCATAGTGGCTGGAAATGTCTGACATATACTAGAACAAGTCACGAGAGCTGAAATCTCATGAACACTGGCACGATCAAGGAGGTAGCATGTAGTAGATGCCACCAATCTGGAAGGTCTTCTACACAAACCACTACGAGTACATGTCCTACTATGCGGATAGAGGTGTCGAGGTCGAACATAGTAGTCCATCGTCTGATTACTGGTCATTGATGTCTACTGTTAACAGACGCGAGATCACCCACCAATAATGAAAATGGGAATCAAGGTACTAGAGTGAAAACTAACAAGTGTGAATAAATGTGTTGAGGTCGAACACTTGAGAGAATCCATCGATCAGGGGACATTGATGTATTCCCAAAACTGTCGATGGCGAGAGAACCTGCCACTAATGACTGCAAGTCTCAAGGCACTCAAAATGACTCTAGACTCCAATCCCAGAATAAATGATCTAAAGTCGATGGGATGAAATCCGCTGGAAGGAGGGCATTAGGGCATCCCCCATCATCCAACACGAGGTACTCAGCAAGGCTGTATAATATGGAAGAACTCGATCATAAGGTGCACGAACCAGTGACTGTACCGGAAATGGCCGACATGCAAAGTCAAGATAACTGAGGAATGGCCGACTCATGTTTCAACTTCCTTCAAACAAGAGCATAACGGCGTATGGTGACTGAATGAAGGCAGCATAGACTCGATATACAAACTGGGACATCTCTATGACGCAGGAGGCATCAATAGAGGCTCCATAGGGACTGGAAGCTTAACCAGTCGGTGGAGATAAAACTCAGATAACGAGTACAGCTCCTAAGTCAAACTATAACCCAACCAATGGATGTGATATACAATGCTCTGTTCGAAGGCGACACGACTCGACAGCTGCCAAAGATAATATCTTTTCTTGTCCGGCTTTTTGGTTTTTTTATTTTTTTTGGTCTTTTTCAGTTATTTGAAAAGCTTGAAAAAAGAATAAACTATCTTTATAGTTACAAACTAGGAGGAGACGAGTGTCATTTAGGGCAAACAAACTAGTTCCAAGCAATGGAACATACCTATGCTCAATGCAAGGATACATGTGTAGGATATCGACACTCGGGGGAAAATCCCCTCCCGGTAAAAAGGGAATCAAGCTGTGAAGGATATAAATAAAGACTCTGCATGGCTAGACATGATACAAGCTCGGGCTATACGGCTGAAACGCAATGTCAGGGGAGCCGGCATAAAGCTCAATAAGACAGGAAAAGCTCATGATAATGCATCCACAACTTGATATAAGGGGAGTCCGGGGGGTCCTGGCCAGCATAAGATCAAGAGGATTATGAGGCTCTTGCTAAATGTCATGGCAATACTATACAATGGACTCCCACACCCTAAAGGGGGAAACATCAGCATGGGCACCAAATGCAAATAAGGCGCTAACTAGGGTACCCATGTAAGGTGAGGCTCTACCACTCATATCATGCCACTTCTATAGAAACAAGAAGGTTCCGTGACATAATAGAGTGGGTTTGTACCTAAGGATATAGTGACATGGTCATAAGGTCATGCAAAATGAAAACGGTGGTGAACCTAACCTATATGCCAGTATATACGTTATACCTGAGATCAGTACGAACGGGTCAATCCAAAGGCTGAAACATCGCTGAAAACGGTCTTCTACATCACAAATTAGGTCAGAAATGGTCCAAAAAGGTTAGAAACGGTCAAAACTATAGGAAAGGGGGTAAAAATTTTCAAATATTTGAAAATTTTTCTATAAATAGTAAAAAATATAAATCATTTGAAACTTTTACCCATTTGAGCTCTGATATTCAACTGCAAATTCCAGGAGATCCAGTCGGTGGAATTCACAACCGATTCTTCCAGGTATTAACTCATGTTCTCTGCTTTCATTTCAATACAAATTTTATAATTTTTCATGGTCAAATGAATTTTTAAAGGCCAAACTTACATGAGCGCTACGGCCCACGCGGGTATCGAGGTTTTTTCTGCGTATAGGGCTGGCTATACGTGGAAAGGGGACCAGAAACCGCATACATACGTGGCTGTTTTCAAAACATCCAGGTATGATGCTGCGCATAAGGATTTCTAAGAATCTAATCGACATTTTGGTCAACTTCTCAAGCAGGATGGTGCTAGAGTGGCGAGAACGCGAGCATGGTGATGTAGAGGAAGCAGTAAGGGCTGATAGAATGGCTCAAGAAGCTCTAAGAAGGTGCAGACTCTACAAGTTTTGGTGCCTAGGAGGCTTGAGGGCCAAACCAGGACTACTACATATGCTTGTAGACTATTGGGATCCGGACTCAGAGTCCTTCCGGCTAGACGGCATGTCCCTCACCATTGAGGTGGAGGATATCTACTTTATCACAGGTCTATCACGGTGAGGTGAGATGGTGAACCTTCGTGCCCATGGAGGGCCAAGTCATGGGCTGACTATCGACGAGTACATAGTTGTGTACTGCTACCCAGAGACGGAGAAGGTGGGGATCCAAGTTCCCACCAACGCTATACAGGTACTGGGCCTAAAGGCCATACTACTGACACTGGGCAGGATAGAAGGCTTAGCATCACCCCATCAGGCCTCTCGGCCACTGATGTTCTATGCGGTGGAGTGCATGACACCGACCATCTATGACTGGAGCACTTCCCTACTGAGCAACATGAAACATCAGCTCAGTGAGTGCAAGGCAGGTAGGATACGGAACTTTGGGTTCAGCAGTATCTTGAGCACATTTTTCTTCGAGCGTGTTCCAGGATTGAGCCCTAGAGTGGATGTTCCTCTCCACGGGGTTCGAGATCCGGCCCAACGACGTTGGGCAGACGCGATGCGCAGACTGGGGGGTGGTAGGGTGGCCAACCCTTATCCAGCAGACTGTTTTCCATGGTGGCGACGACAGATTGTTGCCATAGAGGACTACCCTTATGCAGGGATATACTTCTGGGGAGACCCGGACATGCCATTACCACCAGGATCAGCATATGGAGACATAGGTAACGAATCTCGACCCTTACTCTTTTTAAAAATTTTGAAGTATTTAATTTTTTTGTGTTTTCTTGATTAATGGAATCAAAAAGACATGTTTTTGGGTGACAATACATAGTGACACCTACCATTCATGTGCAGATGTGGGACCACGGCGACCAGAGGGCTTCCCATGTCATAGACGGAGGGGAAGAGGAGACGATATCACCGGTGTGGATGCGGAGCAAACGCTCCAAAGCATCCATACCAACTTTGTGCGACTGACTCACAGGATTCCCATGGCGCAAGTTGAGGACTTGCCTGAGGCTATGCAGAGACAGGTGGTTGGCGTACCACGCGCATGGGTGCATTTATTCCGGCGGCTAGCTAGAGCCGTGGTGACATATCATTATCACAACCCTCATCCACCTCCACAGGACTAGACACCTGGGAGTGTATCTATTTTGTACTACCGTGTATATGATGGTGGCTTTCAAAGCCCCGATTTTGTATTATGACACTATGTATTACCACATTTTTGATGTATATAAAAAAGTTTTATGGTGATCGGTTTATTTATTTACATGTGTAAAAATTGTGTTTATGATTAATTTATAATGAATGAAACAAATGCCAATCTAACACATAGTTAGCATATGAGTCAGCAATTTGATTAAAATTTCTTGGAATGTGTATATATGTTATGTTCTCAAATTGCCATTCTAGCAATCTCACACGTAAGAATCTCCTCAATAACGTCGGATCTCTAACATGGTACAAACCATTTAGCTGTGACACTACTAACTATGAATCAAGACGTACCTCAAGAGAGAGAACACCATGCGAAATGGCATCCCGTAGAAACTCGATAGCGGCACTATATTCAGCAACATTGTTGGAAGATGGCCGTAGACATACACCTCCTAAAGATAGTACATGACCCATAGGAGTAAAAATCACCCAAGCAGCTGAGGCTGAGTGTTGAGTGTGACGGTTGCACCATCCGTGAATCCTATGTAGGTGGAAGATTCCATTGACATCTGCCACAAGAAATGGAAACTAATCACAAACCTGATCATGATAAACAAGACCTAACTATGCAAAAAAGCTGTACAATAATATACAACAAACAGCCTTGGCTAAATATCATGCATAGTATTTCTTAAGATAGAGCCCATTTCTAGGCTCCGCCAAGACTGTCCCTTCGTAATCCACTAACTCGTAGGCACCCTTCTCTAATACACGCTTGACCACATAAGGACCACGCCACATAGGATTGAACTTCCCTACCCCCAAGGGTTCTTTCGATTGATCCCACAAAAGGACCAAGTCTCCCTCACTAAACACTCTCGGATGGACAGACTTATCATATTGGGCCTTTGTGCGACGCTTATTAACCTCTAGAGTCACCAAGGCATCTCTACGCTGCTCATCGAGTTGCTCAAGGTGAACCAAACGCTCCTCCAAAGGTGAAGTGTCTGGTAAGAGTTCCACGGCTAACTTCAATGAAGGAATCTCCTCACTCTCCACATGGTCAAGCTCGGGAAGAAAGTCCGATCTATGATATAATTTCTCCCATGGTGGCTCAACTCCCAACCTAGCCTCAATAATCGCTTCATCTGAAGGGAAAACCGCATCAAGGCAGGCGTGGGCATGAGAAGACTGTACTTCCCCTGACGGCAACACATAGGGGACTTCCTCCTCTGTCCATGAAGAAGAAGAACAAGGATCTGCAGCAGATTGAAGATTAGCTTGGTAAGCTATCATGGCTGCAGGAAACGGCACACTCGTCTCAATGGCCTCACTCGAAGGACTCGGTGAAGGAAGAATCCAAGGATCTCCCATATGACTTGTGTGAAAAGGCACCGATCTCGTAGACGTGGAAGCACCATCGAAACTAGCTATTATCATGAGGACGGGTGCAGGACAACTAAAGGTTCCCATGAGGGACAGATACATACCTACACCCACACTCCCAGTTTCCGGCTGGGAATGTTTGACTTTCAGAACCGAAGCTTCCGAAGATGCACTAACAGGCGGATTCTTGAATGTCATCTGATCAACGTCACAATCTTCCCATTATGAGGAAAGCATACAACACGAAATACGAAAGATGCAACGGCTTGCATAATACACATCCAATTCCTTCCCAGTAAGAGATTGTAGTCAAGGGGCGCATCAACCACCTCGACCTCTATCGTAACGGTCTTCCCTCCCAAACGAACTTTAAGAGAAGGAAGGATACCATGCGGCCTAAACGATCTCCCATCAAAAGCAGTTAACATGGTCGTAGACTTTGACAACTCAGGAGAACCAAGACCCTTCCAACAAGACAAAGACATCACAGAAGCAGCAGTGCCCTCGTCAATCACATTACGCTTGACAATCATATTAAGACATTCTACATGCACCAAAAGGGACACATAGTAGGGCAAGCGAGGCTAATGTCCTGCGGTTTCAAACTTGATCACTGAGGAAGAATCATCACCATTCACACCAAGAGCGGAAAGCAAAGCCTTCCTTTGCGACGGACAACTCTGAAGCACTTCCAATGCAGACATCGCACAAGGAGTATGACCCAAGTCCTCGACAACTGAATAGTTCTGGGCGGCTCGGGCATTTGGATTATGCCCCGAACGCTTAATTACCCCCTTAGGAATGCGAGGTGCAGCCTCAAGTTTATCCGCAGGTTTCTCAATACGCAAAGGGGTTCCTGGTGGATCGGGTTCTTTGCCTGGGTTGGGTTGTGATGAAGAATAATCTTTTGCACGTGTCACAACTTTTGCGGCACGGACCATATTAATGCACCCATGACCACTAGTTTCAGGTGGATCTTCATCACTAGATTGATCATGGGACTTCGAGTTCATATTTTGGTTATGCGGTAAAGGGTTCGTTAACACAGTTGGGCCCTGTGCTATGAACTTCGAAGCTTCATCCATCCTAGGGCACAAGTAAGTGAGGTGATCGTCCTTACAAAGCTTGCAAGGAAACTTAACCTTACATTTATTCTGCTTGTCCCCCCCAGCATTTTTATTGTTCTTGTCATTATTGTTGGCATTCTCATTTTTATTCCCACCCTTCTTATTATTGTTTTTACCCTTTTTTCTATTCCATCCAGGTTGCTGGTTACCCTTCTGGTCGGACGATTGCACAGCAAGTACATTCGTCGTTTGGGCGGGCTGAGACGAAGCCGTAGCTTGTCCCGAGGCAGATTGGCTGATTGACAATTGAGAAACTTGTTTCACAACCGAACCTACAGGTTTCTTACTTGCACTACCCACAATGCCATCGGCATGTGGTCTAGGTTTGACCTTGGGATCGAAACTAGAATGAGGGGCATTAGGTATAATCTCATATAACAAACCAGACTGAGCATAGATCAAGTCTAGGTTCTGCGCCCTAAAGATGGCTTGTTCCTCATTCTGCACTCCGGATGTGGAAACATCCTTCGTGATATACGTCAATAAATATTTGAGGAACCAATCAAGGAGGAATTCCAGTGATATAAAGGCTTTGATTAATCTCTTCCGTCTACGCCACTCCTGAATATGATCAGAAATATGGGTGGCTTTATCTTGCTGAAATGTCGACAAGAGTTCAGTACCAACATCATATCGTACCGGTAGCTGGAAGTGATTAAGGAAAGTCATTGCAAGGTCGTCGAACAAAGTAAAGGCACCCCTAGGTAACTCTATATACCATTTCGCCGCAGGCCCTGTAAGGGTGCGTTGAAATAGTCTCAAACGGACTGAGTCCTGATGCAATGAATTGGAAGAGCACCATAGGTGGAATGTCGTAACGTGTTCACTCGGATCCTCTCATAGTTTTCCTTCGAACTTAGGTATGTCCGAAGGAAGCTTGGTAGGGACAGCCGGCCAAGCCGGGTCATGAGCCACAGGATCGTTCGTAAGTCTCGATAAGTCAGGTAAATTGAGTGTCGCGAGGAAAGGGAGCTTAGCATGATGAGGTCTAGGGACCGCTCCCTGGTTCATATAGGATTGATTACCACCATGACCTTGGCCATAGTGACCTCCTCTTGTATGACCCATATAGGGTGGCGTGGAAGTCTCATAATGAGGTGGACCTTGACTAGTAGGAGCTACAAAGCCATAGTTAGGAGAGTAAGCAGGTTGTGAATACCCGCCTCCGTAAGGTGAAGAGACCTGTCCATACTGCACCCCATAGTAGGGTCCATAGGTCATCGCTTGCGATGCCCCATGAGACACTCCATAGGTAGGAATATACATTTCGGAATTAGGAATATACATACCGAAAGTAGGGATATATGTCGAGGAAGTAGCAACCTGACCTCTAGAAACATGAACTTAACCTCCCGAAACTACGGGTGGTATGTAGGCTTGAGACACAATAGGTCTAGTAATCGCAGTATGGATCTGACTCGTATCTACGTGACGACTCGAAGGACCATGAGAGTAAGGTGGAGGGTTTGCATTTGAAGAACTCGGAAGCGAGGATGAAGGAATCTCTGTAAGAAGATATGTGCTAGTGCCTATCGTCACTCGTCTAGAACCTGGTATCGCTATGGGATCACTAAATCTAGACCTAGAAGGTATATAAGATGTAGCTTCCACTGCTGGGATGGAAGGTGCAATGTGACTAGTACTCCCAAACCTCTCCGCAAGGCAAGGCATGGGAATGCCCCCAGGTATAGTGTTAGGGTCAAAGTCGGATTCAACATGAAATGTCAAATCATGCATAGGAAAACCAGTGGTAACATAACTACCATAGCTGGTGCTAGGAGGGTCAAAGTGAGTCTCGGCATCATCCGGCATTCCATACCGGTAACGGGTCAATGGGTAATCTGGCCTAGTGTGAGCAGGTCTATCATGCAAATATACTATCTGGGAAATAACGAGACCGAGCTCAGCTAGGTCAGGTGAGGGATCATATGTAGGAGTAAATTCCCCATCGTCAATACGAATAGGAGGAGGTGGCTCAGGAATAGTCTCTGAATGATCCTCCATGGTGTGTGAATCAATGTGTGACACAGTCCGCCTGGACTGTCTAGGCCCCTCTCCCAAAGGAGGAGGAGAAGTGGAAGGCGAAAGTCCTGCTAACCGACGAGAACGGTGCGGAACCGCACCCGACTCCACAATGACTCAACAAAAAAGCAAAGACTCTCTATTTACGTCAAACCTAGGCCAACTATCATGCACAGAGAAATCACTATAAAATCTAAAGCCAAAAGCAAGCAAACAAGGGTTGGATAAGTGAGCTCCCGAATGTGGCCGGTATGTCTCGCCTAGGAGAGGCTTGAGAGGCCCTTGTCACCACAAGCGGAGGTTTGAAACCAATTATTGTGGCCCTTAGCTTCAACGCATAAAGTGACTGTGCTGTCCAACCCCAACCTGGCCGGGACACATGCAGAATAACCTCTACACGTACCCCCTCGATATCCTAGGTAAGGTCACTAAGGTCACCTCAATATAATCAACGCTCAGGCGGACAGTCGCAGGCGGGATTGACCGTATGGGCAGGGTAGCAAAGCCCGAAACTCCCAAAAGAGCCCCCAGATACGAATACAATCCTGGCTATATCGCCGGTGCTACACAGTTACCAACCAGGGGTTATCCTGATCAAAAACTGCTCACACTGCCTAGTGCTTGACTCCCTTTTGAGAGGAGCTTCCTGAGAACGCTGGTTATATAAAGGATTTCACACACTCCTTGGACAGACACCTAGTTGTTGTTGTTTAGTGATCTTGGAGAATTAACTTTCAATGAACTATTCCAAGATCCTAAAACCTAAGCTTGTTGGTGCACCCTAGAAAAGAAAAGAGTGTAATTCATTTTATTTAGCGTTGATTTTAGTTTGGCTTTATTTACTCAAAAATAGGATATGGTCGTGCAACTAATGGTGTTATGACGCAACAAGAAGTAAAATGCACACCTAACAATCAATGCAAATGCATTGTGTCCATGAAAATAGGGTATGCGTACTACGTGGATGCACAATTTCTTCTTCAAATGCTGAATGCAAATTTCCCTATTTGAATTCCTAACTATTACTCCAAAGCAAATCTAGATCTAATGCAAGTACAATGCA
>LPNX010688712.1:34048-166321 GCA_001517045.1 Pseudotsuga menziesii
CAATACTGAAAGGTCGAATCCATGCGATCTCAAGGCATATGGAAGGCCAGGAGTCATATGAGTCAGATCCAAGTCAAGGAACGCTCCAAAGGATTTTGGATTATGCACACATCCCGATGTACGCGACTATCGAGGGAATATCCGCGTATGTACGTGGTTATCGGGGGAAAGGCCGCGTATATCATTTTTCTAATGTTTTTAGGGATGGTCAATGATACATCAAAAGACAACAATTGGTCCAAAGGGGCTAATGAGTCTGCAGCGGGACAGGGGAAGGCCATACAATATGTGATTTACCTAGTGTGGTGAAATCCGCTATAACAGTAAGGTCTCCAGCAGGGTCTATCATTTTGTTTTCTTTTTCAAGGTAAATTTGAAGTTACATGCACTAGAACAAATTTTGAGGCAATGGCCCTTCGGGATAGTGCAGAGTGGTGCAGTTAGGTGGGATTTTTGCATATACAGAGGACCCAATGGATCAAGCACTTGGTCTATGTGGTTCTTTTCTACCTCACATGGAGGATAGAATCCCTGAGTTGGAGTCATTGTTAGCACCTATCCTAAATTTGGAGATTTTTACAAATGCATCCACACCAGTTCCCCTGTAAAAGAGTAAGCCATTAAAAAAATGAGGAGTGGGGGCAAAAAATTTCATGTCCTATGACCTAGAGGTTTGCATAAAAGGGTTTTAATTTGCTTGGGAGGCTTATTCCTAAGCCTAAATGTCAAAACATACAAAAAATCCTTGGACACGACCTTGGAAATATGCCTAAGTAAGAAAAAGTTGATCAAGGTTAAAAGTTGATCGATATGGACAGCCTTGATGCAAAGCGGAGAAGATCTAAGGCCAAAAATCAGTTTCGCCAAGGAAAAATTGGGAGTGGAAAGGCACAAAAAAAGAAGCAAGTTTAAGGTGTAAAAGTGATAAAAACCAGACTTCCGCCCCCCGCAATCCAGGATCCGATGGCCCAGAATATTTCCTCCCAAGATCAACGATCCAGCAGAAAGGAGGAAGCAGAAAAGGCAAGAAGTTTTTCTTTGAAAGTTGGAATCTCAATTTTCGGGATCCGCAATATCTACGATTCATAGAGATCCCAAATAGACAAATGATGTGAAAAGGCGAAAAGGGAAGAAATCTGAAATATGAAGTTTTAGTTATGAAAATCCGAAATCCCACCTTCCGCTTTCCGCAACCCGCATCTTTACCTCAGATCAATAGTTGGGAAAGTCTCTGTCCAATATCGACCGTGTGGAAAAGAGTAACATGTGTACGAGTTAAATAGAATTCCAAATATGTGGACTCGGTAGGCCTCATATCTTTCAACGGCCCATATCAGAGCCTGATCAATATCCACAACCAATACCCATTCTGCTGGTGCAACAAGCATTGATAAATCCACTTTTTAGATCAGCGAAATCTTGTAGGACCCGCAAATCCCAATGGTTCAGATCTTGAGGGGAAGAGATCTATGGTGAATATGCATTTCACTGGGTGAACTTGCACACTCAAAGTTGGGGAGCGCCTGTGCAATGAGAAACGTGCTTAAATGACATGTCCTCTTCCTATTAAATATTGTGCTCGGATATTGGGAGTACAAAAGTCACTTTATGGAGCGCGATGGTGCATATTTCAACAGTGTTAATCAAAGGTTGAATCAAATAAACGGTGGATATGTATTTCAAAACCAAAACAAGAAAAGAGTTTATCAAGGTGATGGGCCATGAAATATTGTAGACCCCGCACCATTGAACAGCAGAGATCTTGGTGGATTTTTTATCTACAGTCCAAAATTGATTTCGCAATGGGAACAAGCCAAGAGTTTAACAAATAGGCAGATTTTGAAATCGGGAAATATCCACACCCTTGAACAGTTAATATTTATTAAAGAGCAAGATCTACGGCTTGATATTGTTTTGTTGATTGAAGGTGCAAGGAAGATTGAAGTTGTTGTAGGTCGTTGGAGGTGCTTTGAACAAGTCATTTGCACCAAATGATCCTGAGTCCTTGCTGTAAAATTTCCCTAATTAATCCATCTTGCGCATCCCACATGCTTTCTTGTTTTGTTTATGATCATGGAAAATCTTCCATATCATGGAATTTGTTAGGATTTTGATTAATACGTGTAACTAAATTTGGCTCTGTTTCGAGGTTGGTCTCGGGATCCCAGTACTCTATAAATATACCCTCGAAAGAGGAAGAAAGGGTTGGAAATTTCATTCATAATACTTAGTTCTCAGGTTTTGTAGCTCTGTTATTTTCTTGGAATCTTCAATGAAAAGTATTCTCTGAGTTTTCTAAGATTCATCAAGTTGTTTCCTATTCAGTATGTGTTTCCTATATTTCCATTTTCATGTATGTGTTTTCTGCCAATACATTTCTAGATTGTATGCAAGGAATTTGTTTCTTCTAATGCTCCTTCCATCAGAAATTGTATTTGTTATGTGGTTATAATGGTCATGATAGAATTCAGCCACTGATAGATGCTTTGTTTCAGTTATCATCCCCTGTTATATTTCTTCTAAGGGTGTACCCATAGATTCATCCATTGATAGATGCCTTTTTTTCACTAGGATATTTCCTCATTTCTATCTATCATCACTTCAAGATAATTTGACTGAACATAATAGCCACGTTGCCTCAGATTTCGTAGGAAAATCACCACTCATTATTGTTGTAATTCCCTTGAATATTTTCAGGCTATGACTCCATTGCCCAATGGTATTTCTTGTCTATTTTTTTTACCATATTTAAATTTGCAAATATCCAGTTCCTATCAGATATCTAGCCTTCTGACCGCTTGCTTAAATCCATATGTATATGTGAATGAGTTTGTGACATAGAGAGAGCCCTCTCTGACTGTATAGGCTAGAATACAGTCTAAAGATTGGTTGAAATGGTTACCCCTGTGACTTCCTACCACAACCATAGGAAAATTACAGGGTGATAACAGGACCAATATAGTAACATCAAAATAATGGAACCCATGCTTCTCCTAATGAAACAGTATTTAACATAGCCCGATAGCTATCTAGAGTTAATTTTATGTTTTTTACATGCACCAACTCTCGATTAGGGTTAGGTTTTTGGAACTTCTAGAATTTTCTTAAAGGTCCACACATGACTAGCTCCACATGTGTAAGAAATGAGAGTTGACATGGAAACCACTTGGTACCACGGTGGTCAACTGGATAGGTCAACTTGTGTGAGGGATAATTTCTTCACACAGACTCCGTTTGAGGCGATTATTGGACCGTTCAAAAGGTATCAATGTGTAGAATATGGAATATTGGTGAAAGGTAAGGTTTGAGAAACAAAAGCGTCATTTAATCCCTCAAAATGTAATTGACAAACAATTTTTTACCCCAAATCTGAAAAGTTAGACTTGCCCCAAAAATGGGCCCTAAAGTCCAAGCCATCAAATATTCTAACCCTGAAAACTCCAAATAGGTGACAAATTATATAGTGATCCATTTCATATCACCTAATGTAAAAGGGCCCTCTTTATTAAAATAAGGCCCCTAGGTGGTTGGCCCTCATTAATAGCGGTACCACAAGTAGTTATGGCCTTGCCTATTGGAGCACTATATAGAGAGTACTAAGATATGTAATGTTTTTTCAATAATTGTTATTTATTTTGGAGCCTTGGTCTTGGAGGTTCCCCCGTTAAAGAGGCAAGTTAACATAGCTCCCTGTTTTGAATATCTTTCACAAAAGAGAACTTTGTGTTTTTTTGTCTTTTCTATGAAATTATGGGTTTAAGTATATTCTAGTATTAATAATTTAACTCTTTTTTTTAACAAGAATGGTTGTAATTTGTATCAAAAATTTGTCATATTTTCATTGGTCAATATAATAATAGAAAATTTATAAGCTTGGACTGCAACAAATTTTTAAAGAGTCTGGATTTTGCAAAACTTACAATAATAACTAGCTTAATTCCGTTCATAAAGGATATATATATATACTCTACAAAAACCCTAGATATTATTCAGATTGAGAAAACATATTGATTACTAAGCCTCAACGAAAAATATGATTGCTTTGGGATTCCTCTTGTTCACCAATTGAATGGTGTGGTCCCATTTAGTTCAGACCTTCCATATCCATGTCTTCAAAGAGATGATAGATTGTTTCTTATTCTTGAGTTACTCCAAGCGTTGAACATGTTGTCATCCTGTAGTTTGAAGTAGTCTACTGTGGGCCTATGCTTATATTGTTTACCATTTATTTGAGAATATTATATCGGTTTCCAAATTTTGAATGTCTCTTTTGTTGGAGCAAAGTCTCCATTACCACTACATAACTATTATTATGAGTTTCCACTTTATTGTGGCCCTAAATTTGTAGCTAAGAAAATAGAAGTGGAGTGTTGTTAACTACAATCAATTCCTCATGTTTTCTTAAGATTCTACAAATTTCATAATTCTCACAAAATGTGCATCATCCAAGATGAGAATGGTTTCCTACACATTCTACAAGTCCCAAAATTTGAACCACAATTCCTTTTGAACGTGATGGGGGATAAAATATAATAAATCCATATCCAAGGAATCAAGGAGGCAACCTTCCACAAGGTCAAACGATAGAAAACCCGGAACTATGTTTCATTTTCTAATACCAACAATGTAGACCTAATATTTATCTTAATGCTCAAAGGAAAAAATCCCTTCCATGCTATTCAAATACCTTTTCTCATAGGCAATTAACTAGCTACTTCAAGTGATACCACATAAACTAAAGAAGACACCAACAACCAAGGTCTATTTATACTCTTTCTCAAGAACCTAGAACTTCCATCACATTGTATGTTTCACCAAGGCTCAAAGTATACCAAACCAAATAAGAGAGAACTGTAAAGGACACATAGGAAATAAACCAAGTCAAAGAGAGAATTCTCAAAAGAAATGTGGCTTACTTGGGAACAACTGATGGTCACAATATTCTGCCATTAATCCTCCATTGCCCATCCATTATTCCAAACAAACCATCAATTTCCAAGCTTTGAATGTAAATACATTATTTAATCCCACCTTCATTGTGTCATTATGTCATCATATTTGATTATGTCGCTCCCAACTTAACTTTGAAGTGTGTGTAGGTACTACAGTACTATGATTCAAGTGCAAGATCTTAACCTTGATTGAGATTTGAAAGGTCTTGACATCGTTGATATGTTGATGTATTTGTAACTTTGGAATGTATTCACTTGTATATCTTATGTCTTGTACCCCGATGTTTATTCCGGGAAGTGTCTGTAATGTATTTGAGTCATGTCATGCCTTGATGTTACTATCGGGAGATTCAATAATGTAAACAAGTCATTTCAAGTCATTGTGGGTAACCCTCCTATTGTTCAAGGGTTAAATTCCCCGTAGTTCCGTCGCCCTAGGGTTATTAGAATATCCTAGAGAAGTCAGCACTAGTGAGTTATTGTCAAGTCAAGAATTAGTATAAATAGAGAGTGAGCCTCTCTATTTATCACACACTCACTCACACTCAGTTGTAGCGCATAGCTGAGGAAGAAGAAGTTGTTGGGGCTAGAAAGAAAGAGGCTACTGCTATCGGGAGATCATCTTACTATTTTGAGGTTTTACTTTTGGTGTTGATTCTATCTCTGAGGAAGTTACGGGGTTTTCTCCATTTATTGTTTCCCCGAGGAAAAACATTGTGTTCATTGTCTCTTGTGTTTGATTGTTGTGCTTGTTATTCTCTAAGTTAAAGATCCTAATATAATGCTAGCTTAAATGATGAAAATATAACATGGTACCAGAGCTAGCCTGAGAAGAAGACACTATGCAAGTGCGGGAACTAGGGATTCCTACTTTTTGGATCTCTCTCCATAGATTTTCAGCAAAAGAAGGTTGGGCTGACTCTCCTCCCTAGAACGCATCTTTCTATTGAAGAAGAATCTGATAATAAGTTTTTTTCAGTTTTGAACCCGACACTACTACCGGAAATTAGGGCTTTCCACAGAAGTGGAATTTTTGAGTGATCCCAGGCCTGGATTGATCTCCTCCTAAAAACTGAAGTTTAGAGATCAAGATCAAAGCATTTGGTTGGACAGAACTTTGGGAAAGTCAAACCCTAATCTTCTCCTGAACCAACACTACAAAAATTCAGCTCCAAATCCAGATCCAACATCTTGACCTGGTAAGATCTAAATATTTTGTATTTTGATTTGAGGTTCTCAGTTAAGATGTCTCATCACACCCATCTTGATGAAAATCTTGAGGGAGCTGATAACTTTCAAGCTTGGAAGTATAGGATCTCCCTGGTCCTGGAAGAAAATGAGTTGGACTCCTATCAATGAGGAGGTTCCAGTTCTAGAGGGAGATGAGGCTAAGGCCTTACACAAGAAGAAATTGGTTATGGCTAAGAGGATTATTGTTGATTCAATCAAGGATCACTCATACCACAGGTGTCCTCCCTAAAGACACCTAAAGCTATGTTTGATTCCATAACCAAACTGTTTGAAGGGAAGAATATAAACAGGAAGATGACTCTAAGAAACCAACTGAAGAATGTAAATATCTAGAATGCAGAGACTATCCAGTATTACTTTACAAGGGTATCTCAGATCAACGAACAGCTGGAAGTAGTAGATGGATAAGTGGAAAATGCAAAGATTGTGATGACCGCCTTGAATGGTCTACCTATGGCATGGGACTCTTTCATTCAAGGGATCTGTGCCAGAAAGAAGCTAGTCAAGTTCAGCAGACTATGGAAATAATTCTCTCAAGAAGAAGCTCGGATAGAAGCTCAAGAAGAAAAGATGGGAAGTGAAGATCAAGCTCTCACAGCCCACACCAAGAAAACCAAAAGGGACCATCATCACTCCAAAAGTAAGATTTCACACTCTAGAAGAGATCTGTCTACTATTAGATGTTACACATGTGATCAGAAAGGTCACATATACAAATACTGCCCTAACAAAGGGAACTCAAAGAAGAAAAAGGGAAACAAGAGAAGACATCATGCTCATGTTGCAGAGGATGATGAACCTTCCACAAAGAGAATCAGACAAGAAAGAGATGATTCTTCAAGTGATGAATAATATGTGTTGATCCCCGCTCTCATGGGAACTATCTCACATGGAAGCAATGATTGGATTATAGACAGTGGTGCTTCCAAACATATGACGGGATTCAAAGAATCATTTGTGAAACTATCTGAACATGAGTCACCTCACAAGGTGAAACTTGGGGATGACTACCAGTATTCAATAAAAGGTAGTGGTGAATCCTCCTATAAGCTAGACTCTAGAAAGTATATGAAGATGAAAAATGTATTGTTTGTACCAGGACCAAAAAAGAACCTCCTCTCCATATCTGCATTGGATGCAAAAGGAATGAGGGTTGCTTTTGCAGATGACCAAGTTCTTATGTGGCCAAAGTGAAAGACTTTTGACGATGCAATAGTGATTGGGGAACAAGAATGAGGTCTATACAAATTGAAGGGCCAACAAGAAAAAGCTTTGGTTCATGACTCAGTAGAACCAAATGAACTTTGGCATAGAAGGCTTGCAAATGTGCATTACAGGGCACTACCACTTGCAAGCAAAGTTGTTGAAGGTCTTCTAGAAATGCAAACAAAACATGATGGTGTTTGCAAAGGATGTGCAAAAGGAAAGAACACAAAGAAGACATTTTCAAGTAGCGAGAGCAAGGCAAAAGGAATCTTGGAAATCATCCACTCCAATGTATGCAGTCCGATGTCATCCAGTTCATTAAGCGGGTATGTATACTATGTTTCTTTTATTGGTGATTTTTCTAGGAAGACATGGATATACTTTATGAAGAACAAAGATGAAGTATTCAGCAAGTTCAAGAAATTCAAAGCCTTGATCTAGAACCATACAGAAAATAAGATCAAGATTTTTCGATCAGATAATGGCATAGAATTCACTTCGAATGAATCGAAATAATTATGCAAAGATTCAGGGATTAAGAGGGAGTTAACCACTCCATATAATCCACAATAGAATGGAGTTGCAGAAAGGAAGAATAGAACGGTCATGGAAGCTGCAAGGGCCATGCTTCATGATCAAGATCTTCCCATGCATCTATGGGAAGAAGTTGCAAGAACAGCGGTGTATGTACAGAACCATACTCCACATAGAGTACTCAAGAATAAGACACCTGAAGAAGTCTTTTCCAGGCAAGAAACCAAAATTCAGCCATCTCAGAATATTCGGTTGTCTAGTGTACATACACATTCTGAAAGAAAAGAGGACAAAGTTAGATCCTTCAAGAAGGAAGGGTATATTTGTGGGATACATTGAAAGATTGAAGGCTTACAGAATATACTTCCCAGGATTCAAGAAGATCGACATCAGTAGGGAGGTAACATTTGACGAAGACTCAGCTTACAACAAATCCAGAAAGAGACTTGCTGAAGAACCTGAAGAAACAGAAGCACCCAGAATTCATGACACAACCATGAATGAAGAATATCAATAAGAAGATCAAGAAATAGAAGAACCTCAAGAACCTGTAGATCCACCTCATGAGAAGAATCCTCACAAGAACAAACTTGCTTGGGTATGAGAAGTTATCCAAAGTGTAGAAAGATATGGCACTCCAGAAGAATCACACAGAGAAAGGAAAAGAACCAGGTCTTGTTCCAGTTATGTAGCCTTATTATGTGATTTCATTGATAAAGAACCTTCCAACTATGAAGATGCAACATAAAAGAAATAATGGAAGGATGCTATGATCGAAGAGTACCAATCGATCATGAAGAATGATGTTTGGGATATTGTCCCAAGACCTGAGGGGAAGTCTGTAGTGACTTCCAAATGGATCTACAAGATCAAGCATGCTGCATACGGCAGCATAGAAAAATATAAAGCAAGATTCATGGCTCGTGGCTTCTCACAGAAAGAAGGAATAGATTATGAAGAAAATTTTGCACCTGTAACCAGATACACTTCCATCAGATCGGTACTTGCTGTAGATGCAGTGATGAAATGTAAGATACACCATATGGATGTCAAGACTGCTTTCTTGAATGGTGTAGTAGAAGAGGAAGTGTATGTGGAGCAACCACTCAATTTTGAGACACATGACAGGGAGTCTCATGTGTGTAGATTGAAGAAATCCCTTTATAGTTTGAAACAGGCACCCAAGACATGGTATGGAAAAATTGACAGCTTTCTATTCAGTTTATGCTTTACCAAGAGTAAAGAAGATTCCAACCTTTACTACAAGGTTGAAGATGGAAACCCAGTGATGCTCCTACTATATGTAGATGATCTGTTTGTAACAGGTATGGATGGGTTGATTGTTGATACGAAGATAAATCTTGCTGTCGAGTTCGAAATGAAGGACTTGGGTATGATGCATTATTTTCTAGGCATGGAGGTGTGGCAGAATGCGGATGGAATATTCCTCAGATAAGGGAAGTATGCAGTAGAGATCTTGAAGAGATTTGGGATGATGGACTGCAATGCCTTAACCACACCTATGGAATCGAACCTGAAGCTATTGAGTGATGCTTCATCTGAGTCAGTTGATGCCATGATGTATCGTCAGATGATTGGGTCCTTGATGTACCTGATGAATACAAGACCAGATATTTGCTTTGCTGTGAAAACCTTGAGCCAGTTCCTGACAGATCAGAGACATGTTCACTTGATTGTTGCAAAGCATATTCTGAGGTACCTAAAGGGTATAGTTGATTATGGGCTCAAGCATAAGGCTGATCAAAAGATTGACCTAGAGGGTTATGTTGATTCAGATTGGGTAGGCAGTGCCATCGATAGGAAGAGCACTTTAGGGTGCTTCTTCAGTATGGGATCAGGTGTGATCTCTTGGCTTAGAAGGAAGAAATCCTATGTGGCACTGAGTATAGCTGAAGTAGAGTATGTTGCAGCTTGTTCAGCTAGTTGTGAGGAAGTATGGCTGAGAAATCTACTGTCTGATTTATTTGATCTCCAATTAGATGTTACTTGTATATATTGCGACAACCAGAGTTTTGTGAAGTTGTCAAAGAACCCAGTATTCCATGACAAGTTGAAGCATATCGAGATCAAGTATCACTATATCAGGGATATGGTGTAGAGAGGAGTAGTGAAGCTCCAGTATGTTGCGATGGACGAACAAATAGTTGATGTGTTTACTAAGCCATTGGCTAGGGTGAAGTTTGATTAATTCAAGGAGAAGCTTGGTGTTCTCCAGATCGAGATTCCTCCCAAGAGGAGGTGATGAGTCTGTGATGTGCCTTTCTGACATGGTGAGAGGATTGGTTCCTTCCATGGTCAAATGTAAGTGTTGTGACCTTCCGACATGGTGAGAGGATTGGTTCCTTCCATTGTCATATGTATGTGATGATCCCACATATAGCATGAAAAATGGCTAGGTCTAGGAAGACACATCTAGTATAAAAAAGGACTAGCTCTCTGTAGATCCCACATCCAGCATGAAAAAGGGTTGGCTCTATGAAGACAGGTCTAGTATGAAAAAGGACTAGCTCTATGTAGATCCCACATCTAGTATGAAAAAGGAATAGCTCTGTGAAGACTCATCCAATATGAAAAAGGAATAGCTCTGTGTAGATCCCACATCTAGTATGAAAAAGGACTAGCTCTGTGTAGATCCCACATCTAGTATGAAAAAGGACTAGCTCTATGAAGACTCATCCAGTATGAAAAAGGACTAGCTCTGTGAAGACTCATCCAGTATGAAAAAGGACTAGCTCTGTGTAGATCCCACATCTAGTATGAAAAAGGACTAGCTCTGTGTAGATCCCACATCTAGTATGAAAAAGGACTAGCTCTGTGAAGACTCATCCAGTATGAAAAAGGACTGGCTCTGTGTAGATCCCACAACTAGTATGAAAAAGGACTAGCTCTGTGAAAACTCATCCAGTATGAAAAAGGACTGGCTCTGTGTAGATGCCACATCTAGTATGAAAAAGGACTAGCTATGTGATGATACATCTAGTATGAAAAAGGACTGGCTCTGTAGATGTACATCCAGCATGAAAAAGGGTTGGCTCTGTAGAAATTCCTATGATGAGAAGAATCAAGAGATAGCACCCGTGATGATGACCCAATGATGATCCAGATCAAGTGATAATGATCCAGTGATGATGATCCAGCAAAGATGATCCAGCAGTGATGATCCAGATCAAGATGAAGATGACTTGAATATGAATATGACTTGAAGATGAAGATGACTTGAAGATGAAGATGGCTTGAAGATGAAGATGATGAGAACTCATTGATGATCCAGATGATACAGAGAAGAAGACCCGTGCTGATAAATTGTGTCGAGAGAATAACTTCCTAGTTAAGAGGGAGTGTTGATGTATTTGTAACTTCGGAATGTATTCACTTGTATATCTTATGTCTTGTACCCCAATGTTTATTCTGGGAAGTGTCTGTAATGTATTTGAGTCATGTCATGCCACAATGTTCCTATCGGGAGATTCAATAATGTAAACAAGTCATGTCAAGTCATTGTGGGTAACCCTCCTATTGTTCAAGGGTTAAATTCCCTGTAGTTCCAGGGCCCCAGGGTTATTAGACTCTCCTAGAGAAGTCGGCCCTAGTGAGTTATTGTCAAGTCAAGAATTAGTATAAATAGAGATTAAGCCTCTCTATTTAGCACACACTCACTCACACTCAGTTGTAGCGCATAGTTGAGGAAGAAGAAGTTGTTGGGGATAGAAAGAAAGAGGCTACTATTGTCAGGAGATCATCTTACTATTTTTGGGTTTTACTTTTGGTGTTGATTCTATCTCTGAGGAAGTTGTCGTTTTTTCTCCATTTATGGTTTCCCCAAGGAAAAACATTGTGTTCATTGTCTCTTGTGTTTGATTGATGTGCTTGTTATTCTCTCAGTTAAAGATCCTAATATAATGCTAGCTTAAATGATGAAAATATAACATGATACATGGAAGGAATTTAGTGCTTTGTTTGATTCATTAAAAAACTATGGAATTGAAAAACTATAAGACCCTTTATTAGTGCCCAAAGTCCCCTCACTTGAACATGTTTTATTTTCCATTTTTTCAGCATGCATATTGTTGTCTCTCACGCATGATATTATTCAATAATCTCAAGTTTGCTTTCTTCCATTTGTATTATGAGAATTAACCTAGAGATCTTACCTTCTTTTGTGGTGACAAGGTCTTTCATAATTTTCATGGTTATAGTCGATTATCCTAGAATAAGGAGGTGTCTGATGCACCTAGATTCAAGCATTTTCAACCCTTAATATAGTATGAATGCCTCAGTCGCATTGTTTTTTTTCTAATCCCCATTCAAATATCATCTCCTTGTTTCCTTTGGGATCGTGGACAATCCCCCTCCCCTCTCCGCCCCTGGATTTCCTTTCCCTACCCCATAAAAAAGAGAATATATTCTCTCTATGTAATTTTTCAATTATTGATTCTTCTTCATTCATTTGGATTTTCCAGTTTAAGTTATTCCTAGGGATGGAGGAGGTGCTTCTAGGTTGTGAAATTTCACTCATTATAATTTATTTTAGATAATTCCTTTCTTCTTGTTATAGCAAAAGCATGTTATGCAGTTTCACACCTCTTGCATTGATGGCTTCAATTAAAATATCTTGAGCTTTAGTAGTTGTTTCCCTTGTGAAATGTTTTTGTGTTGGAATATGGATTTGTTCCTAGCGATCCAAACCTTCAAAGATTTGAATTTTGGCATGGCCAACCACTCTCTCTTGGACACTAGCTTGTTAAAAAAATTCGCTTTACATTTCGTATGCTAATTGCTAAACACGTGTATTTCCAAGAAAGAGGAAGAATAATTCCATGGTATATTTCTTTGAAAGTATATTAACATACCTATATGGTATAAGGGCATTCGTTAAACATTTGTTTTTTGTCCTCCTCTAATTTGCATAATACACATCTAGATGACACCATTAGACCACATCTAATTTATTTTGAACCATTATCCAACAAAGTGTGTATTGATCTTTGGAAATCCTTCACCATTCCATTAGAGGAAATTTCAACTCAAAATGGTCCTTTCAACCCTAATTCAAATTCCATGGCATCGTGTATTAGCCAATGAAATTTATTTAAATTTGAAATACCGTATAGGTCTTAACAATTTTTTAATATAAATTTGGGGATAGGTATCATAAAAAAAACTACTTTTTTTGTTCGTATTTTCGGCATATCTCCTTGTGTTTTTACTCAATTTTCAATTGGGAGATCTCGTTGGATGCAGAATTTAATTCTACATCCAACGAGTACCCATTATGCATACTTTTGATGGACCCCTCTACCCCCAAAACAAGAAATACCTGAAAAATGTGATGATGATGTCATCATCACATTTTTTCAGGTATTTCTTGTTTTGGGGGTAGAGGGGTCCGTCAAAAGTATGGAGAGTGGGTACTCGTTGGATGCGGAATTAAATTCTGCATCCAGGGAGCTCTCTCGATAAAAATTTGAGTAAAAACACAGGGAGATATGTCGAAAATACGAACAAAAAAAGTAGTTTTTTTCTTTTCTTCCTCCAAAATTGATAAATATTTTCTTATTATTTTCCTTAGGAGGCCCATTTTGAGTTGAAATTTCCTCTAATGCATACATGCTTCTGCATTATTGAGCCAAGGAGAAGTGAGAGCTTCATGAGTTCTTTATTATAGCCATTTTTTACTTTATAATTACCGCCATTATTTAGCATCCCCTCCCCTCTCGCCATCGGGGAGGGCTCGATTGCACTGCTCTGATACCACTCTGTAGCGTACCCATACACCTGACTAACATACATATAAGAAAATTTATTTCTTTCTCTTAAAATAAGTCATGGTTCATGTAACAACCTCTAACATTCATCCTGAAGCTTAAATGATTCTATAACAGTCATTCCTCTGCTAACAGATTCTTTCTGCACTTAACAGGACCTTTCCGCCTTCTGCCTTTATCTTTCCATGGTAGGATCCAAGTAGTAGAAACCCAAAATATGACATAGTTATTTGTTCACCTTTCCACTTTCTGCAACGGACTCCGGGGTGCATAAATCCAAAAATATGTTACACTTGACCTTTGACTTTTCACTTTCTGCCTTCCGCTTTCCGCATATGGATTTCGGGTTGTGGAAAAAAACACATGTTGCCTTGTTTCAACTTCTATTTCTACCTCCCGCCTTTGGCCTTCCAAAGGCAGATTTCGGGATGCGGAAACGCTTAAGTCGGATGCATTCTGACTCTATAACCAGGCTTCTAGCCTCCATGAACTTAAGAAAAACGCAGTGGAAAATAAAAGCATACACAGATGTAAAATGAAGGAAAATACAGTTGAAGTAATCTCTACTTGAATCTCTAGCAAGCATTCAACATATTCATAATAATTCTTAAACAATACATTGTAGAATTAAAAATCAGAGAATACTTATCTTGAATATGATGTTGTCCTGCAACTAGCTATGTCGCTGCACGTTCCACCCAACCATAGGCCAGTTGTGTTCATCAATCTCTCAACACAGCTGCCACCCTCGAGCTAGGAATTATTTCCACGAGGAAATAGGGAACAGTAGGCTCACACAAAGCCAAAACACATCAAAACACAGCCAATCCAACCTATAGTTGGGTTTATCAGGTTGTCCAGCCAAGCCAATACATAATTTGGTTTATCAGGCTGTAGGCAGTGACTCACACATAGCCATGTTGAGCCTCATTTTGTTATCATTTTTGGAGATTAAATAACACATTTTAACACATATTTTATTATCTTTAGTATGTTTTATGTCATACAGATCGTTATTTCGACACAAGGTAAGAACAAATTTGATGTTATTTCCACTTTGGTTATTAATATCATTTTTATGATTTTATTAACTAAAAACTATGTTATTTAAAGCATATTTAATGTATTATTTGATATGTATATTTGTTTGCAGATTATATAGTTTGTTTGGGAAAATTAACAACAAAATGTATTTGGCCTTACTTTCGCATCATACATCCAGCTCACGATCCAGCTTGGCATTCAGCTCATCATCCAGCCGCCGCGCAAGATTCGCAAATCATTTTCCATGTGTGCCCTATATTGACACACTATAGATCCAACTCACAGTTCAATGTTCCGTTTAGCTCATCGTTTAGCTCGCTTATCAGCCTGTGCGCTGTCCATAATTAGTTTTGGGCATTTAAACATGAAACAGCCTGTAATCTCCTTCACTCGCCATCACTCCAACCATCTATGTGCTGGACCAATGCTTTTAACTCATCCTCTGGAAGGATCATTATCCACGTGTTTAAAGGGATGAACATTTGTTGTTAACTCAAGGCCTCCTCTGTTTTAATACTCAACTATCATAAGCCTGTGTGTTTAAGGAATAGAATGGCCTGCGTTCCAGAATACTGACTGTGTCACTGCCCCTACTCTCCACAACACCACCAGTCTACACGCTCGTGGTGATAAGGGACCTACGTTCCAGAAACTTGTTGTTGTGTACAAACCCGCGCTCATCACCAATCCATCCTCCACGCCAAGGAATGGATTCACTCCATGATGAAAAGGATATACCCACGCGAAGGAAGAATATCACACCACATCAAGCACGTTGTAGAAGCCTGTTCACGCTAAATAAGGAGTAGACTCGTCACATTATCCCGCGATCACGCTGAATGAAGAGCCATACCATGCGTTGGTTGCAAATCAATTATGTGCTTTAAATATTTCATGTAAAACTATATATATCAGTCTTTGAATGAAGAGAAAGTTAGTTAGTTAGCGAGAGTCAAAAGTCAGTTAGTCATAGTTTTTATAAACAGTGTATTTTTTTTTAAGTTGAATAAAGAATTGTATGCATTGTTGTTGAAGATTGTGTTTGAGTAGGAGTTAGCAGACTTCACCCCTGATTGTTGAGAGGACCGCTCATCAACCAGAGGTTCATTAGCTTAGTTTTAATTCAGTTCTTTATTTTCTATTTTAGTTAATCTAGTTTAATTTACAGTTTGTTTTCATTAGATGCTATTTTATTTCATGTATTGTATTAACTTAATTTTCTTTCAATAGTTAAACAAGTATTTTATTTTCTATATTGCATTAGTTTAGTTTTTATTTCAATAATTAAATAAGTAGATGCGCAGATAGCTTTACTTTCAGTAATTTGCTTTCAGTCTTTTGTTCTTAGTTAGTTGCTTTTAGTTAGTCATTTCATTCTAGTATTGCTTTCAGTTTTTAGTTTCAGACAAGTATAATAGTTTATTTCCATTTGAATTTAGTTTTGGTTAGTTATGAATTGGTTTAAGTAAAATAGTTTGCTTTCATTTCAATGTAGTCTTGTTTATTTATTTCCTGTTATTAATTTATTTATATAGACTAGTTTGCTTTCATTTAAATTTAGTTTTGTTTATTTATTTTTCTGTCATGAATTTGTTTAAGGTAATTTCCAGTGTGTTTAAGTTGATTTCCAGTTTGTTCAAGTTAATTTCCAGCTTGCTAATTAGTTTGCAATGCAATGTTTTCTTTTTGTGTAAGAATTAGTTTGAAGTTAATTTGTTGATTAAATAGGTTTATTTATTGATTCCATGCATTAGGTTTAGAACTGCATAACTTCAAGTGAAGAATTAGTTCATTTAGGTTAGATTTTACTATTTTTACTGTACAAACCGCCATTTGGACTGTCTGTCCAGTCTGCCATTTAGTCACCCTTTACAGACCTACTGTTCAGTCTGTCATTTAACCCTCGATTTTGTTTTTACAGTTTTTTATGCATTTTTCAAATTGTTTTTAGTTTTGTTTTGTCAATCTTTGGATTATGTTTGTAGTTGGTAATTTTATTTAATCATTTCAATTAAAATTTGATTTTTTTAGGTTATTGATTAAAGTTTTATTATTCTTCTTTTGTTTTCTTTTTAAATTAAATATGGATTAAGTTGTTCTTATTTCCTAATTTTGTTTTACTACTGTCTTTGTTTGCATATAGAGTTTAAAGTTAAGTTGTTTGTAATCATAGGAATCATTCTTGTTTTTATGTGTTTATTGAAAAATAGAGTTTAAATATCTTTATTAAGTTTTCTAGTTGTTTTTGTTTATTATCTTTATTAAGTTTTCTACTTGCTTTTCCAGTTTTCTATTCTTTATAAGATAACTTGTCTTTTTACCCCAGCCTTCAGCTTAAGGAATAGTTAGTTGGTTACTTGTCAATTCAGTTGTTATAATTTCTTTTTATGTATGAGTTAGTGTTTGAAGTTATAAGTATTATTGTTTATGTCTTTCTTTTCAGTAGCTGTTTAGAATTGATATTCCAGTCCAGTCCAATTATTGAGATAGTCTTAGGAGTTTGGCTCAGTTTTTCATTTTGAAAGATCTTTTTATCTATTTTTTATTGGAATATCTCCACGACACCCTAGGATCCTTTTTACCTTTGCATATATTTTGTATCAACTCTAAGCTTACGAACCCCAGTTGATAATTAAATATTCGATGTATTTAAGATAGTAGAACACACTATGAACATTTTGGCATCGTTCCCAGGCAGTTTCTTTATAAGGTAGAATAAATAGGGTTCCTTTATGAAGTTTAGATAGATAGATATATTACTTTTATATTACACAACAAGAGGGAGGGGATAACAGTAAGATGCAAAGACGACTTCACTACGGAATTTATGTGGTGTAACAACCAGATGCATCCACTATAGTGGGGTGCCCCAAATCCTTGTTGTTCCTTTGTTGTTCCTTTGTTGTTCCTTTGTTGTTTTTGTAAGTGTGTTATTTTATGCATTTGTCATATTATTGGAGGACCTAGTCGGTAAGCCAACTAAGTCAATCAGCTGACTAATTAGAGATTAGGTTGGCCACATAAGGTCGTGTTGATTGACTGAACCGATAGGTAGTTATTTGTAACTGTTTGTAAATCATATATTTTAGGCTGCTGAGCCAGATGAGAACTTGGTTCAGTTCTATTTTTGTATGTACCCTTTTAATATAATATAATCTATTATTCTACATCTATGCTCTTGTCTCTTATCTGTGATATGTATGTATGCTTTTAAGATGTATTATTGGTAACCCTCTGTGATCCGTGAGATTACAACATTGGTTCTGCTGCTTGTAGTACACATCTAATATGAATACAAGCATATGATATCAAACAGGAGATTAAAAACTGGTGGGAGTGTAAGATAGTAAATTATTTGCATAATTACGCATGAAGAAACAGATTAACGACTACTCAGGTCAAGGAAATATTCTTTACCGAAACCCATGAGAAGTTTGTAGAATCGGTACCCCAGCTTTTGAAAAAACTTCTAGATGAAAAATCCAGAAGTGACTAAAGACCAACAGCTATTAAAGAAACTGATTTGAGGGGGAAGAACAAATCTGTCGGAGTGGTTTGAAAAGATCACCGATGAATTCTGTGAGGAGAAAGCTATAGAAGAAAGAACTTCGGTAGAAACCATTCAGAAGAAATTCTATACATACCTTACCGAGTAGTTCCTGTGCTCCTTACCGACCTTGCTGTTCAAATTCCTGATAGAAAAAGGATTGGGTCATATCATCGAACCTCGTCCATCACTATGTGAACCGCCACAAAATTCTAACTGGGTGGAGAAACAAAGGAAGTGGAAGAAATTCATTACCGAAAGGGAGTGGGAATATTTCCTAAGCAAGTAAACAAAACGATCTGAGCTTTCTAAAGCATCGGGTAGGCCATGGGGGGGTAGTTGGTCGTATGTCAGAGTAAAGTGAACAGGATTATAGTTGACTGAAAGGAGATACCACCACTAGCGATGAAAGTCAACCTAAAAACGAAATCGAATAGACAGTGACACACAAGGGTACGACGAATTTACAGAAAATAGAGAGAGAGAAGAGGTTGAAAAGAAGGGAAGAAAGAAGAGAAAGAGCTATAGCACTGCAAATAGGAATGAGTACTATGGTGACAGACCAAGAAAGAAATCCGCCAGAGCCGGGTCATGACCGACAAGAAGAAGGAGTGGATGAAAAGGCATCACCCATGGAAGAATACTTGTGGATAGAGCAGTGAGAAGATCTCCAAATATAAGTTCCCCAAGAGGTAAGACCTCTATCTCCAACGAATCCAAGTACCAGGATGCAAGCCGAAGTCGAATAAGTCTTAAGACTAAGAGCTGGTGAGTTTGGTATACGGAGCTGACTAGATGACGAAGTAAATGACGATAATCATTTAGTGATCCGTCAACCAGAGGAAGGAAAATGGATCACACTTTAGGCGTACCCTTCCAACCGAAGTATCCACTTAATTTACCCGACACATGAAGGAGCACCCCCCCCTGCCAAATACAGCTTTGGAGAATACAGAACAGTCGGACCTATAGACAAATAATTACAGTTGGACATTGACAAGAGAAGTCGACCCCAACCAACTACTTGTTAGAGAAGAAACGACAAAAAAAACAACCAACAGAAACAAATTTTTTATCAACAACAGCTCTGCACAAAGAAACAAGCAAAAAATCCCACTACCCCCACCACTGCCACTTCCTGAAGAAGATAGCGACAGTGAATCCAACATGGGTCACGAATCTGTGCATATCCCTCTATATGAGGGTGACGAAGATCCTAGATGACATTGGTTTGTCTGTGAGTCGACATGGGAGGAAAATCAGGTCACAGACGAGGATAGACAGATGGCGCAATTCACTGGTGCCTTGAGGAAAAGAGCACTAGCGTGGTACATGACCTTTACTAAAAGAACCCCTCAAGCATCCAAAGTAGAAATTAAAGTGCATTTTTTGTCTTTATTTAAAACTCCACATGCAAAACATCTAGCAGCTAAAAAATTGAAAACAACATCACAAAAACCGGCAGAATCTGTCCACGACTACGACAAATGTTGGAAAGACCTCCTCGGCCAACTAGATTACATAATTGATGAGAAACTATTAATTCAGTGGTTCCTTGCGGGTCTATCACAGAAAATTTGGTGGCCCATAAGCCTGGAGACGTTCAAAACATATGAAGATGCGCTTACTAAATCCCTACAAGTGGATATGGATGAAGACTTCCCAGCATATCCCACGGATACTAGACTGGAAGAACAGCTCGAAATCATACAGAAATCATTGAAAGAGCTAAACCTTAAGAATCGGGATATCTGGTGCAAAAAATGCTCAACGACCAGACATTCAAAAGATAACTGTCAACAAGAAATCAGCTGACGTGACATTCAATTTGTGCAAACAAAGTGTTTTTGTGACATCTTCCAAGAACATGGAGAGCACACAACAAAATATTGCCCGTATAACATGAAAAACGGTAAAGCATCTTGGTGTGCTATCTGTGAAGTAAAAATTCATGCCATGGTCGACTGCCACCTAAACTTGAAAAATCGACAAAACTACCAAGAATTATACCAAACAAATGCAGTCATGCAAAAAAATGATAACAATCATCGAAACAATGCCCAAAATGAACAAAATAATCAAAGGTACGAAGGTCATCGATATGAGCGTTGGTTCGACATTTAAACTGATGTGGAGGATATGGAGATCGAGGTTGATTCTCTGGGAATCAAGACAACCGACCACGTCAACCCATCCAATGTTTCACGTGCTATAAAGAAGGTCGTCGATATGCACACTGGACATACAAGGACGAAACTGATTTAAAATTTTGTACTAGCTATGGAGTAGGGGATCACTCATTAGAGGATTGCCCTACTATGCTTGATAAAATAAATAAAAAGAAAAATTTTAATGTCTTTCCGTGCGTTCAAAAACATGGTATAATCAATACAAAGAATCTGCATATAGTAACCCGATAAGGGACAAAAATTGGGAGTGATAATACACGTATAAGCAAAATAAAATAAAAGAATGATTATCCTAACCCAGCTAAACAAAAACAACTGATAAAGACGCAATGAATATATTTAAAGAATTTGCTCGACAAGAAGAAGATGATGATAATCGACAAAGCATAGTTAAAGAATTAATACATTTAGTACAAGATGATAAAGTAGTGTCTTAATTCAAATAAAACACAACAATAATATAGAAAAACAAACAAAAAAATCTGCAGTCTAAACCAGAAGGACAAAAGTGATGCTGACCCACTTGTCGACCTAGAAATTGAAGGGTACCATGTCCGAAAAATTGTGCTCGACTTCGGGTCACAAGTAAACATTATGACTCGTGACACTTGGGAACAATTTGGTATACCTAGACTATAAGATTTAGGAATATACCTAAAATTAGCCGACCAAGGTCTAATTGAACCTATCGGAGTTTGGAGAAATGTTGACACGACCATAAAAGGAATATCGACCAAAGTTGACTTTGAAATTATTGACCCTAAGGAAGGATCCAGTTCCTTCCCAGCGTTAGTAGGTCGACCTTGGGGAAGAAAAATGAAAGCATCGATATCCTTAAACAAGGAAAGGATAAAACTAAAAGGGAATGGACAAAAATTCATAGTACCTATCCATCCATCCCAAGGAGAACCTTGGATAGAACCTATTGATGAATAAGTTGACATCCAACAATTATATCAGATACAAAACAATGAGGACTACACAAAACCCAATGTCTATGGTGAACTTCACTTAGGCAATCAAGATTCAGTAGGATACAATTTAGACGCAGAATTATATCATTGGGAAGTCAAGAACTATGAAACACAAGCAAGAGGTTGTTGGACCATTCAAACAAAGTAGAAGAAACCATTCCAACAATGCTTCTTGGTGTCCATCATCCCAAAAATATTTGAAAAGAAAACTAGGGAATATCCTACCTTAAAACCAGCAAATGTAAATACCACACAAATCCCAAGGTACAAAGAAAGAGAATCACCAGTTATGCATATAGAACAAGTATCCAGAAACATTGGTGAACATGGATGACTACAAAGCTTAGTGGAAACCTTCACAGGACAAGCTAGTAGATGGTGGGATACCCATCAATCAAGATTGCAGACATGGACAACAACTTCCACCTACTTTATAGAAAGATTCAGAGGAAAAAAGTTAACCAATCAAGATCGAATACCTATGTTCATCCAAGGGAAGGATCCAGAAGACCACATAAGAACATGTGAAAAAGAATGGAAAAGACTTGGATACAAGGATGAACGTACATGGCTACACATGTTCCTGTCGACGCTATCCGACTTACCAAACAAATGGTACAAAATGGAAGAAGATCAGGTTGAAACATTCCTATGGCATGAACTAAGAGAGAATTTTATCAAATATTTCAGCTTTAAACCACAAGACAAAAAGTTAGTCGAAACTGCAAAACAAATCAAGGCATTCATAGAACTAACCAAGAACAAAACCCTAAAACATGACCGACCGACAATAAACTGCAATCACAAACAAACCAAGACAACACCACAATTGACAAGACTACAAATGGAAAATGAAAATCCAAAATGCAAAAGCTTTTGATGGAAATCATACCATTCAAAAACAATGAAATCAATTCACACAGTACTCAAAATCGAGACAGTCGAAGACACCGACCGAATGAATGTAGCAAACTTTCCTACCACATTTTGACAGTTTAAAGAAGGAAGTCGACCAATCAATGAAGCCAAAGCACTAGAATGGTTATATGCTAAAGTAAAAACTAAAGAATTCGACATCTCAAGTGATGATCGACCAAAAATGGCAAAAATTGGAGACTACTGGAGTGAACAAACAACAGAAATAGTAAACTTACTAAAAGAATTCCAGGATGTATTCACTAGAGACTACAAATATCTCAAAGGTCTAGTCCATGAAATGGGTGAAATGAAGATCGACATTAAACCTAATGTCCGACCTGTGAAGAAAAGACCATATAAATTAGCTCATAAATACAAAGAGATAGTCAAGAAAGAGATTGGTAATATGCTTGCAGCAGGAATTATCTACCCTATTGACCAATCAGAATGGGCAAGTCCAATGGTTTTTCAACCAAAGAAACATGATCCAACCAAGCTAAGGATCTGTGTCGACTTCATAGACTTAAATAAAGTTACATTAACATACCCATTTCCAACACCTTGTCCAGATGAAATTTTAAATGAGGTCGCAGGACATGAATGCTACTTGTTTACAAATGGATTCTCAGGTTATAACTAGGTACCAATAGCCAAAGAAGATCAGAAAAAGACAACATTCATATGTGAATTTGGCTCATTTCTTATAGGGATATGCATTTTGGACTAAAAAATGCACCTGCGATATTTTCGAGAATTGTTGTCAAAACATTTCAAGAATATATTTACAAAACAATGGTAGTATATTTCGATGATTGGACACTATACTCTATGCTGAAAGATCACTACAAATGGCTAAGGCTCATGTTGGAATGATGGAAACAAATCTAGCTATCTCTGAACATAAAGAAATGTATATTTTTGACCCCTATAGGGATAGTATTAGGACACATTGTCTGCAAAGAAGGCATCAAGGTCGACTTTCCAAAAATAAAAATTATCCTCGACTTAAAACCATCGGTGAACCCAAAACAAGTTAGGGTACTACTTGTTCATCTAGGCTATTACAAGAGATTCACAAGATACTACTCAGATATGACATATCCATTGGAAGAACTGTTACAAGAAGATCAGGAGTTTGACTCGACAAAGGAATGCAACATATCATTTGAAACACTAAAAAGGAAGCTAGTCCAAGCACCCATTCTAAGATTTCCAAATTGGTCGACCAAATTCCACGTACACATCGACGCATCAGGCCTAGCAATAGGAGAAATCCTAACTCAACCAGGGGACGATGGAATGGACTACCCTATAGTTTACAGCAGCAAAAAATTAAATAAAGCAGAAAGAAACTACATGACAACAAAGAGAGAAGCATTAGGAATGGTTTTTGCACTACAAAAGTATTGACATTACCTACTAGACAATCCATTCATATTTTATATCGACCACCAAGCACTGAAATACCTTGTAAATAAACCCTTACACTATGGGAGAATCTGTCGATGGCTACTTCTATTCCAAGAATTCGAATTCGAAATCGTTGTCATACCAGGAAAATTAAATGTCGGTTCCGACCACTTATCACAAATCGACACAGGAGAGGAACCGATAGGAGTAGAAGATGACCTGCCGGATGCACATTTATTTCGAATAGTAGTCCCAGTAGAATTAGAGGAAATATCTTAATTCTTAGAAGATGGACAAGCACCAAAGGGCATGAGCACGAAGAAGAAACAAATCTTAGCCATGAAAGCTGCACCATATAGCCTCATAAATGGATTCTTATGTAAAATGGGCCTGGACGACATCCTCAGAAGATATGTACTAGAACATGAAAGAAATAATATTATGAACGAAGCACATTATGGACCGGCAGGAGGAAATTTTCAAGCAGACACAACTGCCAAGAAAATCCAACAATTAGGGTTATGGTGGCTGACACTTGACAAAGACTGTAAAAATTTTGTAAGCCAATGTGACAGATGTCAACAACTGGGTCAACCTCTACCTAGTACAAAAATTCCCTTTATATCAATAAACCCAAGTTTGACATTTGAAATTTGGGCCATCGACTTCATAGGACCATTCCCCATACCAGAAAAAGAACAAGTGAAAGGTACATAATAACTGCAGTAGAGTATGTAACCAAGTGGGAAGAAGTAGAACCAGTCGACATATGTTCCAGTGAGATAGCTGCTAAATTTATCTATGAAAATATCATTACCATATTTGGATGTCCAATAACCCTAATCAGTGACCAAGGGTCACACTTTATTAATAAAACCATTAAAACACTAACATATCAATTCCAAATTGACCACCGACGTAGTACATCTTATCACCCTCAGTCAAATGGAGGAATTGAGGCATTCAACAAAACATTAACAAAAGGCCTAACAAAAATCTATAACACCAACAAAGATGACTGGGATGAGAAGATACCTCCAGTACTATGGGCTTACAGAATAGCATACAAGCGTTCAACAAACCAAACACCATTTCAACTAGTCTATGGACAAGAAGCAGTTGTTCCACTACATTTTCGGCAACAAACACCTATTATAGCAGAAATTTTACATGTCGATGTCGAACAAGGAAGGAAGGACAGACTGATGCAATTAAGCAAGCTAGAAGAACACTGATTCATTGCTCTACAACACGAAGAAATCCAAAAACAATAGCAGAAGGCATGGCATGATCGTAATATCAAAAACAAAAACCTATCGGTAGGGGACCTTTCCCTACTATACAATAGTCGAGTAAAAGGAAAACCCAAAAAGATACATACAGAATCGATGGGACCCTATGTTGTCAAAGAGATTCATGCCAACGGATCAGTTCAACTAAGGACATTACAAGGCATAGTATTTAGGAAACTTGTTAATTGTGCCCGACTAAAGCGGTACAAAAATAACAACAAGTTCAAAAATAAATAAATAAAAACATATAACAACCATAATGGTCAGACAAAAAATATAAAAAACAAAAAAATGACAAAACAAAACCAAAACCCAGGATGATAGGAAATCAACGCTTCGACAGTCGACATCAAACCCATCAACATACCACCATCAACCGTTCACATGATCGACATCGACCAACGACCCCAAAGGTCACATCACGCCTTCATGACTACGAGCACCAAAATCAAATCACCATTAACGTAAACTCAAGTGACCACGTTGGACCATCACTTCCGCCATTAATACACCCATCAACAGAAACGTCAAATGCCCCACCTATAAATATTGGACCGGAAAAGGATCAATTATAGTATTTTGCACAGAGAGAGCAATTTAGCAAACAGAAAACTGAGAACCGACAACTTCTAAGAAAAATCTAACAAAGAACTGACAAAATGGCACTAAAACAAACCAGAGCCGTAGCAAAGACAAAGGAACTACAATATGCTGAAACCCCATTAATGAGGAGGTTAATAAACATAAATAACGCCAAGGTCCAAGAGACCTCATGGGAGAAAACATGGTCCGAGATCAAGGAATGGGCCTATGTCAACAAGAAACCAACCCAAGCAGCAAAGAATGCAAACTACATCTCTATCATGAACTACATGAACACATCGTTCATGGAAAGTTTTGGAGGAACAAAAGAAACGGCAGTAAAATTCATTATAAGCTGATACCACAACGGGAGATTCTACTTCGATAGTCCAGTCGAGATCTCTGGTGAAGTAATATATAAACTAACTGGCCTGTCCAACCAAGGTGACCTAGTACCAGTCGGCATAAAAGAAGGGCTGGTAGAACAATTAACTGGAACACCATCAGGAAAGAATTCCAAATGGCTAATGATTAGCCAGATACAAGCCTGGACGCCACAAATTGTGGCTAAAATCATAGCAACAGGGCTTACACCCATAGGTTGAGGAAGCGACCTCAAACTGGATATGCTAGAGGCAATAAATACGATAGCCAACATAGGAAAAGTATACAGATGGGCACAGTATGTCGCCGACATGATCAAAAGCATCTGTGAGAAATGCCAAGAGTGGGGAGGGATTATAAGGTTCCTATCTCTGATAATATGGATAGTAATGTACTACTTGTGCCCAGTCAGGGACAAGCAGTTCCAAGAGCCCAAAAAATTCCATATGTGGAGCTTCAAACCATTTTCCCAGAATAGAACACTGAAGGAATTGGAAAATGGCAAAGTACTATTGGAAAACTAATTTCAACAGTTGAAAGTTTAGACAACCAGATGGAGAGTGCCCCAGAACATCCGACGAAGTCTGCTAAAAACTACACACATACAACTGGAGCTTGACCATAGTATGGTTTGGTATATGCAGGGTGCAAAGGTGAAATCAAAGACTCTCAACTACTATCCAACAGTCGAAGAGATCTTCCGTGAACTAGATCGACAGTCTGGCACAAAACTGTCGATACTAGCAAAATCCAAGGAAGTAACCCTAGCAATAGAAGAAACATTAACAGACCAAGAAAAGGAAGAAGATTATGAACTTTGACTGCACATCAGCACCTTCATGTCGGAGGAAACACCAGCAGAGTACACCAACCGACTTCAAATCACAATCATACCACCGACAACCCAAAGGGAAGGTACACAGACATAACAACAGGTAGCCAATATAGTTGAGAAAAGTGTCATCCCATCACAACAACAGGAGGAAGGGGAAGAATTGGGAGATATTGTGTCTGAAAATATTGAGTACGACATAACCAAAGAAAAAATCAAAAAGATAGCAAAGGAAATAGCAGCAGTAAGAAAGAAAGAAACTGAGACAAAAGGGAAGGGGAAGTGCAAGCTTGTACTTTCAGAATCATAGGATTAAGAGAAACTGTTAGCTACTGCTGTCGACATTATAGAAGATTTCATAGCAGACAAAGTCCGGTTGAGACACAGTTCCAAAAATTTGTTGAAGCAGGAGCACAACAAGGTTGGCCGAAAAAGGAAAAAAGCACAAACACCTTAACAACTGAAAGCATTGTCGACTTAATATCTACACCTCCACCCCCATCCCCGACCCAGATCACACAGGAAGAAATTCCAAAGCTACCCTCCATAATCCCAGTCGACATATGCAAAAATGCTATGTTGAAAACCCTAAAGGAGAGGTTTGACCAAGACAGAGACTTCTAGGCATACATTGAAAAACTGCCTGAGTTACTTACCTCTGTATAGAAGATCACCACCAAGTGCCCTATGTTCGAAGCTGGTGGATCAAGACAGTCTGTTCCTCCACAACCTGGCCAAATACCCCAGAAGCTGAGGTCTGTGAGAATTTTGAAATCAACATTTGTGAGGAACCCCAATAAGATAGCTCAAGTTGTCGCAAGTCGAACCTTGTCGTTTACCCCAACCGACATCGCACCCCCTCCACCAGCCAATGAACCAGCAAGAGATAGGGAAGAAGAGAACCTAGAATAAATCAACCAGGAAATCAACAACCTATTCTCTAACATTCCAGAGGATTCACCCCCACAAATAGAGGACCCAGCACCTGACCACATCCCTACCACACCAATCACACCCGACCATTCACCATCACCACCACCACCCCTCAACCCAGAACCTGCAACCGAACTATATGCACCTGAACCACCTTTACCTGAACTATCAATACCAAAAACGTCTGTATCTAATCCCTCTGCTCAAAATCCCCCAGATACATGACCATCCGCAGAACTCCTCCAAGAGACCCAACCAAAAGTTCAACTAACCGTTGAAAACCAGCAATCAGTCAATCCACTGCCGAAAAATCAACCACCGGGAAGTCTAACCCTTCTAGATGCACAAGTACAGTAGCAAGCAGAACAACATAGGCATAAGAGGAAGAGAGATAGAAAGAAGAAGGACCACCAAAAAGAATCACAAGCAGCAATGGTCCACATTAGCCAACTTGGGTCGACGACTGCAGTCAATGCAACAAGGATGAAGGACGGAGAGTTGGGACAACTCTTAGAAACTCTGGCCATCAAAGCAAAAACAAGAAGCCAGACTAGATGCAAACATATCGATGACATTGAAAGGGAAAAAGTCGAGTTTCTGGTAAAATGCAGAAAACCTAGCACAATCTGTGATACCAGAACCAATGGAGGCCGACACCGACAAGCCACTTGAAAAGGCCTATCAACTATTTGAACACATGGTGTCAGCCCTACATGTACAAATGCAAAATACAATAGAAGAACAAAAGGAATAAACATCTAGATTACTGATGCAGTAGCACACATCTTTCTCAGAAGCTTACAAAGTGCTCCAAGATCATATGGAGGAGTCTAACATAATGGAAGGGGTACTTTGGGACTGGCCTGCTTATTACGGGAAAGTCTTCCAACAGACCCGACAGAATCGACAACAAATTCAAGAACTGGAAAAGAGAAAGAGCATGAAAGAAGCATTGAGAAGCACTATTCAAGATCAAATCATGCTCAAGAAATCCAAACAACAGAGGCTCGAGAGACAAGCACACCAGTGGGTACAGCAGGCACTCCCAAGCTTGGACAAATTAGACACCATTTGTCCACAGATGAAAAGGCTTCTGGAGACAGCAGAAGAGAAATACCATTTTATGGGTCCTGACATGGAAAGGATAGTAGACCTTTCCATTCAAGAGAAGATGTTGACGCTATCAAGCATTACAACATTAACCATCGACATCCAAAAAGTACTTCAAAATTGGACCAAATTCCAACATCAATTGGCCATGATAGCATAAGCAATTGTTGAATTCTGTATACATAAATGACCAAATATCCGACTTCATAGCCCATTAAAATAAAAACAAAGAAATAACTACTTTAGACAAGCAAAGAATTTTTGAGTACCTCTCCTGTTTCTTCGGGACGAAGAACAGTTTTGTTTGTGGGGGATATGTTGGAGGAGCTAGTCAATCAGCCGACTAATTAGAGATTAGGTCAGCCACATAAGGTCATGTCGGTTGACCGAACTAACAGGTAGTAATTTGTAACTATTTGTAAATCATATATATTAGGCTGTTGAGCTAGATGAGAACTTGGTTTAGTTCTATTTTTATACGGACCCTTTTAATATAATATAATCTATTATTCTACATCTATGTTCTCGTCTCTTGTCTCTGATATGTCTGTATGCTTTTAAGGTGTATTATTAGTAACCCTCTATGATCCGTAAGATTACAACACATATACTTGTTTTTCTTTTTTTAACCGGCGCATCTCTTATAACAAGCGCCCCTAAACCCAGCAACAATAGTATAGCATAAGTTTCCTTTAATTTAGTTTTATTTTCATGAACATACTTAGAGATCCTTAGGGTAGATTTATTAAGGTAGGAAAAGCTATCGACATTTCTGCTAAATTTTCCAGGGGACGTAACACCCCAACTACTAACTCACCAGAAAGGTATCGAAAAACACCTGAAGGGAGTAATTCTGCTTGGAAACCTAAAGATACTCTTCCAAGATATCTTACCAAGGGAACCATAGAAGGAGAAGGAACCTTGACCAGAGGTCCTAAGGACCTCATTCTGGAATAAATTCAGAAGGATCAACCACTAGTAACCTCTAGTTCTCCACTAGTCACAAAACTAAAGGATACGACCTTTTCACTAGTAGGAATTCCGAACTTCGTTGACCTTGTTGATCCTGAATAGGTAAAATCCCTCTTTGGAAACCCCATAGATACAGTCATCTCACAAATTGAGACATCCACAGTAGAACCTACTCTCCCTCTAGGGTTCAATAAGAAAACGGTTGACCAAAGGAAGATCTCTCCTGAAATAGAGCATTGGGACACTCCGTTATCACCTCAAAAGGAGCTTCCTAAGTATATTTATATTAAAAACCCAACCTATATGGAGGGGCCTGGAGAGAACGAAGATCGTAACGAAGTTAGAAATAATGAAGGAGAAGGAGAAAATCAAACTGAGGCTACCTTCAGGTTTCTTAATCTAGATATTGTACTGGATGTAAATATGAAAAACATCCCTCCTTCTTCTTTACCTACTTTTTATGGAAAAAGTATTGAGGAACCAGACACATTGTTGTTTGAGTTTGATATTCTATGTAGGATCTATAATTATCTACAAGATGCTCACAAACTAAAACTATTTCCCGCTACATTAAAATATTTCACCTTGCGATGGTTCATGGGATTAGGTGAATCCACTATCAGGACTTGGGATGACATGAGAACCTCATTCTTGTGAAAGTATCAAGAATAATGCAAACCTAAAGACTCTCAACATGATATATTCAAGATACAACAACTTGAAGACAAAATCCTACAGGATTATCTCAAAAGGTTCAATTATACCCTTCATAAATCAAAGTATCATGACCTTCAAGAAGATGCAGTACGTACATTTTTTCCCAAAGGAATCTCCGAAGACATTTTAGAGAGTCTTAATCTCATGGCAGCTGGATATATTTCTCATAATACTTTTACACAAATCGATGAGATGTGTAAAAATTATTCTAGAAGTAGGGGGGAAGTTGGGAAAAACTTTCAAGAGCCTTATAGTATAAATATAAGAGGAAATGTTCCTATTTTAGGAGGAGTTACAAGGGTGGAATTAGGTAACCTATTGGAGAATTTTAAGATTGACATCTTAGGAGCCATGGGTTCTCAATTAGATGCTTTACAAGCCAAGAAAAGGCAAGATGAAGAACGGGCAGCTATGAGTATTCTTTGTGCAAGGTGTAGAAAAAAACATCCCCAAAGGGAATGTCCGTTAAAAAACATTTATGTATGTCACATCTGTACAGAGGAACATCCGACAGATAACTATCCATCCTTTCCTGGATTGCAATCCATCTATAAGAGTGGGGATGTAGGTGAAACATCTAGGAGGCCTCCTTGGCAATAAATATATCAACCAATATACCAAAATTTTCCACCACAACCCCAATCCTATTACTCTCCATACCAACAACCCCAACAATGGAACAATCCTAGTTGGCAGATTTGGCCACCTCAGTATCCTCCTCCTCAATTTCCATAGAAATAGTTTTGGTCACAAGGGTGGAGAGGACATCCATATCCTTAGTCACAACCTATCCCTTCACCTATTCATCCTTATCCTCAGCATCAATTGAATTTTCAGCAGCATTTTTCTGGATTTGTACCTCCAATTCCTCTCATTACACAACAACCTCATCACTTCCAGAATACAAATCTTCCGCGACCGACATTATTACCTGCACAACCAATACCTAACCCTAATAATAATCCAACTCAAGCTCTTAACAATATTGAGTTACAAACTCTTCCATCCCACCTTGTTTCGACTGTACCTATACATGAGATTCAATTACAGTCTGCAAGATTTGTTAATGATAAATCCAGAACATCAGTCATCATTCGTGAGGAAAATGACGAAGAAGAAGATTCAAATGAACCCATGAATGATGCCATTTTGGAGGATGTGAACATTTCAACAGTTCCAATACCTACCCGTCCTCCCCTAGAACTTATTCAAGAACAAAGAGTTTCTCCATTTCTAGCAAGACTAGTAATAGAAAAACCCGTAGTTCACTCTGAGTATGATATCTTGAATGAATTAAAGAATATCTGTATCAAAATCCTGTTATTACAAGCTATTAAAGACATACCAATTTACAGTAAGGTGATAAAGGAATTATGCATTAAACGTCCAGGGAAGAAACAAAAAGACCCCCTTACAATTCATGTCATAGGAGAGATGTCTGAATATATGATAGATCAATCCCAGATTGCAAAATATACAAATCCAAGAGCCCCAGTTGTGACTGTAATCATAAATAATACCGCCGTAGGTAACACATTAATCGATTTAGGATCAACCATCAATATGATGACCACCACATTTTTAGAATTTTTACAGTTGGGACAATTTCTTCAACCTACCCCCTCCATCTTGGAACTAGGAGACCGTACTACGATAAATCCTGTTGGAGTCTTGGATGACATTATTGTATTAGTAGCTTCATGGGAATACCCCATCAACTTCATGGTCATATAATCAAAGGATCCTTCTAAAGGACATCCTATCATCTTGGGAAGACCATGGTTAGCTACTGCTAATGCTTTTATAAGATGTGGGGATGGGGAGATGACCATTTCCAATGGGTTGTCTACCCAAAGACTTATTTTATATCCCCCAGCACAACCAATAACTAAAAATTCCTGGTGATTAAATTGTTCCTTTGGGGACGAATATTTTGATGATCTTTCCTTTCCTAGTGATTTCTCCTGGGCATTGTAGGAGCAGACTACTGAGAATGTATTGAATCAGTTTATTTCCTCCACCACAAGTATAGATTTTCCTTAGTCCTTTGCTAAATTTGATCAAATATTTGGAGATGAGTTTCATGAAACTATGGCTCTCTCAGCATTTACAGAAGCACCTTGTGTCTTCACCATCGAATAGCATACGGGACCTTTCACCATACCTTGTGAAGTTGGCCCTAAAAAATTTCTGCACATAAATGCAGGATTAAGTGAAGATCAACAAGCTCAGCTACTTAAAGTTCTCAAAAAACAAGTCAGATCATTTGCATGGGAATGCACTGATATGAAGGGTATACACCTTGACACTTGTATTCACCACATTTATATGGATCCAAATATACCACCTGTAAGACAGCCTCAAAGGAGGATGAATCCTCCTTTGAAGGAGGTAGTAAAAGAAGAATTACAAAAGCTCCTTACCACCAGTTTCATCTATCCTATTTCTGATAGAAAATGGGTGTCTCCTCTAGTAGTAGTTCTAAATAAAGTTACAGGGAAATAGTGTATTTGTGTTTATTTTAGGGAACTAAACAAAGCCACTCTTAAATACTACTTTCCTTTTCCCTTTATTGACCAAGTATTAGATACCTTGTCAGGTAAGCAGTATTTTTCCTTTCTTGACAGATATAGTGGATATAATTAGATCCTAATAGCACCTGAAGATCAGGATAAGACCACTTTTACCATGTCCTTGGGGGCCATTTTCTTATCGATTTTTTCCATTTGGCTTATGTAATGCACCCACTACTTTTTAGTGAGCAGTCTTAGGCATCTTTTCTGATCTTATACATGACTGTGTTCAGGTATACATGGATGATTTTACATCCTATGGTAATACTTTTCAAGAAGCTCTTGACAACCTTGAGAAAGTTTTGATTCAATGTCAAGAGACAAACTTAGCTCTTAGTCATGAAAAGTGTAAAATGTTACTGACAGAAGGTATAGTTATAGGACACCATATTCATTCTCAAGGAATTAAGGTAGACCCTGCTAAGATCAAAGTAATAGTTGGCCTTCCCTCTCCAAAAACCCAGAAGGAGGTAAGAATATTTTTGGGCCATGCAGGCTATTATTGTTGTTTTATTGAAAACTTTACAAAGATAGTTGCACCAATGTTTAAATTGCTCATAAAAGATGTAGAGTTCCAATGGACAGAATCTTGTCAAAATGCTTTTGAGATTTTAAAAGCTAAACTATAAGTAGCACCAATACTTAGGGACCCTAACTAGACCCTTCCCTTTCATATATCTACAGATGCTTCCGATATGGACATAGGAGGATTCCTACGCCAAAAAGAAGGACAATCACGTTATGCCATCTATTTTATTAGCAAAAATATTTCTCCTACCGAATTAAACTATACCGTTACTGAGAAAGAATTTTTGGAAATAGTTTGTGCTATTAATAAATTCCATCATTATATTACAAGGTACGAAGTTTTTGTGCACACCGATCACTCTACCATTAGATTCTTAATGACTAACCGATCACCAATGGTAGAGTTACCCGGTGGCTTCTCTTATTGAAAGAATTTAATATTACCGCCATTGATCGACCTGGTAAAGAAAACTTAGTAGCAAATTTTGTTTCTCGTAGACAACACTATAATGATATTAAACCTATGGATGGCAGTTTTCCTGACAAACATATGTTCGATGTATCTATTCAAACCCCTTGGTTTGTTGATATTGCAAACTATCTAGCAACTAGAAAAGTACCACACCATTTGGCTCCATACGAGAAACGTTGCATAATAGTACAAAGTTCTAAATATTCCTGGGTTGATAATGACCTCTTTTGCACTGGCCCAGATCTTATTATTAGAAGATGTGTGCGAGAGGATGAAATGACAGACACCCTCTGAGCATGCCATGATGGACCATGTGGAGGCCACTTTTCGGATAAACGGACAGCACACAAATTACTGCACTCTGGTTATTACTGGACAAGCATTTTTAAGGATGTTGCAAAGTATGTCAAAGGATGTGATAGTTGTCAAAGAATGGGTAGACCCACAACATCAGACCAAATTCCTTTACAGCCATGGGTCATGATTGAGCCTTTCGAAAAATGGGCTCTTTATTTTGTAGGACCAATCTCTACCATGTCTTGTAAAAATAAATATATATTGGTTTGTATAGATTATGTTACCAAATGGGTAGAAGCTAAATCTTTATTTAGGGCTACAGAGAAATTTGTAGTAGAATTCATATATGAAGAAATATTTACTTGGTTTGGTGTACCCAGAGAAATTGTCACATACCAAGGTACTCAATTCACTTCCAAATTAATGCCAGAGCTCACTACGAAGTATGGTATCCTACATTGTAAGTCCTCACCTTACCATCCTCAAGCTAATGGCCAGGTAGAATCAACCAATAAAGTATTAGAAGCTATTCTAACCAAGACCATTCACTTACATCATAAGGATTGGGTGGATAGACTTCCAGAGGCTTTATGGGCCTATAGGATAACATGAAGAAATACTACCAGACATACCCCCTATGACTTAGTATATGGAAAACAAGTCCTTTTACCTATTGAATTTCAAGTTAAAACCTTTCGTATGGCAGCACAATTAGGTATGGATTTGGATGAAGTACAGAAACAACGAATCCTACATATTAATGAATTAGATGAAATTATACAAGATGCACTCCAAAGAACCATGCTAATACAGAGTCAGTGAAATAAATGGCATGATAAATTTATTAAGAAAAAACAATTTAATACTGGATATTGGGCATTACTATTCGATTCACGGTTCAAAAACTTTAAAGGAAAATTAACTACCCATTGGTTGGGCCCTTATGAGGTAGTTACAGCTTTTTACAATGGATCAGTAAAAATTAAAGCAATTGATGGCTCAGAAGTTTCCTTTATAGTGAATGGACATAGACTTAGGATTTATCATCAAAAAACATCTAGACAGGATTTCATACAAAATGTTTTACAGCAAAGAGAAATGGAATTGATTGAGGAAGAATTTATTCCTCCTCCTCCTCCTGATCTGTAAAATTATTTTGGGTTATCATCACTTGTATATATGTAGATATGTTTTTTCTTCTATGAATAAATAAGAGTCACTTCTGATAAAATAAATTACATGTGACTCTTGTGATTTCTATGTTTTTATGAATAAATTGAATCATCTAACAAGTGGTTTTGCAGTTTGATCATGGATACTTTATCTCTATAAGCAGCTCATGAAGTATTATCTAGAAAAGGTAATTACGCTCATAAGGTATCTTAACTTTTCCTAATTTGTAGTTTGTAGTGACAATTAAAGATAACTCCTTGCATATGATTTTTAACCGCTCCTTTTATGATTCAAATAATTTCTGGTATTTTGATTCAGACATGTATATTTCTGATTTGTTATTTCGAACCGTTCTTGATAAGACCTATTTTCATTATCATTCATCTTGTGCCTATGGATTACTATTTCATCATGTACTTGTTATCAAAACTTTTCTCTCAAATATCTCTTTGTGATAACTCGAGAGTAGGTGGAAATTTTTTACCTGTGGGGAACATTACTTATCTCTTCTGAAAAGGATGGATTCTAAGTGTTATCACTCCAAGAAACTCCTCTAGGTTGTAGCTCGAGGATGCCTGGTAACTTAAAATGTTTTATGGGGTTTTGAGATATGGGTCAAGTCAGTCGACCTATGTAACCTTTCCACTCTCAAGGCATGCATAAGACTCACTCGTTTACAAGGCTCTTAGTTGCAATTTGCTCAGAATTTCGACAATATGGTGCAGGAATGGAGAACTCACCAGGCTGGTAGACTTACACACATAACACATGCATATAAATGTCTAAATCCTACTAAGGATGGTATTTATAAATCAAATATCACTAATAAACCAATAGGATGGCAGCTATCGGATTTTTAATAAATCTGAAAATGACCTAAATGCACATTCAGGCATAAACACGGTAAAGAAAGAGATGATGGCTGAACAGATCACAAAAAAAGAGATTATACCATGAATAAGTAAAATTAAAAGCTTGAAAGTATTATTGGCTCATAAATCCCCGAAGTTGAACCCTTATTATAAAATCAATCATGGGCTTTATAGCCTTCTACAAAAATCACAGATCCTGAAAATCCGATCTGTTTACACAAAAAATACTTGAAAGTGATAGTTTTTCCAGATTAGGGTTTCAAACCCTTGCTAACTATTTGTCTATCTATTGTGAATATCTAGTTCACTGAGCGAACTAAATAACTGCAGTAGTTGCCAATAATCACCACTGTTGATTCAGTGTGAAATTGTCACTAACAGCCAATGTCTCAATGGTTAACTGAAGTGATCTTTCTTGTTTAATCCGCCGGCATTTTCTACCTTGTCGCCCCGGTCACCGATCGGAAGCTCTGGCCTCTAACCATAGGCTTCCCAAGCCTCAATGCTGCTGCAGTTTCGGTGCCTCAAATGACTAATCTTCTCAGCATCAGTGATCGAAACCCCAAGACTAAACGTATCGGAGCTTTCAACTGCTAGTTGTCGGCGATCAGAAGTTGTACTCACTAATGTGTCAGGACTTCTTATATGAACGTCGTTGCAGTGTCGACGCCTCAACTAACTAACTTCATGAAAGTTTCTTCATCGGCGATTGGAAACTCTTTTCTCTAGCCCATCGGCTCTCCAAGCCTGAACGTTGCCGCTATTTCGGAGGTGGAACGAACTATTCTCCCCAGCATTGACGATCGGAACCTCAGACCACTAATGATCGGTGATTGAAACATCAAGCCACTAATCATAGGCACTTTAAACCACTAACCATCAGAACTTTAAATCACTATATTCTCCACAGTGTCGGCACCGTAGTGGACTAAAACTCTGAAACGTCACCGGAATAAAGGATTACACCTCCGATCACTGTTTAAAAACATTCTGATGGCAGTAAAAAAGTTTAGCAATACTCCTAACCGTCGAAGGGGTTTCCCACCTGTTATTTATCTTCCATCTTTCAGTGGCTAATGAGATGTTCTGATCCTCTCCCAAGCCATCGAAAGTTACAACTTGTGAAATTTTTACCCAAATCAAAAACAAAGGCTTTCAAACTGTCAGTGATATTCATATATTTCATCGCATGAGTTAAATTCTTCATACTATCAAAATAAATTCATTTTGGGAGATAACACTAAGGTTAAAGAACAACTTTATGTTATTCTCTTTTGACATGATTTATGATTAAGGACGGTATGAAAAGCTATTTGTAAGTTTATTTCTGTAAATTGAATTATGTGTTTTAGCAAGGCTTAGCACACTCTAGTACCAATCGGCTTCCATATATTTAATATCATTATATACAAGGCAAACCTGCCGGGGTATTGAATAGGCCTGCTGGTAGTAGGTCAATGCTAAGTAAAAATTTAAAAATAGGAAGCTCGATAAATGAAACTAAACCCGCCGGGGTACTAAACAGGCTCGCTGGCAACAGGACTATACTTGCATTGTACCAAGATAAACTCGTCGAGGTACTAAACATGCCTGCTGGCAGCGAGGCAATATTGGGTAAAGAGGTCTGGTTAATGCACTAATATGCACATGATTCGTAAAATAATGATCATATACAGGAAAAAAATTTAAAAATTATTATAAATAAAATGTTAAGGCCCAATCTCTTTACTGTCACTTGAGAATCACTATAAGTTGGGCTTGGACCTGGCCATCTAATTCAATCCATACCTAGGATATTATTATCCTAGAAATGGGACCCATAGTTACATCTCTCACACACTCCGGGGTAAACTTAGAGTATTTGATGATGACAATATATCTTTACAATGAGGCATAGATGCCTAGATTTTCCTTTGGCATTTTTTTTATTATATTATTATCTCTTTATATGGTCTTTCTCCACACTGTTATTTTTCATAAATATACATCTCTGAATCTCTTTCCTTTACTAGTTAATTTTTCTTTTCTTTATAAAATAATGATAGCATACTTGCACTTTTCTTTATCTAAAATAAACTATTCTTCTCCTTTGCATGAGGACATGCCATATCCTTGGTTTTAGGGAGGATTAGGATTGGATTAGGAAGATTCAGAACAAAATATTTGTCTGCTTTTATCTTTTTATGACAAAATTGCTTATCTCTGACAAAGGTTAAAGTGTTTTCAAGTTATAACATGAAGCATGTTTTTACATATCAATATGAAGGATTTGATGGAAGACTTTACAAAGGATCTGAATAACGGTTCAGATAATGGTCTGAATGAGATATTGTGGTATTATAGCATGGATGATTAAAATTTGTCAACCAAATCTTTGATATTGAATATAGTTTTATTTTTATATGGATGCTTTGACCTTAAAATTTATTTTGTTATCATTACACTATTAGCATCTTTTTTATCTAAATACACATGAAAACTATTTTTATTGAATGTCATTTATGCATTTGCAATATATGTTCAAGTTGTCCAATGTTTTACTTTGGACATGGTTGAACTTGTTATAAACTTTATAAATTTATTCATCAAATGCATATGCTTGTTAAAAGATACATATCTTGAAATTCTGCTATAATAGTAAGTTCTCCTAAGAAATCTAAATCTTCTACTATCCCATCATCATTTTTTCTATTTGACATAAAATAAATATTCTTTTATAAGATTAAAGTTTAAATTCTTTCTTTCATTCGCCAAGAAGAAGGTAGTTACTAGCGCAACTTTGCCTTCTTCCTTAATTATTTTTCTTTTTGCTCAATGGGACTTGGCATTTCTCTGGTTTAGGGGAATGTTGAGCCTCATTTTGTTATCATTGTTGGCGATTAAATAACACATTTTAACACATATTTTATTATATTTAGTATGTTTTATGTCATACAGATCATTATTTCGGCACAAGGTAAGAACAAATTTGATGTTATTTCCACTTTGGTTATTAATATCATTTTTATGATTTTATTAACTCAAAACTATGTTATTTAAAGCATATTTAATGTATTATTCGATATGTATATTTGTTTGCAAATTTTATAGTTCGTTTGGGAAAATTAACAACAAAATGTATTCATCCTTTCTTTCACACCATATGTCCAGCTCACGATCCAGCTTGGCGTTCAGCTCGTCATCCAGTTGACGTGCGAGATTCACTGATCATTTGCCATGTGTGCCCTTGATTGACACACTATACATCCAGCTCATAGTTCAGTGTTTCGTTTAGCTCATCATTCAGCTTGCTTATCAGCCTGTGCGCTGTCCATAATCAGTTTTGGGCATTTAAACACGAAACAGCCTGTAATCTCCTCTGCTCGCTATCACGCCAACCATATCTGTGCTGGACCAATGCATTTAACTCATCCTTTGGAAGAATCACCACCTAGCTACTCATTATCCACGCGTTTAAATGGATGGACATTTGTTGTTAACTCACGGCCTCCTCTGTTTTAACACTCAACTATCATAATCCTGGGCGTTTAAGGGATAGAACTGCCTACGTTCCATAAGACTAACTCTGTTGCCACCCCTGCTCTCCAAAACACCACCAGTCTGCATGCTCGCGCTGATAAGGGTCCTACATTCCAGAAACTTGTTGTTGTGTACAAACCCGTGCTCAACACCAATCCATCCTCCACGCCAAGGAAGGGATTCACGCCACGATGAAGAGGATCTGCCCATGCGAAGGAAGAATATAACGCCACATAAAGCACACTGTAGAAGCTTGTTCACACTAAAGAAGGAGAAGAATCATCATGTTATGCCATGATCATGCTGAATGAAGAGCCATACCATGCGTTGGTTGCAAATCAATTATGTGCTTTAAATATTGCCTAAAATTAGAGAGCAGTCAACCTTTAGGGTCGACTTGCTCATCTCTCATGTAAAACTATATATATCAGTCTCTGAATGAAGAGAAATTAGTTAGTTAGCCAGAGTCAGAAGTCAGTTAGTCATAGTTTTTATAAACACTGTATTTTTTCTGAAGTTCAATAAAGAGTTGTATGCATTGCTGTTGAAGATTGCATTTGAGTAGGAGTTAGCAGAATTCACCCCTGATTGTTGAGAGAGCCCCTCATCAACCAGAGGTTCATTAGCTTAGTTTTAATTCAGTTCTTTTTTTTCTATTTTAGTTAATCTAGTTTAATTTACAGTTTGTTTTCATTACATGCTATTTTATTTCATGTATTGTATTAACTTAGTTTTCTTTCAATAGTTAAACAAGTATTTTATTTTCTTTATTGCATTAGTTTAGTTTTTATTTCAATAATTAAATAAGTAGATGCGCGCATAGCTTTACTTTCAGTCATTTTCTTTCAGTCTTTTGTTCTCAGTTTGTTGATTTTAGTTAGTCATTTCATTCCAGTATTGCTTTTAGTCTTTTGTTCTCAGTTAGTTGCTTTTAGTTAGTCATTTCATTCTAGTATTGCTTTCAGTTTTTAGTTTCAGACAAGTAGAACAGTTTATTTCCATTTGAATTTAGTTTTGGTTAGTTATGAATTGGTTTAAGTATAATAGTTTGTTTTCATTTCAATGTAGTCTTGTTTATTTATTTCCTGTTATTAATTTATTTATATAGTATAATTTGCTTTCATTTAAATTCAGTTTTGTTTATTTATTTTTCTGTCATGAATTTGTTTAAGGTAATTTCCAGTGTGTTTAAGTTGATTTCCAATTTGTTCAAGTTAATTTCGAGTCATGCTAATTAGTTTACAATGTAATGTTTTATTTTTGTTTAAGAATTAGTTTTAAGTTAATTTGTTGATCAAATAGGTTTATTTATTGATTCCATGCATTAGGTTTAGAACTGCATAACTTCAGCTGAAGAATTAGTTCATTTAGATTAAGTTTTACTATTTTTACTGTACGGACCGCCATTCAGACTGTCTGTCCAGTCTGCCATTCAGTCACCCTTTACAGACCTGCTATCCAATCTGTCATTTAACCCTCGGTTCTGTTTTTATTGTTTTTTATGCATTTTTCATATTGTTTTTAGTTTTTTTTTGTCAATCTTTGGATTATGTTAGTAGTTAGTAATTTGATTTAATCATTTCAATTAAAATTTGATTCTTTTAGGTTATTGATTAAAGTTTTATTATTCTTCTTTTGTTTTCATTTTAAAATTAAATATAGATTAAGTTGTTCTTATTTCCTTATTTTGTTTTACTGTTGTCTTTGTTTGCATATAGAGTTTAAAGTTAAGTTGTTTGTAATCATAGGAATCATTCTTGTTTTTATGTGTTTATTGAAAAATAGAGTTTAAATATCTTTATTAAGTTTTATAGTTGCTTCTGTTTATTATCTTTATTAAGTTTTCTACTTTCTTTTTCAGTTTTCTATTCTTTATAAGATAAGTTGTCTTTTTACCCCCGCCTTCAGCTTAAGGAATAGTTAGTTGGTTATCTATCAATTCAGTTGTTATAATTTCTTTTTATGTATGAGTTAGTGTTTGAAGTTATAAGTATTATTGTTTATGTCTTTCTTTTCAGTAACTGTTTAGAATTTGATATTCCAATCCAGTCCAATTATTGAGATGGTCTTAGGATTTTGACTCGGTTTTTCATTTTGAAAGATCTTTCGATCTTTTTTTTATTATAATATCTCCACGACACCCTAGGATCCTTTTTACCTTTGCATATATTTTTTATCAACTCTAATCTTACCAAACCCGGTTGATAATTAAATATTCGGTGGATTTAAGATAGTAGAACACACTACGAACATTTTGGCGTCGTTGTTGGGGATTTGTTTTATAAGGTAGAATAAATAGGGTTCCTTTATGAAGTTTAGATAGATAGATAGATTACTTTTATATTACACAACAAGAGGGAGGGGATAACAGTAAGACGCAAAGACAACTTCACTATGGAATTTTCATGGTGTAACAGCCAAACTCATCCACTATAGTGGGGTGCCCCAAAGCCTTGTTGTTCCTTTGTTGTTTTTGTAAGTGTGTTATTTTCTGCATTTGTCATATACTTATTTTTCTTTTTTTAACCAGCGCATCTGTTATAACAGGCGCCCCTAAAACCAGCAACAATAGTATAGCATAAGTTTCCTTTAATTTAGTTTTCTTTTCATGAACAGACCTAGAGATCCTCAGGGTATATTTATTAAGGTAGGAAAATCTATCGACATTTCTGCTAACTTTTCCAAGGGTCTTAAATCCCCAACTACTAACTCACCATAAAGGTATCAAAAAACACTTGAAGGGAGTAATTTTGCTTGGAAACCTAAAGAAACTCTTCCAAGAGATCTTACCAAGGGAACCATAGAAGGAGAAGGAACCTTGACCGAAGGTCCTAAGGACCTCATTCTGGAAGAAAATCACAAGGATCAACCACTAGTAACCTCTAGTTATCCACTAGTCACAAAACTAAAGGATAGGACCTTTTCACTAGTAGGAAGTCCGAAATTCATTGACCTTGTTGATCCTGAACAGGTAAAATCCCTCTTTGGAAACCCCACAGATATAGTCATCTCACAAATTGAGACATCCACAGTAGAACCTACTCTCCCTCTAGGGTTCAATAAGAAAATGGTTGACCAGAGGAATATCTCTCCCGAAATAGAGCATTGGAACGCTCCATTATCACCTCGAAAGGAGCTTCCTAGGTATATTTATATTAAAAACCCATCCTATATGGAGGGGTTGAGAGAGAACGAAGATCGTAACGAAGTTAGAAATAATGAAGGAGAAGGAGAAAATCAAACTGAGGCTACCTTCGGATTTCCTATTCTAGATACTGTACTAGATGTAAATATGAAAAACATCCCTCCTTCTTCTTTACCTACTTTTTATGGAAAACGTAATGAGGACCCAAACACATTCTTGTTCAAGTTTGATATTCTCTGTAGGATCTATAATTATCTACAAGATGCTCACAAACTAAAATGATTTCCCTCTACAATAAAATATTTCTCCTTGCGATGGTTCATGGGATTAGGTCAATCCACTATCAGGACTTGGGACAACATGAGAACCTCATTCTCACGAAAGTATCAAGAATATTGCAAACCTAAAGACTCTCGACACGATATATTCAAGATACAACAACTTGAAGACGAAAGCCTAGAGGATTATCTCTAAAGGTTCAATTATACCCTTCATAAATCAAAGTATCATGACCTTCGAGAAGATGCAGTACATACACTTTTTCTCAAAGGAATCTCTGAAGACTTTCTAGAGAGTCTTAATCTCATGGCAGCTGGCGATATTTATCATAATACTTTTACACAAATTGATGAGATGTGTAAAAATTATTCTAGAAGTAGGGGCAAAGTTGGGAAAAACTTTCGAGAGCATTATAGTAGAAATATAAGAGGAAATGTTCCTAGTTCAGGAGGAGTTACAAGGATTGAATTAGGTAACCTATTGGATAGCTTTAAGACTGACATCTTAGGAGCCATTGGTTCTCAATTAGATGATTTACGAGCCAAGAAAAGGCAAGATGAAGAACGGGAAGCAATGAGTATTTTTTTTCCAAGGAGTAGAACCAAACATCCCCAAAGGGAATGTCTATTAAACAACATTTATGTATGTCACATATGTATAGAGGAACATTCGACAGATAACTATCCATCCTTTCCTAGATTTCAAACCATATATAAGAGTGGGGATGTAGGTGAAACATCTAGGAGGCCTCCATGGCAATCTAGAGATCAACCAATATACCAGAATTTTCCACCACAACCCCCACCCTATTACTCTCCATACCAACAACCCCAACAATGGAACAATCCTAGTTGGAAGAGGTTGCCACCTCAATATCCTCCTCCTCAATTTCCACAGCAATAGTATTGGTCACAAGGATGGAAAGGAAATCCATATCCTCAGTCACAACCTATCCCTCTACCTAGTCATCCTTATCCTCAGCATCAATTGAATTTCCAACAGCATTTGTCTGTATTTGTACCTCTAGTTCCTCTCATTACACAACAACCTCATCACTTCCAGAATAAAAATCCTTCGTGACCAACATTATTACCTACACAATCGATACCTAACCCTAATAATAAGCCAGCTCAAGCTCTTAACAATATTGAGTTGCAAACTCTTCCATCCTACCTTGTTTTGACTGTACCTATACATGAGATTCAATTACGGTCTGGAAGAGTTGTTAATGATAAACCCAGAATATCAGTCATCATTCGTAAGGAAAATGACGAAGAAGAAGATTCAAATGAACCCGTGAATGATGCCATTTTGGAGGATGTGAATATTTCAAAAGTTCCAATACCTACCCGTCCTCCCCAAGAACTTATTCAGGAACAAATAATTCCTCCATTTCCAGCAAGACTAGTAATAGAAAAACCCATAGTTCACTCTGAGTATGATATCTTGAATGAATTAAATCATATCTGTATCAAAATTCCATTATTAAAAGATATTAAAGACATACCAATTTACAGTAAGGTGATAAAGGAATTATGCATTAAACGTCCAGGGAAGAAACAAAAAGACCCCCTTACAATTCATGTCATAGGAGAGATGTCTAAATATATGACATATCAGTCCCGGATTGCAATATATACAAATACAAGAGCCCCAATTGTGACTATAATCATAAATAATACCACCATAGATAACACATTAATCAATTTAGGATCAACCATCAATATGATGACCACCACAGTTTTAGAAGTTTTACAGTTCGGACAATTTCTTCGACGTACCCCTTTCATCTTGGAACTAGCAGACCATACTATGGTAAAGCCTACTGGAGTCCTGGATGACATTATTCTATCAGTAGCTTCATGGGAATACCCCGTCAACTTCATGGTCATAGAATCAAAGGATCCTTCTAAAGGACGTCCTATCATCTTGGGAAGACCATGGTTAGCTACTTCCAATGCTTTTATAGGATGTAGGGATGGGGAGATGACCATTTCCAATGGGTTGTCTACCCAAAGACTTATTTTATATCCCCCAGCACAACTAATAACTAAAAATTTCTGGTGGTTAAATTGTTCCTTTGGGGACAAAGATTTTGATGACCTTTCCTTTACTAGTGATTTCTCCTAGGAATTGCAAGAGCAGACTACTGAGAATGTATTGAATCAGTTTATTTCCTCCACCACTAGTATAGATTTTCCTCAGTCATTTGCTAAATGTAATCAAAATTTGGAGATGAGTTTCAAGAAACTATGGCTCTCTCAACATTTACAGAAGCACCTTGTATCTTTACCATCGAATAACATACAGGACCATTCACCATACCTTGTGAATTTGGCCTTGAAAAATTTATGCACATAAATGCAGGAATAACTGAAGATCAACAAGCTCAACTACTTAAGGTTCTTAAAAAACAAGCTGGAGCATTTACATGGGAATACACTGATAAGAAGGGAATACACCCTGACACTTGTATTCACCACATTTATATGGATCCAAATATACCACCTGTAAGACATCCTCAAAGGAGGATGAATCCTGCTTTGAAGGAGGTAGTAAAAGAAGAATTACAAAAACTCCTTACCGTCGGTTTCATCTATCCTATTTCCGATAGCAAATGGGTGTCTCCTCTAGTAGTAGTTCCAAACAAAGTTACAGGGAAATGGCGTATTTGTGTTGATTTTAGGGAACTAAACAAAGCCACTCTTAAAGACTACTTTCCTTTTCCCTTTATTGACCAAGTATTAGATACCTTGTCAGGAAAGCAGTATTTTTCCTTTTTGATGGATATAGTAGATACAATCAAATCCTAATAGCACCTGAAGATCAAGATAAGACCACTTTTACATGTCCTTGAGGGACATTTGCTTATTGAGTTTTTCCATTTGGCTTATGTAATGCACCCACTACTTTTCAGTGAGCAGTCTTAGGCATATTTTCTGATCTTATACATGACTATGTTGAGGTATACATGGTTGATTTTACAGTCTATGGTAATACTTTTCAAGAAGCTCTTGAAAACATCGAGAAAGTTTTGATCCGATGTCAAGAGACAAACTTATCTCTTGGTCATGAAAAGTGTAAAATGTTACTAACATAAGGTATAGTTCTAGGACACCATATTTCTTCTCAAGGAATTAAGGTAGACCCTGCTAAGATCGAAGTAATAGTTGGCCTTCCCTCTCCAAAAACCCAGAAGGAGGTAAGAATCTTTTTGGGTCATGCAGGTTATTATCATTGTTTTATTGAAAACTTTACAAATATAGTTGCACCAATGTTTAAATTTCTCATAAAAGATGTAGAGTTCCAATGGACAGAATCTTGTCAAAATGCTTTTAAGATTTTAAAAGCTAAACTATCAGTAGCACCAATACTTAGGGGCCCTGACTGGACCCTTCCCTTTCATATATGTAATGATGCTTCTGATACGGCCATAGGAGGAGTCCTAGGCCAAAAATAAGGAAAATCACCTTCTGCCATCTATTTTATAAGCAAAAATATTTCTCCTGCCAAATTAAACTATACCGTTACTGAGAAAGAATTTTTGGCAGTAGTTTATGCTATTAATAAACTTCGCCATTGTATGACAAGGTACGAAGTTTTTGTGCACACCGATCACTCTGCCATTAGATTCTTAATGAATAAACCGATCACCAATGGTAGAGTTACCTGGTAGCTTCTCCTATTGCAAGAATTTTATATTACTGTCATTGATCGACCTAGTAAAAAAAACTTAGTAGCAGGTTTATTTCTCGTATACAACACGATAATGATATTAAACCTATTGATGATACTTTTCCTGACAAACATTTGTTCGTTGTATCTGGTCAAACCCCTTGGTTTGTTGATATTGCAAACTATCTATCAACTGGAAAAGTACCACACCATTTGGCTCCATACGAGAAACGCCGCATAATAGTACAAAGTTATAACTATCCCTGGGTTGATAATGACCTCTTTCACACTGGCTTAGATCTCATTATTAGAAGGAGTGTGCGAGAGGATGAATTGACAGACATCCTCCGAGCATGCCATGATGGACCATGTGGAGGCCACTTTTCAGATAAACGGACAGCTTACAAAGTACTGCACTTTGGTTATTACTGGCCAAGCATTTTTAAGGATGCTACCAAGTATGTCAAAGGATGTGATAGTTGTCAAATAATGGGTAGACCCACAACATCATACCAAATGCATTTACAGCCACAGGTCATGATTAAGCCTTTCGAAAAATGGGGTCTTTATTTTGTAGGACCAATCTCTCCCATGTCTTGTAAAAGGAAATATATCTTGGTTTGTACAGATTATGTTACCAAATGGGTAGAAGCTAAAGCTTTATTTAGGGTTACAAACAAATCTGTAGTAGAATTCATATATGAAGAAATATTTACTGGGTTTGGTGTACCCAGAGAAATTTTCACAGACCAAGGTACCCAATTCACTTCCAAATTAATACAAGAGCTCACTACGAAGTATGGTATCCGGCATTATAAGTCCTCACCTTACCATCCTCAAGCTAATGGCTAGGTAGAATCAACCAATAAAGTATTAGAAGCTATTATAACCAATACCATTCACTTACATCATAAGGATTGGGCAGATAGACTTCCAGAGGCTTTATGGGCCTATAGAATAACATGGAGAAATACTACTGGACATACCCTCTATGAGTTAGTATATGGAAAACAAGTCCTTTTACCTATTGAATTTCAAGTTAAAACCTTTTGTATGGAAGCACAGTTAGGTATGGATTTGGATGAAGTGCAGAAACAACGAATCCTACAGATTAATGAATTAGATGAAATTAGACAGGATGCACTCCAAAGAACCATGCTAATACAGAGTCAGCGGAAGCAATGGCATGATAAATTTATCAAGCAAAAGAAATTTAATACTGGAGATTGGGCATTCCTATTCGATTCACGGTTCAAAAACTTTAAAGGAAAATTAACTACCTGTTGGTTGTGCCCTTATGAGGTAGTTACAGCTTTTGACAATGGATCAGTAAAAATTAAACCAATTGATGGTTGAGAAGTTTCCTTTATAGTGAATGGACATAGACTTAGGCTTTATCATCAACGAACATCTAGACAGGATTTCATACGAAATGTTTTACAACAAAGAGAAATGGAATTTATTGAGGAAGAAGTTATTCCTCCTCCTCCTCCTGATCTATGAAATTATTTTGGTTTATCATCACTTGTATATATGTAGATATGTTTTTTCTTCTGTGCTGATAAAATAAATTACATGCGACTCTTGTGCTTTCGATGTTTTTATGAATAAATTGAATCATCTAACAAGTGGTTTTGCAGTTTGATCATGGATACTTTATCTCTATAAGCAGCTCATGAAGTATTATCTGGAAAAGGTAATTATGCTCATAAGGTATCTTAACTTTTCCTTATTTGTAGTATGTAGTGACGATTAAAGATAACTCCTTGCATATCATTTTTAACCGCTCCTTTTATGATTCAGATAGTTTCTGGTATTTTGATTCAGACATGTATATTTCTGATTTGTTATTTCAAACAGTGCTTGATAGGACCTATTTTCATTATCATTCATCTTGTGCCTATGGATTACTAGTTCATCATGTACTTGTTATCAAAACTTCTCTCTCAAATATTTCTTTGTCATAACTCGAGAGTAGGTGGAATTTTTTTACCTGTGGAGAACATTACTTATCTCTTATGAAAAGGATAGATTCTAAGGTTAAAGAACATCTTTAAGTTATTCTCTTTTGACATGATTTATGATTAAGGCCGGTATGAAAAGCTATTTGTAAGTTTATTTCTGTAAATTGAATTATGTGTTTTAGTAGGGATAAGCACACTCTAGTACCAATCGGCTTCCATATATTTAATATCATTATATACAAGGCAAACCCACCAAAGTACTGAACAGGCCTGCTGAAAGCGGGTCAATGCTAAGTAAAAATTTAAAAACAGGAAGCTCGATAAATGCAAGTAAACTCATTGGGGTACTGAACAGGCTCGCTGGCAGCGGGACTATACTTGCATGGTACCAAGATAAACCCATCAAGGTACTGAACAGGCCTGTTGGAAATGGGGCAATATCTGGTAAAGAGGTCTGGTTAATGCACTACTCTGCACATGATTCGTAAAATAATGATCATATACAGGAAATTTTAAAAAAATATTATAAATAAAATGTTAAGGCCCATTCTCTTTACTGTCCCTTGAGAATCGCTATAAGTTGGGCTTGGACCTGGCCATCTAATTCAATCCATACCTAGGATATTATTATCCTAGAAATGGGACCCATAGTTACATCTCTCACATACTCCGGGGTAAACTTAGAGTATTTGATGATGACAAGATATCTTTACAATGAGGCATAGATGCCTAGATTTTCCTTTGGCATACTTTCGATTATATTATTATCTCTCTCTACGGTTTTTCTCCGCACTATTATTTTTCATAAATATACATCTCTGAATCCCTTTCCTTTACTACTTAATTTTTCTTTTCTTTATAAAATAATGACAGCATACTTGCACTTTTCTTTATCTAAAATAAACTATTCTTCTCCTTTGCATGAGGACATGCCATATCCTTGGTTTGGGGGAGCATTAGGATTGGATTAGGAAGATTCAGAACAAAATATTTGTCTGCTTTTATCTTTTTATGACAAAATTGCTTATCTCTGACAAAGGTTAAAGTGTTTTCAGGTTATAACATGAAGCATGTGTTTACATATCAATATGAAGGATTTGATGGAAGACTTTATGAAGGATATGAATAATGGTTCAGATAATGGTCTGAATGAGATATTGTGGTATTATAGCATGGATGATTAAAATTTGTCATCCAAATTTTTAATCTTGAATATAGTTTTATATTTGTATGGATGCTTTGACCTTAAAATTTCTTTTGTTATCATTTTACGATTAGCATCTTTTTATCTAAATACACATGAAAACTATTTTTCTTGAATGTCATTTATGCATTTGCAATATATGTTCAAGCTGTACTTTGGACATGGTTGAACTTGTTATAAACTTTATAAATTTATTCATCAAATGCATATGCTTGTTAAAAGATACATATCTTGAAATTCTGCTATAATAGTATGGTCTCCTAAGAAATCTAAATCTTCTATTAGCCCATCATCATTTTTTTCTGTTTTGACATAAAATAAATATTCCTTTATAAGATTAAAGTTTAAATTCTTTCTTTCATTCGCCAAGTAGAAGGTAGTTACTAACGCAACTTTGCCTTCTTCCGTAATTATTTTTCGTTTTGCTCAATGGGACATGGCATTTCTTTGGTTTGGGGGAATGTTGAGCCTCATTTTGTTATCATTTTTAGTGATTAAATAACACATTTTAACACATATTTTATTATCTTTAGTATGTTTTATGTCATACAGATCGTTATTTCGACACAAGGTAAGAACAAATTTGATGTTATTTCCACTTTCGTTATTAATATCATTTTTATGATTTTATTAACTCAAAACTATGCTATTTATAGCATATTTAATGTATTATTTGATATGTATATTTGTTTGCAGATTTTATAGTTCGGGCAAATTAACAACAAAATGTATTCAGCCTTCCTTTCGCACCATACATCTAGCTCACGATCCAGCTTGGCGTTCAGCTCGTCATCCAGTCTCTGCGCGATATTCGTTGATCATTTACCATGTGTACCCTAGATTGATGCACTATACATCTAGCTCACATTTCAGTGTTCCATTTAGCTCGTCGTTCAGCTCACTTATCAGCCTGCGTGATGTCCATAATCAGACTTGGGTATTTATACACGAAACATACTGTAATCTGCTTCGCTTTCCATCACGCCAACCATCTCTGTGCTGGACCGATGCATTTAACTCATCCTCTGGAAGGATCACCACCTAGCTACTCGTTATCCATGCGTTTAAAGGGATGGACATTTGCTGTTAACTCACTGCCTCCTCTGTTTTAATACTCAACTATCATAAGCATGTGCATTTAATGGATATAACGGCCTACGTTCCAGAAGACCGACTGTGTCGCCGCCCTTTCTCTCCACAACACCACCAGTCTACACGCTCGCGCTGATAAGGGGTTTGTGTTCCAGAAACTTGATGTTGTGTACAAACCCGCGCTCAACACCAATCCATCCTCCACGCCAAGGAAGGGATTCACGCCACGATGAAGAGGATCTGCCCACGCGAAGGAAGAATATAATGCCACATCAAGTACACTGTAGAAGCCTGTTCACGCTAACGAAGGAGCTGACTCGTCATGTTATGCCACGATCACGCTGAATGAAGAGCCATACCATGCGTTGGTTGCAAATCAATTATGTGCTTTAAAGATTGCCTAAAATTAGAGAGCAGTCAACCTTTAGGGTCAACTTGCTCATCTATCATGTAAAACTATATATATCAGTCTCTGAATGAAGAAAAAGTTAGCAAGAGTCAGAAGTCAGTTAGTCATAGTTTTTATAAACACTGTATTTTTTCTGAAGTTCAATAAAGAGTTGTATGCATTGCTGTTGAAGATTGCGTTTGAGTAGGAGTTAGCAGACTTCACCCCTGATTGTTGAGAGGTCCCCTCATCAACCAGAGGTTCATTAGCTTAGTTTTAATTCAGTTCTTTCTTTTTTGTTTTAGTTAATCTAGTTTAATTTATAGTTTGTTTTCATTAGATGCTATTTTATTTCGTGTATTGTATTAACTTAGTTTTCTTTCAGTAGTTAAACAAGTATTTTATTTTCTGTATTGCATTAGTTTAGTTTTTATTTCAATAATTAAATAAGTAGATGCGCGCATAGCTTTACTTTCAGTCATTTCCTTCCAGTCCTTTGTTCTTAGTTAGTTTATTTTAGTTAGTCATTTCATTCCAGTATTGCTTTCAGTGTTTAGTTTCAGAAAAGTAGAATAGTTTACTTCCATTTGAATTTAGTTTTGGTTAGTTATGAATTGGTTTAAGTAGAATAGTTTGTTTTCATTTCAATGTAGTCTTGTTTATTTATTTCTTGTTATTAATTTATTTATATAGAATAGTTTGCATTCATTTAAATTCAGTTTTTTTATTTATTTTTCTGTCATGAATTTGTTTAAGGTAATTTCCAGTGTGTTTAAGTTGATTTCTAGTTTGTTCAAGTTAATTTCCAGTTTTCTAATTAGTTTACAATGAAATGTTTTCTTTTTGTTTAAGAATTAGTTTGAAGTTAATTTGTTGATTAAACAGGTTTATTTATTGATTGCATGCATTAGGTTTAGAACTGCATAACTTCAGCTAAAGAATTAGTTCATTGAGGTTAGTTTTTACTATTTTTACTGTACGGACTGCCATTCGAACTGTTTATCTAGACTGCCATTCAGTCACCCTTTACAGACCTGCTGTTCAATCGGTCATTTAACCCTCGGTTCTATTTTTATTGTTTTTAATGCATTTTTCGGATTTTTTTTAGTTTTGTTTTGTCAATCTTTGGATTATGTTTGTAGTTGGTAATTTTATTTAATCATTTCAATTAAAATTTGATTATTTTAGGTTATTGATTAAATTTTTATTATTCTTCTTTTGTTTTCTTTTTAAATTAAATATGGATTAAGTTGTTCTTATTTCCTAATTTCGTTTTAGTGTTGTCTTTGTTTGCATATCGAGTTTAAATTTAAGTTGTTTGTAATCATAGGAATCATTCTTGTTTTTATGTGTTTATTGAAAAATAGAGTTTAAATATCTTTATTATTTTTTCTAGTTGCTTATGTCTATTATCTTTATTAAGTTTTCTACTTGCTTTTTCAGTTTTCTATTATTTATAAGATAAGTTGTCTTTTTACCACGGCCTTCAGCTTAAGGAATAGTTAGTTGGTTATTTGTCAATTCAGTTGTTATAATTTTCTTTTATGTATGAGTTAGTGTTTGAAGTTATAAGTATTATTGTTTATGTCTTTCTTTTCAGTAGCTGTTTAGAATTTGATATTTCAGTCTAGTCCAATTATTGAGGAAGTCTTAGGAGTTTGACTCAGTTTTTCATTTGGAAATATCTTTCGATATTTTGTTTATTAGAATATCTCCACGACACCCCAAGAGCCTTTTTACCTTTGCATATATTTTGTATCAACTCTAAGTTTACCAACCTCGGTTGATAATTAAATATTCGGTGTATTTAAGATAGTAGAACACACTGCGAACAAGCTAATATTCACATTAAGGTCCAACCAAGCCAACTAACATTTAGTTTTATCAGGAGGTCTAGCCAATCCAATATACAATTGGTTTTATGAGGCTACTCAGGAAGTGGTTCACACATGACAAAATACATGTCAAGGTCCATCCAAGCCAACTAACAGTTGGTTTTATCAAGTTGTCCATCCAAGCCAACTCACCATTGGGTTTATCAAGAAGCTCAACCAAGCCAACACATCATTGGGTTTATCAGGCTGCTTAGCCAAGCCAACTAAAAGTTGGGTTTATCAGGTTGTTCATGCAATGGAAAGGAATAATTGCTAAGATAGTGATCTTATTCACAGGGCTAGGGACACCTCCACAAGATCTATCTAGCCTGGCATCCACAATACCTACACACCCAACATAAGGAAGTATTCCCTTCTCTGTTGCACAGTCCATCAAGCCATAACTTTCCTTCCAGTGTTCTTCAGGGTATGCATAGAGGATTAACCAGCCACTCTTATCTTTTTGTGAGGTTCCTCTCTTCACTAGGTTTATCAAGCCAATTCTAGGCCTCTTCCACTCCTATTAGTTCATACCAAAACCAGGATACACATAACAGCAAAACACAGGTGCTCGGCATGAAGAAAATGTTCTGGGAACCAAAAATGAACAGGGTAGATGGGGAAACAACCAAGAAAACACAAACTGGAAACCCCCTAGCTAGATCTTGTTGCATGAGTAGGAAGAATCAAATGATGGAATGTGGAATGTGGAATGAATGGAATGACCAAAACGTTCTGGGTGAATCCATAATATGGAAAAATGGCATGCATCTTCGGGTTTACTTGCCCCATAAGAAAGAATACGAGTTTCCCCACTATAGGTTTGCTCATGCACGAAATCTACTGCCATGCCTCTCCCTTCCCAAGGCATTAACTATCTCAACCAAATTCTAAAAGAATTTAATGATTGAGTGCAAAATTCAAACTGGGTAGATCAGAGCTTATGGGTTCTCTCATTGACACTTCGTGTTGATGTATTTGTAACTTTAGAATGTATTCACTTGTATATATTGTATTGTATTTCATTATACCCTAATGTTCCGATCGGGAGATTCATTAATATAATAAAGTCATGTAAAGTCATTGAGGTTAACCCTCAATTGTAAGTCGGGGCAATATTCCCCACAATTGAGTTGAGATTAACCCTCTGATTGTAATTCGGGGCAATAGTCCCCACAGTTGAGAGGTATTAGGGTTATTAGACTCTCCTAGTGAGGTCGGCCCTGTAGAGTATATGTCAAGTGGAAAAAAAGTATAAATAGAGAGTGAGACTCTCTATTTGAAACACACACTCACTCAATTGTAGTGCATGAGTGAGAGAAAAGGAGCTTGCACAAGTGAGAGAGAGAACAACTGTCGAAGATTGTCTTTATGTTTTTGGGTCTTACTTTAGCTATTGCTACTCATTCTATCTCTGAGGAAGTTGTGGGTTTTTCTCCTTTATGGTTTCCCTAAGGGAAACTCTTTGTGTCTCTTGTCTCTAGTGATTATTGTTGTGCATGTTAGTCTCTCAGATAAGATCCTAGATCATATTGATTAAATGATAAAAATATAACATGGTATCAAAGTTAACCTGAGAAGAAGACACTGTGAAGCTGCAACAGCTATGGCTTCTTACTTTTTGGGTCTCCCTCCACAGTTCATTAGCAAAAAGAGGCTAGGATAACTCTCCATTGAAGGGTGCATCTTTCTGTTGAAGCATAAATTGATTCCAAGCATTTTCAGTTTTTGACCTGTCACTACTGCACGAAATTAGGGCTTTTCACGGAAGAGGAATTTTTGAGTGAGCCCAGCATAGGATTTATCTCCTCCTCAAAATAGAAATTTAGAGACCAAGATCAAAATTTTTGGTTGGGTAAAACTCTGGGAAAGTCAAACCCTAATTTGACCCCGGACCAGAAAACCCTAAAAGACTAAAACTAGTCATTTTGGTGCATTAGCTATATATCAATATTGGAGAAGGATCGGGAGCCTAAATGTTTACAAGACGAATATTAATTCCTGATGTACCCTGTGTAAAATTTTCATCCTCTGATTCTCTATATTCGGGGAGATATGATTCCTCCAAATCAAGGTTCTAGCCTCTCCCTGGATTCATCCCTAAACAGGACACCTAGGGAAAATTTATATATCTCAGGATAAGAAGATCCAAATGAAATTTCACAAGATGTTACAGATAGGGAATGGACTGTACTTTTTGTTTTAAAAGTTTCATACCCTCAAGGTGAAACAATGACACGTGGCCGTCTGTACAAGTTCGCTATGCTGAACAGTCTTGCAATAAGTCACCTTGGGAAAACTCTCATTAGTCCCAATTGGTGAAACCAATTCTGCTAAAACATGTGGAGTTGGAAAGAGGGAATATGAGGCTACCTCAATGTGAATATTCAGACACAGAGGAGCATCACTTTCGGATATATTGAAGAAACAATATCAGGAACTTCTGCAAAAGAAATTGAAGAAAACTAGGGCATCAGATATTTTGCAGTTCTGATCACGGTTTTGGGAAAATGAGAATGATTCTCAACTCACCTTGCAGAGGCACATCTTTTTATCCAATTAGATCTAAAATATTCCAAGTTTTTAAAATTAGGGTTTCTCTGAAAAACACTAGCTCAGCCAGATCCAGAACCAGGACGGACACCTCAAATCAGTAAGATCTAATCTTTTGCTATTTACATTTGAGGTTCTCATTTCAAAATGACCTATCACACCAGCTTGATGACAATCTTGGTGAAGCTGACAACTTCCAAGTATGGAAGTATAGGAACTCCATGATCCTTGAAGATCAGTATTTCGGTAAGGAAGTTCTAAGAGACAAAGGGAGATGAGGCTAAGGCTAGAGCCAAGAGAATCATTGTAGATTCTATTAAATATCATCTCATCCCTCATGTGACACCAAAAGGAAGTGTTCGATTCTATGACAAAGCAATCGAAAATGAATAAGATATTGTTATAACCACCTCGAATGGGCTCCTAGGATCATGGGATTCATTCGTTCGAGGAATGTGTGCTCGAAGGAAATGATTATATTCAACAGACTCTGGGAAGCGTGCACACAAGAAGAAGCTCGACTCATAATAAGAGAAGAAAATATGGGAACAACTAAAGATCAAGCTCTTGCGATTCAAAGAAGATCCCTCAAGCGATGAGGAATATGAAGGACTCAATTCTTGAAGAACCTCTTATCCATCTTAGCATTTGGATAATAAATGATGTTGTTATGAATGAAGAAGATGATGAAGCTGAAAGAAGGAGTCTACCCATGAAACAAATAAAGATAAGTGTTCAATTGTCATTTCATGATATTGTTTGGTTATGCATTTTTTTATATTCAGTTGATGTGTTATGCATGATAGAATGTTTGCATTAATGACAGTATACCGCTAATATGTGTGTGATGGGTAAGAATCTCATGGTGCTATACAACTCTCCATTGCTACTTATCTAGAATGAAACCTCTTTGCTGACATATTGAATTAGTGCACAATCTCAATGATGTCATGGTAGAGATGGAAGGCATCTAGAAATTTTCCGTGAGATATGGATGAATGTTGTATTGGCTAAAATAGTTGCATGATTATATGCATAAGAATTTTTCATTATGAATATGCCTTATTAAATGTTTCTAACCATACAACTGGTGCATTTGACTTGTAGGAAATATCACGTACAATCTCTTACAAGAAAATAAGGATGAGACTTGTTCCAAAGAACAAGTGATGACAGTTCAAGATTCACTCTAATAATCCAAAATGAAGAATGATGACTAGAATGCAATGTCGAGACCTGAAGGGAAGTCCATAGTATCTTCCATATGGATCTACAAAATCCAACATACAGAAAAATAGTGGGATATAAGGCAAGATTCATAGCACGAGGCTTCTCACAGAAAGAAGGCATAGACTACGAAGAGACATTTGCACCATTGACGAGTCAAGTATACGTAGAGAAGCCACTGGGAGATGAGACACATGACAGGCAGAATCATGTGTGCAAATTAAAGAAGGCCGTGTACCAGCTCAGAAGGAACCCATGGGACAACACATACATGAGGAGCTTGAAGATCACCTAGAGTGATGAATATCTTAACCTTTGCTACAAGGTTGAAGATGAAATCCTATAGAGGATGACAAGCTCACAGATGGGTGTGAGAAGAATTTTTGAAAAGGTTCAAGATAGAGGATCTTGGTATCCGATGACCCTAGATGGATACATAGAATATTAGTAGCAAAGGAAGCTACTTATCACTCCATTACATAATGTTTCATTACATCAAGTACGAAAGGCGGAGGGAGAATGATGCTCCACTTCTGAGGGAGTGACTGCAAAAGATCCTGAGGTTCAACATGGTACGACAGGATGGACAGCTTACTGATGGCTCTAGGATTTACTGAGAGTAAAGCAGATTCCAACCTTTACTTCAAGGTTGAAGGAGGAAGACCAGTGATGCTTCTATTAAGTGACCTATTCCTAATAGGAAAAGAGGAACTCATTAGAGATGCGAGAAGGAGACTTGTTGTCGAGTTTGAGATAAAGGACTTGGGTATGATGCACTACTTTCTAGGCATGGAGGTGTGGCAGAGTGCGGATGGAATATTCCTTGGACAAGGGAAGTATGCAGTGGAGATCCTGAAAAGGTTCGGGATAATAGATTGCAAGGCCATGGCCACACCTATGGCATCGAACCTGAAGCTATTGAGTGATGCTTCATCAAAGATGGTTGATGCCATGATGTATCATCAGATGATTTGTTCCTTGATGTACCTGATGAATACAAGAGCAGATATTTGCTTTGTTGTGAACACATTGAGCCAGTTCCTGACTGACTGATGCAAAGCATATTCTGAGGTACCTGAAGGGTACAGTTAATTATGAGCTCAAGTATGAAGCGAATCAAAAGATTAACTTGGAGGGTTATGTGGATTCGGATTGGGTAGGTAGTGACATTGATAGGAAGAGCACTTCGGGGTGTTGCTTTAGTATGGGATCAGGTGTGATCTCTTGATTTGGCAAGAAGCAGTCCTGCGTGGAACTGAGTATAGCTGAGGAAAAATATGTTTCCACTTGCTCGGCTACTTGGGAAAGAGGAGCAGTGATGCTCCAGTTTGTGATCCAGATCAAGATCTCTTAAAAGAGGGAGTTCTAGCATATCCGGTGAGACAAGTTGTCTAAGCATAAAATCATGGCAAAGCTCGTAGGTTTCTTAGATGTAAACGGTCATGTAGGTTGTCCTCGGATGTAATCAGTCCTGGCGAAGCTCGCAGTTTATCCTTGGAAGTAATTAGCCCTGATGTAATTCTATGCTAGAAATGGCCAGAGTGAAGTTTGAGTACTTCAAGGAGAAGCTTGGTGTTCTCCATATCGAGGTTCCTTCCAAGGGGAAGTGATGAGTTCTTGTGCCTTTCTGGCATGGTGTCACGACTGGTTCCTCCCATGTCCAGATATAAGTGTTGTTCCTTTCTGACATGGTGGCAGAATTGGTTCCTCCCATGGTCAGATATAAGTGTTGTGCCCTTCTAACATGGTGGAAGGATCGGTTCCTCCCATGGTCAGATGTAAGTGATGTGCCCTTCTGACATGGTGGTAGGATTGGTTCCTCCCATGGTCGGATATAAGTGCTGATACCTACAACCAGCATGAAAAATGGTTGTCTCTGTAGAGGAAGACCTTGCAGAGGGCAAGGCCTACAACCAGCATGAAAAAAGCCTGGATCTGTAGAACTACAACCAGCATGAAAAAGGGTTGGCTCTCTAGAGGAAGACCTTGTAGAGGGTAAGGCCTACAAACAGCATGAAAAAGGGTTGGCTTTGTAGAGAAATACCTTGCAGAGGGAAAGGCCTACAACTAGCATGAAAAAGGGTTGGCTCTGTAGAGCTACAACCAACATGAAAAAGGGTTGGCTCTGCAGATGGAGAACTACATCCAGCATGAAAAAGGAATGGCACTTTATATTTACATCCAACATGAAAAAGGGTTGGCCCTATCGATGAATACCTACATGGAGGCTAGGCCTAAAACCAGCATGAAAAAGGATTGGCTCTATAGAACTTGCTATGACGAGTAGAATTGAGAGATAGCACCATTTGCTCGAAATAGCGGAAGCAGTGATGATGATGATACAACTTTGATGATGATCCAGTGATGAAGACTTGTGCTGATGAATTGTGTCAAGAGAATACCTTCCTAGTTAAGAGGGAGTGTTGATGTATTTGTAACTTTGGAATGTATTCACTTGTATATCTTATATTGTATTTCATTGTACCCCGATGTTTCGATTGGGAGAGTCATTAATATAATAAAGTCATGTAAAGTCATTGAGGTTAACCCTCCATTGTAAGTCGGGGCAATAGTCCCCACAATTGAGTTGAGGTTAACCCTCTTATTGTAATTCGGGGAAATAGTCCCCACAGTTGAGGGGTATTATGGTTATTAGACTCTCTTAGTGAGGTCGGCCCTATAGAGTAAATGTCAAGAGGAAAACAAGTAAAAATAGAGAGTGAGACTCTCTATTTGAAACACACACTCACTCAATTGTAGTGCATGAGTGAGAGAAAAGGAGCTCGCACAAGTGAGAGAGAGAAAAGCTATCAGAAATCATCTTTGTGTTTTTGGGTTTTACTTTTTCAATTGGTGCTTATTCTATCTCTGAGGAAGTTGTGGGTGGTTTCCCCAATGAAAACTCTTTGTGTCTCTTGTCTCTTGTGATTATTGCTGTGCATTTTATTCTCTCAGATAAGATCCTAGATCATATTCATTAAATGATAAAAATATAACACTTCACTTAACCCTATTAGCTCAAGGTTTTGGATAATTCCCCTCCATATTCCTTGTGAAATGATGCCCCCATATCTTTCGTTGTAGTGCATAGCTAGTTGTGGGTATTTTATTAAATTGCATATTTACATGATGTCTCAAATATATTGTGCCTGACTAGCACGAGAACCATAGGCATCGATTCTATTCGCCTATACATAAAACACCAAATCGATGGCAAGGACTTGGTCTTGAGCTCCTCACCATGATTTAATAACCATATATACATCATGTGCAATTTTAATGCAAATGGGGTCAAAATTGGGGTATTACATTCCCCTCCCCCTTATATTAGCATTGTCCTCAATGCTCTGCAAAATTGAACAAAAATGGATTTTCCACTCTCATGGCATCCTTCAGCTCCCACGTAGCGTCATCAGGACCATAGTTATTCCATTGCACATTTACATGTCCAACATCTTGGTTCTAGAGCACTGTGACCTTCTTGTCGAGGATGTGTAATCGCTCGGTTTGGAACTCTCCCTCGGGTTCCACCTGGATCACATCCCAATTAATCACATGGTTAGGATCATGCACATATTTCTTCAGCAAAGAAACATGAAAAATATTATGAGCTCTAGTGCTATCAAGCAATGTAAGTCTATATGCAACTGGCCCTATTCTTTCAAGCACTTCAAATGGCCCACAATATCTAGGTGACAGTTTGGCACAACTCCCAAGATTCAAGGAACTCTTCCTTGGCTTAACTCTAAGATAAACATGATCCCCAACACTGAACTTCATGTGCACTCTATGCTTATCTGCATAGATATTCTGTCTATCTTGGGATACTTTCAATTTCTTCATGATCTTTGCAACCTCTTGTTCCATTTCCTTAAGCAATTCTGGACCAACCACAATCATGTTCACTAGATTATCCCAGGTCACTGGTGTCCTACACCTTATTTGATATAAAGCTTCATATGGACTCATTCCCAATGATTCTTGTTGCCCATTATTATAGGCAAACTCTACCAAATGTAAATAATCCTCCCACTTGGATGGTTTGTCCATCAAATACATGTGAAGCATGTCTTCCAGCATGTTATTCACTCTCTCTATCTGTCCATCAGTTTGAGGATGGTAGGCGGTGCTGAAGTTCAAATTTGTACCCAAATTTGCAAACAGACTCTTCCAAAAATTGGAAGTAAACTTGGTATCCCTGTCAGAAATTATTGCCTTAGGAAATCCATGCAATCTGAAAATCTCCTCCATGAAGATTTTTGCCATGGCATCAGCTTTATATGTGGACTTAACCAATATAAAATGTGATTCCTTTGTTAACTTTTCCACTACAACTATGATGGAATCATGTTTTCTCATAGTCATTGGAAATCCTGTATTAAAATCCATAGAAATGACTTCCCATTTCCATTCTGGAACTGGCAAAGGTTGCAACAAACCTGCTGAGTGTTGATGCTCAACGTTCACCTACTGAAATTTCATGCACTTAGAAATATATTCAGCAATGTCATTTTTTCATTCCTGGCCAAAAATACTGCTTTCTAGCTGTAGAAATTGTCTTCTGATATACTGGGTGACCAGAATATGGAGATTGATGGATTTCACCAATAACAATCCTCCTCTAGTTTGCTACATTTGGGATATAAATCATGTTCTTATAAGTAAGAAGTTCATATTCTTCCAATTTATATCCCTCGTAATTCATTTCAAGGATTTGCTACTGCAACTTGTCATGTATCTGTACGTACACTTCATCCTCAGCGGTATGATTAATAATCTGTTGCCTCAAATCTGGTTGAAAAGTACTAAGAGATGCCACATGCATTTCATATACCTTCTTGTTGAGTGCATCAACCACCTTGTTTTATTTTCTCGTTATGTGTTTGATTTCAAAATCAAATTCACACAAAAATTCCACCCATCTAGCTTGCCTAGCATTTAAAGTTGGTTGATCAAACAAGTATTTTAGAACACAATGGTCTGTCCTTGGCTCAAATTTTCTTCCCATTAAGTAATTCCTCCACATCTTGAGAGCATGTACTATGAGTAGCATAGTTCTTCTCATGTTCCTTCAACTTTCTTGACTCGTAGCATACCACGTGGTCTTCTTGCATAAGAACTCCTCCAAGTCCTTGATTACATGCATATGTACACACCACAAAAAAAAAATTCCTGGGTCTGCAACTTTCAAAATTGGTGAGCTTGTAAGAAGATTCTTCAACCGCTAGAAGCTTTCTTCACATCTTGGTGTCCATTCAAACTGTATCCCCTTCTTTTGTAAAGAAGTGATTAATGTGCGACCTTGGAGAATCCTTCAATGAACCTCCGGTATTACCCGGCAAGTACCATAAAGGATCTCACATCTGTCACATTCCTTGGAGTTGGCCTATTCATAATGGCCTCAATATTCTCAGGGTCCACATATATTCCTTTATCTGAGATAATGTGACCCAAATAATGAATTTTATCTTTATAAAAGTCACACTTGCTCAACTTTGCATATAGCTTATGCTCCCTTAGCAATTGCAATGTCATCCTCAAATCTTCTTCATGCTCTTCTTCATTCTTAGAATAAATAAGAATGTCATCTAGGAAGACAAGAACAAACTTGTCAAGATACTTTCTAAAAACACTATTCATGAGACACATGAATGTAGTCGGTGCATTTGTGAGACCAAATGGTACCACCACTTTTTCATAGTGTCCATACCTTGTTCTAAAGGTTGTCTTATGAATATCTTCCTCTGTGATTCTTACCTAATGGTAACCAGACCTCAAGTCAATTTTTGAAAATACCTTTGCTCCTCTCATTTGATCAAAAAGGTCATCAATTCGAGGTAAATGGTAGTTATTATTCACAGTAACTTTGTTCAACTACCTATAGTCAATACATAACCTGAGTTTCCCATCTTTCTTTTTCACAAACATCACTAGTGCTCCCCACGGGGACACACTCGGCCTAATATATTTATTTTCCAACAACTCTTGCAACTTCATTTTCAGCTCTAGCAATTCTGGTGTGCTCATCATGTAGGGTGCCTTGGACATTGGTGATGCTCCAAGCACAAGGTAAATTGTAAAATCAATGTATCTCTTTGGAGGAATTCCTGGAATCTCATCGGGAAAAATATCCCTGAATTCTTGCAATACATGATAGTCCTCCAACCTAGGAGTTTCATTTTTCATTGCCTCCACAACATGGGTTGCATACAATCGACATCCTTTCCTACAAAACTTCTTTAACTGCATTGTTGAAACCTGCCTAACAGAAATCACTTTTGGGATGCCTCTTACAACCCTTGGTTTGTCTTCTTTATCCAGGCATTCAAATGTCTTGTTGTAACAGTCAAGCTTAACCATGTGTGCTTTTAACCAGTCCAATCCAATGAAAATATCATAGGAACCAAGTGGCAGAACATTCAAGTTTACATACGTGAATAACCCATCCATATCCAATGGACATTTCTCTACCACTGTGACTAACTTTTCTCTTGGTTCTGGTGGCTAGTTGAACTAAGCATGATTTGCTATGCTTTAATTTCTTAAAAGCACAAATCTCAACAATTTTAGGAGTGATATCACTGTAAGTAGATCCAGGGTCAATCAAAAAAAAATAGATTGCTCAGTAATATTACCTTCAACTTCAACCACAATTGATTGATGATCTGCCTGGCGGTACTCTAGTGTTGCATATATTCTAGGGATGGTCCTCACCACTTGACCCACAGTTTCAGCTCCTTGGATGTTGTGAACTTGCCTTACATTCTCATTCTCATGTGGACAGTTCCTACGCATATGGTTTCCTTCACATCCCCAACATTGGAGCGGTTCTCTTGGATCCTTTGGATCTCTTGGCCTATCTCCCATCATTCTGGATAGCTTAGTCACAGCTTGTGATGGTTTCCTTTGCTGATTTCGGAAGTGAGAGGGTTTGAAACCTTTCTTCTTTTGGTCAAACTTCTCATTCTTCTTGTCCTTCCATGCCCTATGGAAATCAAGTTTTCTTTTGTTCCAATCATAGCAATACTTGGCCTTCCTTATTGCCTCTTCTAAAGTTTGAGGTTCATCAAACTCAATCCTATCTTTATATGATTGAGGTAGCCCACTTATAAAACGTTGTATTTTCCCCTTATCATCTCGAATATACCTGACATACCTCGTCATTTCCAATAATTTGTTTTCATATTATTCCATGGTCAATGGTCCCAATTTCAGCTCATTGAACTCTTTAATCTTATCATCATAGTACCTATCAGATAGGTACTTCTGTTTGAAATATTTATTGATCTGCTTCCATGCATTCTTTCTTTCATTGATCTTCTTCACTTGCCTGAGGTGCTCCCACCATATAGATGATTTTTCATTTAAGTTGAAGATGGATATCCTTGCCATCATATTTCCAAAGTAGTCTTGGACTTGGAAATACTTTCTCATCCCAAGAAGCCAAGCTTCAGCTTCTTGACCGGGTTTTACCTCACCATCAAATGTAGGAGACTTTGCCTTCTTAAATTCCCCATATGAACTGTTCTTGTAATGCCTCTTCCTCTTTCTCTTATTCCTGTGAGATGAAGAGCTTGAACCCCCAATGGATTCTTCAGAGTCAGAGGATCCACTAGAAGACCTTTTCTAGAGATGTTGGGCCTCTTGCGGGAATTTCTCCTTGCATTGTTCCCACTCCCTTCTGTATTTGTTGTTCAATGCCCAGAGTTCATCTACCTTTGGATGTCTGTCAAACTCTACAGCATGGTTGCATTCAGCTAATTTTTCTCTTCCTGAGCTTTAATCATCCTCTCATTGTCTTCTCTACAACTTTGCAACCCCACTCTTAGGATTCTCATGGTGGCTGCAATATCTAGGGGAGTTTCTTGATATCTTCTTCCATTAGATTTTGTTTCAACATTCTTGACACGTATATTCCCCCCCATGGCACCTGCCTTGATCTCATAGGGATCCTATGCATCATTCATGTTGTTGATTCTCATGGCCGGGAAAAAACCAACTTTTCTAAACTGCACTATGACTCTACAAAATGTGTTAATAAACACCATTGTTAGCTACGTGATTTTTTTCTCATAATTTTACAAATCACTTATCGATTGTTCACTGCAGTTTTCTCTCTGCCAAATATCCAAATTAGCCCATTAAGGCCCAATGTTGAAACCAATAGCTCTACTGCAGTTTTCTCTCTGCAAATATTCACTTGGCCCATTTAGGCCCAATGTTGAAACCAATAGCTCTGCTACAGTTTTCTCTCCGCAACTATTCACTTGGCCCATTTATGCCCAATGTTGTAACCAATAGATCTGCTGTAGTTTTGTCTTTGTAACTATTCACTTGGCCCATTTAGGCCCAATGTTGTAACCAATAGCTCTGATACCACTCTTTAGCATCCCCTCCCCTCTCGTCATCGGGGAGGGTGTGACTGCACTACTCTGATACCACTCTGTAGCATACCCATATACCTAACTAACATACATATAATAAAATTTATTTATCTCTTAAAACAAGTCATGGGTCATGTAACATCCTCTAACATTCATTCGGAAGCTTAAATGCTTCTATAACGGTCATTCCTTTACTAACAGATTATTTTCGCACTTAACAGGACCTTTTTGCCTTCCTCCTTCTGCATTCCTCAATGCGTCTTGCGGCTGGCGGAACTCTTAAATTCGCCACTATTATTTCTCACCTTTCCGCTTTTCGTGGCAGGCTCCGAATAGCGGAAACCCAAAATATGACATAGTTATTTGTTTGCCTTTCCACTTTCCGCAACGGACTCCGGGGTGAAGAATTTCCAAAATACGTTACACTTTCCCTTTGACTTTCCACTTTTCGCCTTCCACTTTCTGCATGCGGATTCCAAAATGCGGAAAAAACCACATTTTGCCTTGTTTCAACTTCTCTTTCCGCCTTCCACGGGTGGATTGCAAGATGCAGAAACACTTAAGTCAGATGCATTCTGACTCTGTAACCAGGCTTCCAACCTCCATGAACTTAAGCCAAATGCAGTGGAAAATAAAAGCATATACAGATGTAAAATGCAGGAAAATACAGCTGAAGTAATCTCTACTTGAATCTCTAGCAAGCATTCAACATATTCATAATAATTCTTAAATAATGCATTCCAGAATTAAAAACCAGAGAATACTTATCTTAAAGATGAAGTTGTCCCTCAACTAGCTATGTCGCTACACGTTCCACCCAACCATAGGCCAGTTGTGTTCATCAATCTCTCAACACAACTGCCACCCCTAAGCTGGCCATGATTTCCATGAGGAACTAGGGAACAGCGGGCTCACACATAGGCAGGACACATCAAAACACAACCAAGCCAACCTAAATTTGGGTTTATCAGGATGTCCATCCAAGCCAATACACAATTGGGTTTATCAAGTTGTAGGAAGTGACTCACACATAGACAATATTCACATTAAGGTCCAGCCAAGCCAACTAACATTTGGGTTTATCAGGAGGTCCATCCAATCCAATATACAATTGGTTTTATGAGGCTACTCACGCATTGGTTCACACATGGCCAAATACATGTCAAGGTCCAGCCAAGCCAACTAACAGTTGGGTTTATCAGGCTGTCCAGCCAAGCCAACTCACTGTTGGGTTTATCAGGATGCTCAACCAAGCCAACACACCATTGGGTTTATCAGGATGCTCAGCCAAGCCAACTAACAGTTGGGTTTATCAAGCTGTTCAGGCAGTGGAAAGAAAGAATTGCTAAGCTAGTGAGCTCATAGACAGGGATAGGGAAACCTCCACAAGATATATCTAGCCTGGCATCCACAATACCTACACACCCAACAAAAGGAAGTATCCCCTTCTCTGTTGCACAATCCCTCATGCCATACCTTCCCTTCCAGTGCTCTTCAGGGTGTGCATAGAGGATTAACTAGCCACTCTTATCTTTTTGTGAGGTTGCTCGCTTCACTAGGTTTATCAAGCTAATTCTGGGCCTCTTCCACTCCTATCATTTCAAACCAAAACCAAGATACACATAACAGCAAAACACAGGTGCTCGGCGTGAAGCAAAACGTTCTGGGAACCAAAAACAAATGGGGTAGATGGGGAAACAACCAGGAACACGAACTGGAAACCCCCCAGCTAGCTCTCACTGCGTGAGAAGAATCGAATGATGGAATATGGAATGTGGAATGAATAGAATGACCGAAACGTTCAGGGTGAGTCCGGGATATGGAAAAATGGCACACATCTCAGGTTTTACTATACCCATAAGCAAGAATATGGATTCCCCCATGATGCAGGTTTGCTCAGGCACGAAATCGACTGCCATGCCTCTCCCTACCCAATGCATTAACTGCCTCAACCAACTTCTTGAAGAATTTAATGATCGGGTGCAAAAGTCAAACTAGGTAGATGAGAGCTTATGGGTTATGTCATTGACACTTGGATTAACCCTATTGGCTCAAGGGTTTGGATAATTCCCCTCCCTATTACTTGTGAAATCATTCCCCCATCTCTTTCGTTGCAGTGCATAGCTAGTTGTAGGTATTTTATTAAATTGCATATTTACATGATGTCTCAAATATAATGTGCCTGACTAGCACGAGAACCATAGGCATCGATTCTATTTGCCTATACATAAAACACCAAATTGATGGCAGAGCCTTGGCCTTGAGCTCCTCACCGTGATTTAATAACCATATATACATCATGTACAATTTTAATGCAAATGGGGTCAAAATCGAGGTATTACACATTAGAACCCCATCCTCTGTTGTTTACAATTGCATATTTTATTTTATTGAGGTGTAACATATGAGAGGGGAAAAAATATAGGGATATGGGGAGCTAACTGAGGCGGTTGTAAGAGAAGCACTAAGTCCATTTGTCTTGAATTGTCTCTTAATATTAGAAAAATATCAAAATTTATCTCCAAGCCTTCATTGGCCATCTATTCTTTCAACTTCGAGATTATTTATTATTCTTTCAATTTCAAGATTCTTTATTTTTCCTAATAGGTGGGTTTCCTATCATGGCACCATTCCAAATGTTAATTGACTTGTCATTCCTGGGTATCCAAGTCAGTTTAAATTGTATTAAAGAAATTACAACTTTTCATATCTTCCATAACAGCAACCCCCTCTTCCACTTTCTATTGGATGATCTAGGGATCTTTTTATTTTTCCATGAAAATATTTCTTAATTAAAACTTTCTTCCACCATTCCATTGTTCCCATTGTCAACCTCGAAACAACCTTGGTTCCAAGAGTAATGTACATAAATATTAAATCGTTTAATCGAAGGCCTCCATTGGATCCCTTACCCCCATTCCATTTAATCATTTAATCAAATGAAATGTTTTGGTGTTGGTTTTACCTCGTGCCAAAGGATTTTTTTTAGATGTTGCATTACTCGTATGGGTGCTAACATGCTAAACATTGGTAGATTGATAATGTTGTAAAAACATAATTGATGAGAATGATTTGACCTATTATATTCAACCATTGTGAACCCATTGTTGTAGTTTTCCTTTTATCTTGTTGGTAATTTCTTGCCAAACCATTGTTCTGGAATTGCCTAAAAAATAAGAATCCTTGGTATTTAAATGAGGTTTAAGATGTTGAGTGAGGAAGTTTTATGGAAATAGCTTGAATATTACTGTCACTTGGATTTGACATTTACTATTGTTTGTCGTTTTTTAGGCATCTAAGAATTGGTCCAAAACGCTCCTGAAGTGGGAGGCTATAATTGTGGAAGTAGCCCCCAAAAGCGAAGTTTCATTCGTAAATTGTAAATGGTTAATATTTTTCATGCCATGAGAAAAGTGATTTCTTGAAGGCTACCGAAAAGTCTTTCAAATTCAAGAGCACATTTGGGGTCTAAAATGGGTATTCCTAAGAAAAACATTAAAAAAATCCATGTCACACTAAGAATATGCCATGTCACACTAAGTTAGAGGTATTATGTAGATGTGAAAGTTAATATACATTATCTCATTTATAATAGTTTAAAGTTTATTGAGTTAGTGTAGAGTTAAGAGAAAAGGGTTGAAAATATTAATAAAAAGTTTAGATTCTTATGCACACAATAAATGATATAATGATAAAAAATTTAAAACTAGCACACCCACATAGTTTGTGGTTAGATCATGCCGATAGGGATCAAATGGTTAAGAGATAGTTATGGAATGGAAGACACTTTGGAAAAAAAATTGTATTCCTCGTATTTTTCTAGTTAAACGGGTTCGACTGTGAGTTACCCATGCCTAGGTACATGTTATCACCTACATTCTTCATGTTATTCATTTATCAACTATTAGTTATTTTTTATATTATTTTTCTTTTTATCTCACATTCTTCTAGTTGTCTTCCATGAATTGTTTGCTATCCATTCATTAGTTATGAGTTATCCATGCATTGCTACCCGTTATCATTTCATTAGCTAGTTACCAGTATTTTTATATTTCTTTTTTTTATAATTGTTTATTTCGAATTTTGAACGACTGCCATAGAATCAATCTCGATAGTACACTTGTCTCGTCCTCGTCCGTAGATGAAAAAACATAGGTCGTAGTCCACCCCAAATCACAAATAAAAACGTCTATCGACAGAAATATATCATAATTTATTTAGAATAATTAATAATTAAATGACTTTTGTATATTTAATAATAATTTTAAAATTCACAAAACTACTATTGTAATTAAATAAAATAATAAATTATAACTATATTAACAATTAAATTAAAAAAATTCAATATATTATATTAACTTTAATATATATATATATANGTGACACTTGTCCAAAACTTGACACAGCAGAAACTAGAAATTATTACATCTGTCCAAAACTTGCCCTTGATGTGGTAAACCAAGTTTCTATTGTCAAAACTTAACAGAGTTGTTTTGTAAACTAACAAGCTAACATAGAATAAAACAATCACATAAGAGAAAATAAACTCCATAGGCCTTATGGGTTTCGCCATGGTTCCTCAACAATTGGGCACGGCTTGAAGTAGTCATATTCATCCCCCGAGAGAGCAGGTTCAAGGTCCTGATGTGGCTCCGCAGCGGGAGGAGCCGACATTTGTTGTTGTTGGTTGTCAGTCTGCATGCCCACTTCATCTTTCTGCCCCTTTTTCGCCACGTCGGTTGAAGTTTTAGCCACGCATCCGGTGTGCTTGATGTCATGGATTTGATGCGCGTCCTTTGCAGGGTCCTACTGGTTCAGGCTTGGAGTGGTCAAGGAAGTTTCATGAGCCATGGAGCTGTCAGAATCACTAGAGGTCGATGAAGAGGGAGCGCAGTCATGTTCCCAAAGCAGTTGTGCAAGAACATTATTCATTCGTCAATAATGGGAGAGTCGATGTCACAGAGGTTGCGTGGAGCAGTGGCGAGCCACAACTTCAGCTTCCCAATAATCCATCGCATTGCGCACACTGAGGGGAATATGAGCTCCATATCCCGCGGAGATGGAACATCGTAATGTCTCCTTGCTTCTTGCTCCCCTAGAGCTACTACCTTTGCGAGGAGTGGCCCTGAGTCTGATCGGCATAGTCGATGAGTGGAATATCTAGTTGGTGTTCCTCTTTCCTTGAATTTCTTCAGGGCTGGAAGTCCAAATAACCATGGAGCGACCGAAAAAATGGCAAGAAATTGTATATTGCTCGAGCAAAATTCATGTGAAGCCATCGATTAGGGTGACTAGGAGGCCAATTCTAATGACAGCGGCCATTAAATTTCCTTCTTGCATGGAAGAAGCCATCCAAGCCAAGGTCTGTGTGAAGTGACATGAAGTACAAAGCGGGTGTTGTGCAGGCTGGAACGCAAGATGGAATTCCTTTCTGAGGAGGAGGCAAGCATGTTTATAAGGGAGATGGTGACAGCTACAGCAGGTGTCCATTAAAGCCGAGTCCCTCCTCCCTCCACGTCGCAATGCCTCAGGGCACCTGCATTCGGGGTATTAACTTTAATATATTATACGTTAAATGTTAATTATATTATATTATAATATTAATAGGTGTAGTCTAAATATTCTACATTTTCAACCTTTTTAGAGCTTATCCGTTGGAAATCTTTAACAATTCTTAGAATCGCATACATTAGTTATGGAAATTGCATGATTTGTGTGCCACAGGGGATATTCCATAGTGTTGAATCTATTTATGGATTCAACAACACAATTTAAACACTTCCAAATTTGGATTTTACCCCAAAAAATTACTGGATTCTGAAGTAGAATAAATAAATTGTTACTTATATATATTATAAGTTAATTTTCTTAGAATATATTATGTCTAATCAAGATTTTGATGGTAGAAATAGATGCAATCCCCTCCATATTTTCTTGGAATTTGACATTTTTAATTTTGCAAAATCAAAATTAGATTTTGATTGAAACACCAAAAATTCAAAAACTTAATAGTTGGAACCTAAATTCTAGAAAATCATACCTAAAAATTTACCTATTCCATAGACTACACAATAATTAACTATATAACATAATAATACTATATAATATGCATTAGTTAAAATTTAAGTTATATATTATAATATATTTTACATAATATAAAACAAAATATATTATAACCTTTAACTAACTTAAACCATATAAACATGTATCCTAATATGAAAGTTAAATTATATAGTATAATATATTTTACATAATATAATATAAAAGATATTAGAACTTTTAAAATAAGAGTTAGTTATTATAATATATTTTATAGATTATTCCTTTAATTAGCATATGTTATATTCATATTAATAGTAATTATATATATTAGTTAGTTATATTATGTATTAATTAAAATTTATATTTAATATTGCGACTTAATTATTATAAAAGATCAATTAGAGTTGTTTTTTAATATATATAAATAATTGATTATTATTATTATTAAAATATTTAATAATATATAATGTAATATTATAATTATTTGAAAATGCATTAATTAAATATATTTAAATTTTTAAAAAGGGCTAGCATTTAGTAATATTAATATGAGAGATACTCATTTCTTTTATTTTGTATTAGTATTTAATATTTACAATATCTAATTATTTGGGAAATGTACTAAATAAATATATTTAGTTTTTTTAACTAAATATTATTTAGTTAGAAATACTAAATATTTTATTTAGTATTTTAAAGTAACTTTATTTAAAATTAAATATTATTTATTTATTTATTTAAAAGATTAATTAAATAAATGCTTTTAATATTTCAAAATGGTTTCATCGTATTTCAAGATGAACTTTTCACGATCTTAACCAAGGTGAGGTTTATATGGAGTTAGCTATTGTCAAATAAAAAAATATGACACGTAACCATCATTGACTTTTATGTGTCTAACTCAACCATAATGGTTAACCAAAGCTATTGAAATTCTATTGGTTTGAGAAATCCAACTCATCCATGGTACATTTTTTTGTAAGGCCGGTTTTAGACCCCAAATTTGCTCTAATGCTACTAGGGGAATCATCCATAATAATGTAAAAGAGAAAATATTATGAACATCCCTTATCGAGACCCCTATTGCATTTAAAGAAAGTGGTCGTGGGACTTCCATTTACCAAAGGGGCTCTTTATGGTGACCCAATGCAAGATTTAATCCAATGAATCAAGGAGTCAACAAACGCAAACTTTTGAAGAACAACACAAGGGAAGGAATGTCTTGCCCAATCAAAGTGGTGGCCATGTCTAATTTGATTATCATTCCCTTCTCGTTGTTTTCCCTAATGGAATGTATCGTTTCCTAGACCAAGATTATATTATTAATGATCTGCCTCTTCTCCATGAGACCACCCTGCGTGTCAGAGATAATTTTAGAAATGATCTCTTTTAACTTATTTTCCATTATCTTCGTCAAAATTTAATATGATGAATTGCACAAAGATATATGGTGGAATCTTGAAAAGGTAGATTGATTGCTTTCTTTAGGGATAAAAGAAAGAAAGGAGCTATTGGTGTTGTCCCCTAGATTGTACTTTTTTACTTTTATTTTAGGTCAATGTATACTTCAAGTCCTTTATAACAATATGCTAACGAGCTTGATAAAAATGGATGGAAAACCCATTTAGACATGGGCCTTGTCCGAGGCTAACCCCCGTATATCGTTAATGATCTCATATTGCACTATTTCTTTATAGAGTTCTCATTGTCTTCCTCAATAACCAATTTGAGAATATTTATAAGCATTTCTCATACCAAGCTTGGATCGACTTCTTCTTCAATGTAAAGCCTTCCAAAATGTTGTCATCTAACCTCTCTAATCATTGGGAACTCCTTCACTCATGTTCCATATTCCAAGGTAATCTCTTTGGCAGTGCTCTTCTGAAGACGAGCTTTGGTCTCATGAAAAAAAATGTATTTTTATCTCTTAAGGGCGACGAGAGGCTTCTCAACCGCAATCTCCACAATTCTTCCTCCATTCTATTGGATTTATATAAATTGTGACAAAGCTCCCCTTCAAAATTTTATTTTTCTTAGTAATCTCTTCCATCATTCTTTGCATGACTTAAAGCCTTTTTTGAAGCATTATCCTTTCTTGGGTTGGTGAAGTGAATGAAGTTTTTACCAATCGTTCAAGATTTACACTACACTCAACATTCCGTCCCATATGAAAGAAGGTGAACCACACATTGGTTTCTTCAAATTTATCGATATAATTTTCATTTTTTTTAATCCTAAAGCCACAAAAAACTTAACCTAAAGGTTGAGGATCAAAATTTCAAAGCTAGTGAAATAATAAGGAAATAGGCTTATGATCCAATATTGCAATTGGAGTAATTTTGGAGGTAATAATCTGATTTCTCAAGGGGCAATCATTCTGAAAAAGAAAGTGATAAATTCTAACAATGATATGGCCTAGCCCTAATCTCTAATAGTCTAGGTTTATTTTCCTTTTGAGGGTTTGATATCCACAAGATCCCCTTGAAAATATTCCTTACTATACTCAATCCTTGTTTTTCCTTATTTGATAGAACAACATTAAAATCCCTATCCACTATATCGTTTACGGTTATATCGGTGTATTTTAAATCGCCTTACTATACTTAATCCTTTTTTTTCCTTATTTGATAGAACAACATTGAAATCCCCATCCACTATATCGTTTCCGGTTACATCGGTGTATTTTAAATCATGCAAGGACTTCCAACATGTTTCTTTTTCTTTATACAAAACTAACATTTAAACACTGAAAATGTGGTACATTGTATTTGCATGTTGGTGTATGAGACAAGTCATAACCAATGTTGAATTTGATGAGACATTTCAATGTTGAAGGTGGAGCTATCACATAGCATTCAAATGTCTCCAAATGCACCTATAGTGTTGACAGGAACACCTTCACGATTTCTCCATTGTTTTTTTCCCAGTTAATAAAGCTCCAACTTTCTCAAGATGTATCTCCTCAAGGAGGAGAACATTTGGTTATTCGTACTCTAACAAGACCTCTTAAAGCTTTCTCCTTGAACCTATTTCCCGTACCTCTGCAATTCCATGAGACAGTTAACATTATTTAACATTTGGGGGTTTCATGTTATTTCCCACCTACCCTTCTAATGGCATTTGGGTTTCCTAGATTTTTTGGCAATGTGAATTTTGGAGCTTGCTCCACGAGAACTTTCAAATTTGGTTTGAACCCAAATATTTTTCTCCTTGTTTGCAGCCTCCTCTCACTTTTTCTTGGAGGGTTTCCTCCCAACTTTCGTAGGAATTTGCTCCTCTACTTCAACATCCTCATGAGTTTGAGTTTTTTTCCTAGCAACCACTCCATTAGACTACATGAGGGTTTTCTCTAGCACACAATATATTTCTTCTTGCATATTAGAACCCATGTCTTCCTCATAAAATAGAAGAGAGTGTTTTGGGGATTCAAAGGAAATGGGTTGATGAACAGCTCGATGGGTTAGAACAAGGGCATTGAGGGTTGAAGCTAAAATCAATTGATCCGCCACCATCGTCTCTATATCAACTAAAGAAAGGATATCGAATCGATTTCACAAGGGGAAAGATTTGGATCACTGATAGATGCTTGCTAACACATGCTTGGATGTTGGATATTGGAGAGCTAGAATAGCCTAAGAGGAACTTGAATGGACCGAGGGGTTTAGAAACAAATACAACCTAATTTAAGTTGCTTTAGATAAACATGGGGGCATTTTCTTCTTCATTGCTTGCCATTGTTCCTCCTTATTGACTACAGGTTGAGCTTGTCATTGGTTCTTCTTATAGTCCTTGGCTAAATACACATATTCATGGCAAGTTTTACACTTGAATGGCAATTGTTATAATCTAGTCTCTGCATATGCTTCCAACTGTCTAAAGTAAAATGGCTTTTGGTTGGGATTTTTCAAGATTTACTTAAACATTCTTACACATGTGGCATCCCTACCTTTGGTTCTAACTTGTCTATGTGTTTCCCAAAGAGTATTTCCCATATTCGACAAGAAATCTTCATTCCATCAATGCAAAAGAAAAAGAGGAAGTTGAACCAAAACTAAAACAATAAAGGGGCGTCCAAATCTATGTTGAGATCCAAAGACCATTGGTTCAAGTGCATTCCATCGATGCCAAATAAGTATGAGCCATTACGGAAAATGTAATCTCGATCTTCTTTTGCTTTAAAGAGAAATGCGTAAAGAACTTTACAACAAATTAGTAGGGCAACATCTCTTTGATCATAGCCATCCAATTTGTGTGCATCCAAGTGTCCATAGATCTAAAAATGCTAGATAACTATGAATTGATCAATTTCCCCCCTTTTAGCAAGAGCAAGGGCCTTGAGACAAAAAGAGGTAGATAGAATATTGACTTGAGGAATCTATCCAACTTCTTCACAAATCACTAAAGAAGAGATTTCTAGGTCATTTTGCTTGAGGAATTGACCAAGGCAATGAATGTTGTAGCATTGGCATCAAGTGGGGGAGGACAGCACCTTCCTGGATCAATAACCATGGTCCCCATGCACGCAAAACAACGAAGGTTCACCCACTAATGTTTAAGAATGTCTCAAATGTTATCATTAATGGAGATTTTTAATAATTGATTTATCACATTCTTATAATAGAGAGTGATAAAATGATTAAAAATAAGATTGGAGATCATTCTAAGACAGCTTTGTTAGATGGAGTGCATGTGGTAGCATTATACATAACAAGTTTTATACCCACATTTATTTAAATATCCACTCCAACATTTGGGGTTGTTGGATGTCCCAAAAGCTTGGCCCTAATCAAGAATTCTTTAATAAATTGAAATATGTTGAGAGCCTCCCTAACCATGAAATCTCTTTCTTCTTTTACAAATTTCAAAACTATCTTGAATTCCCTCAACCACGTCCAACCTCTTGAGCTCTATTTTTTAGTATAAATTAAATATTTTTACTTATTGCACCGAAGTGGTGCATTCTACAACCCAATAGGGGAGCGATGTGTAACTCCTTTCGTGCTCATCCAGTTGACACGTGTTTTTTATAAAAAATAATAAAATATTATTAAAAATAACATGTCGGCTTAAATTAAATTTAAATTATTTCGAATCTCATATATATATAACAATATAAATTAGATAAACTAAAACCATAAACATTGAATTACACATGTCCTCAACATTTCCACTCTAAAAAAGGGTTCACCTTGAGAGATTTGATCCCTCTCGATGCTTGGTAGATCCCCTTTTAGATGGATCTATGCTGGTTTTAATATCATTTCTACTTAAATGGATGCAATTCAAGCTTTAAATTTATAAAGCGCTTTCGACCACTCAGCCATTGTTCCCCTCTCCGCTTCGCCACCTTCCATGGATCAAACATGTGATCAGGCCAGGGAAAGACGCGGGAGAGAGATAGACTGCCCGCGATGTTTCTTACGATCCTAGATCATCGGCCCACTTACCGTGACAACGAAAAGCACCCTGCCAGATTCATTTAGAGGGTAAGGTCTGGTTGAGCAACTTTCGATGTGTTAGATGTGTTAGCTTTCTTAATTCTATGCTACCCTTTTTCAATTCATTGAGTTGAGTGCTTTCAAATAAGATATGGCCCTCTCTATCTCTCGATCTCGTTATAGGCACTTTTTGCAGTTTATAATTTCATCAATTCTAATTGTTCCAAATGTTTCACTCGTCGTTTTAGTCTAGAATCTTGTTCTATTTAAGGATTACCCATCATTATGTATTAAGATTTATATTATTTTAAAAACGGTTTAAATTTGCATTTCTTGTTAGTCATTTGAATATCATTTCTGTTAAGATGTCTTCCTCACTTTTTTTAAAAATTATAATTGCAATCAAACCCATCATTGCAATGCTCGCAATCACTTGGTTCTGCCTGAGTCCCATCTGAAGAAACTTATTAAAGTCAAACCAAGTGAATGGATACATTTTTCGACCATTTAACAACTTCTAACCTATTTTAGAAATTGTAATTGCAATCAAACCCATTATTGCAATGCTCCCAATCACTTGTTCTCCCTGAGTCCAATCACTTGTTCTGCCTGAGTCCCATCGGAAGAGAGTTGTTGAAGTCGAACCAAGTGAATGGATACATCTTTCGACCATTTAACAAACATATGAAAAGCTAAAATGTTAGTTACGGAAGGAAAAGGGGCGAAATATTTATACAAATCAAAATTAAATTTGTTAATAAATGGCTGGCCCTAGGACTTTCTTCTACCTTTGAATTGGCTTTATATTAAACCAAATCGATACAGATTTTGCCTGGGGAACTTCACTGAATGGCTGAATATAAACTATGATCCGCTCGGCAAAAAATAAGGTGGCCAAGGAAAATTGCCCTAACCACTCTCATCCACTGAAATGTTCGTCATACTCGTATACAAGGTATTTGTGAAAGATCCAGTTCATGATAACCGGAACCAGGCCCTCCTCGTAAACATGAGGAATCAAGAACACAAATTTGGCAACAACCCTCATTGAAAGTATATTACAAAACTGACTCTGCCGTACATTTCGAAATGATGTTGCAAGAACATCCATCGATTCCTGCTGGAGAAAATTCCACTACAAACATGTATATACAAAATATTCCTCGAATTGTGCTCCTTTCAACTTTGCAGGCCTCAATCCGACTGACTATCTGTAGTATGTACAAACAAATGAATGAATCATTCGATGAAATATACAAAAGCTTTAAAAATTAGGCAGCCCCACGAATACACTAATCACGTCGAGACTTGGCAGAAATTTTGTTCTGGTATTCGAGGGATCTGCAGGAAAAAGAGAAATGAATTTTAGGTTTTCAGGCATACTAATCTTCATGCTTAATTTAAACAAGAAAAATAAAAATAGATAAATAAATAATTGGAGGATTAGGAATGAAACCAAAAAGAAGAAAAAATCACCTACTTGCGAGTACGCCAGCCCTCTGCGTCCACCTGATGAAGTTTCATTAAAATCTAATCAGTACAAGAAAAATGAGAACACCAAGAAAAAAGCTACTAGCATTACAAAAAAAAAACCCATTGCATTGGATTGAAAAATCCGAGAAAGGTAAAGCCATGAAATGATTATCTTGCTAATCTAATCATTTTAAGAAAACTGATATGAATTTACCCTATCTCGATATTGTTTCTGCTTTTCTCCATGTGTATGAATAGGTTCAAATGCATTGAGATCCGTGGAATTGCGAATATGGAGGACATCAGATAACCATACGAGAAATGCCGCCAAATGATTGTAAATGCTGCATTGGAACGGTCAGGCAGTTAATCGCTACAATAAGAATGAAAATATAGTGTACTACTGTAAGAAAACCCACCGATTGTTTTACTTCACTTGGGTACATTTTTCATAAATTAAAATAAGTTTCAGTCCAGTAATAAGCTGCTTCAGATGAACTTCATTTAAGCTATTCTGTTAAGGTAAGTCAAAGTAAAGCTGGTTGATATCTGGATTTTTTTTTTCTTCGTCAAAATTCCCGTGATCTACTTCACGAAATTTAGAGCTAGTTATCATAATTTTTCTGTTTGAAAATATTTACCCTGATTTACTTGGAGATACTGATCTTGCAAAAACAGCCCTTGATGTATATATATATATATTTCGATAAGTTTGAATCTCCGATGGCTATTAAAATTTCAGAAATGACACCCTTGCAATGGCCACTACAACCAAGATAGTTCCCTATTGAACAGGACCAGGCTCTTTATCACCTTTAAGAACCAAAGAGACTGTCCTTAATGTGACAAAGTGGGTAAGTTAGATCCTCCATTCTGGGAAACCAAAATGCATATGTTTGGTAGAAAAGAGAAAAGGTTAGCCTGTCCATACCACCTGGTTTCAATTCCTTGACTTGCCTGGATGTAGAAAAATATGCAGTAATCATATAGACCATATTTAGTTAAGAAATGGCAAATAGGCAACAAGAATAGAGACATCCTCTCGCCCGCACAAGATTTGACAAAGATATGCTATGAAGCCACACCCATGTTAGCCCAATCCCCAGTGTTTAGAGAGAGGGAAGATGGTGTTTGATTACAGGGGAGGCTTATACCACAAATTTCAGGGAACCAAGGATGGGGAGGGGTGGGAGAGTTTGAAGAGAGGGAAAGCCACATTAAAAAAATAGTGCAGAAATTGAATTTTAAACGTTTAAAGCGAAATATGCGTTGAATTGGGTGTATCTTTTGTTGAGTTATGTCAGAAGGTTTGTAGATGTAGGAAGGCACTTGTAGTTTTGCCTTTCTTTTTTCTTATTTCAAAGTAAAACTGTGAATAATAAAAATAAAAATCATGCTGACTTTTTCCCAGGACATGTGGGCATCTCCAAGATGTAATGGGCATCCTGACCATAACATGAATACCAGGGAAAGTTACTGGTACGTGGGGGCATGCCTAGCCAAAACGAAGGACATTCCCTGGCAATCTCACACCCCAAAGAACATGGTACATACTAGCCACCAAACCACCAAGAAGTGCAGCATTAATAGTAATATATCCTGGGATATATACAGTTAGATTTGAATGACTCAAGTCTGACTGTGTTATATGCCAGGATATTAATGCTGCCCTGTTAGGTGGTTATCATTTGCCACAGAACCGTCTTCTCCCCTCCATTCCATCCATAAGTTAAAAAATGGCTAGTACCATTGTTACCAAGGACCAAATACATATATTTCTAAGAAATATAAAAAAAAAAATTACTGGGTTACATTAGTATTAGAAATGCATATTTTTTGTAAGCTGTAAGCACAAGGTCTTGGGTCAAATCCTCGAGTGGCTATGTATAGATATATAAAGGCCTCACTTAATGTCCCCATTGGGTTAGGCTAGAGCCGACCGGGTAAGGCCCCTTCAGGTAGGCCCCCTTGAGAATTTTTACCGTGAACGTAGCAACTCCTCCCGGGTTGTGAACCACATTGAAAAAAGAAATGCATATTTTTATATAGTTCTTACCACCTGGTAAAAACTAATCAAACGTGAAGGCGGCCAAGCTCAAAACCGTTTTCCAAATTTGAAACGCTTATTTTCAATACCCCTATAACTCAAGTAAAACAAACTTGTCAAACTAATTCTTGATTAATTTGTTTTCATGCATTGCACATGATATATTGTTTTCTGTATTTTTCTTTGCCATATGATGTAACTATGATTCCTATCTCCTAAATTTCTAATAGGACTTTCTCTTTTTGTATTACAATTTTTCCCAAGATCGTAGGAGATGATTGCATCGAGAGACGCTCTTCAGCCCAGTATGGGAAAGATGTTGTCACGTTTGTACGCAACGTTTTAATAAAATAATAATAAATTTTATACCCAGCATGTTCGCCTACACAAAATTAAAATTAAAAGTCATGTCTTTTCCATTCTAAATCTCTTATCCTTTGTATAATAATATATCATCTAACATTAAAATGCAAATCAAATCTACATCTGAGACAGATTCTGAAACATTTGGGCCATTGGATAAAACTTCTGCCGTCAGATAAAACTGCGCAGGTATGAAATTCAATTTCTGGCCAGTTGCGGTCTGTTCTTTTGCGTTTAGTTGAAAACTGCGTTTAACATCCTGTGATTGTTTAATTTTGTGTTTAATTCATACTTAATTCATCCACCAACCCGCCCACGCAACCGGTAGTTAAGTGGTAGTTAACTCTCTACGCAGTTTCATTACTTTCAGCTGTGAAATTGTATCCAAATCTGAGGGCGTCTTAGATACAATTGGCAGTGCGCCAAGAGTACAGTGGCGCTTAGCCCTGACTCCCATTCATAACTGGTAACTCAACGTCAATCTCCAGGTCAATTATCTGCAGATAAGAAATCACGTCTATATGAAAGCTATGAGAAACGCGATAATAAGTGTTTGGTTGGTTAATATATGTGGAAGCAGCATGATTAAATCAGGTCAAATTGGCCAAGAATTACGGTGTTTCCGTAGGGGAAGAATGACCCAGAGTTTTAAGATTTCAAAAAAATATATAATAATAAAAAATGTACTGCCCATATTAAAAATGTTTAGAACTCTGCATGTGTTGTCCCTCTCCTTGGAGGACGACCCATGCCAAAAATGCAAGCTTAATTATTTCATAAATATATAAATATTTGATTATACCATTAGTTTAATTGATGGTGGAAACCTCTCTTGACAACTTTTGTTTCAGTGCAATACCTTAGGAGAGGTTTGCACCTCGAGAGATTGATCCCTCTCGGCGCTTGATAGAGCCTAGGATTTGGATCTAGGCTGGTTCAATCTCAGCATTTTATCTTTTCTATAGGTATTTCTTGTTTACACTATCAGACTTAGTGATTTTACTTGGTCATTATGAATATAACAATGTACTTTAATGATGTATTTTCCTGAACTCCCCGGCATCTTAATGTTAATATTTGTAGTTTGTGTTTTTCATTCCTTTTGTATCTTCTAACAATAATCCTATTTGTAATGAAGCAACGATGTTATTAACGATTTGTATCTTCTTCTAAACTAGCATAGATCCATGTTAACCCTGGATCTATTAAGCACAAGAGAGAGAGATCAAAAAGCTTGAAGGTACAACCTCTTGATGCTTAACAGATTTGGGGTCAACATAGACCTATGCTATCTCATTTATAATAGTTGTTTCAACCAATGTTGCAAATATCGTGTTGGGGAATATATCGCCAAGGATCTGGAAAGAAACTTATCGGAAATATCCAGGAAAATATCAGCAACAATAAACTTAGACCTGAAAAATTATGAAATAATCAGACATATCAGCAACATGAAAAACAAGAAATTGGAAATATTGAGAGAAATCAGAGATATTTGTAACACTGGTTTCAACTTTCAACATGTCAACATAAATAATACATCCATTTTTTCTTTTAAATTATGGTAGCGAAGAAAAAATAAGATGTTGCCTCTTATTTATTTTTCTAGTTGGCTCTTTCTCTATTCTATTTTCGAGAATTAGACATACAGAGACACACAAACATACCCTGAGCTGTAGAGCACTTTGCTTCTCTCAGTGCAATGACAAAAAGGTTGTCTAGACTCTAGACATACAATCTTAATATTCAACAACAAGAATGATATCAAAATTCTATAGCTACATTTTGTAAATTTTTGCAAGCTATTTTATACAAGACGGCATTTATTGTACTTAAATCAGGAACACAATCTTTGCAAGCTATTTTCTGCAAGACAGCATTTATTGTCCTGAATCAGGAACACAAAAATACACTGCATAGACTGACTAGGATGTCTAGATCTTAAATTTCTTAAACCACTGGACTCTTTATAGCATCTCCTACAATTCAAAAGCTGGAGATAATGAAAAATCGAGCAGTGTTGAGTGCAGATTTGGCATAGTGTGAAGGATACAGACTGCAGTTGCGTGCAAGGCAGGTAGCAAAAACTACAGCAGATAAAGGCAAAGAGCAGAGACTTAAGTTGCAATTGTTAGTTGACAATAGGGCACAGCCAGGAAAGATAAAGTTGACCAACTTAAACTGGATCAATAACCAAGTCAATTTTGAACCCAAAGTTGTGACTTTTCTTAAGCTAAGTCACTTGAAAGTTGACATAAGGGATTCAAGTATCTGATACAGAGGACACATTGAGCCCCAAAACAGGGAATGGGAGGATACACAAATAGTATATATATAATTTTTTTTAATTACAAAAATTAAACACAATTATTAGACATAAAGATCTACAATTTTTTAATAGTTAGAAACTTTCCAATAGACATTCTTCAATTATCAAACAAACAAGTGTCCAGAATAAACCATAGATGATTGAGCAATAAACTCAATAATATGATTGTAAATAACACTGTTGTTCATGAACTCCCCACGCCGGGTGTCCTCCCTGTTGGAAATTGTGCAACTTCAGAAGTTATTCTTATTGTACTTGTATTGCATTTCCTTGTACCTCCTACGGGAGTTCACACTGATGTAATTACTCATGTAAACCCTAGAAAGAATCAATGTAAACCCTGGAGAAAGAATCCACGAGAAAAGAATAAATTAAAATTACTTTTGTATTTCCCCAAGGTAGGTCAGCCCCATTCAAACTGTCAAGTCGGCCCCAGTAATGTTTCACTTGGAAAATCAGTATAAATAGGACGAGCCCCTCATTATTTGATCATACGCAGCGAGTTGCTTCAGCAGAAAGGTGCGCTACTGCAATCAAGGAGAGTGTTTTCTGGGGTTGTATCTTAGAGAGATATTCTCTCTCTCTTTCTTCTTCTCTCTGCTCTTGGTTGTTATTATCTCTATACGAAGGTTTGCTAGGTTTTTTCTCGATTGGGTTTACCAGGATAAATTCTTGTGTTCTTTGTTTCTGTGCTTTGTCTTTCTTCTAGTGATCCTATTGTTTACTTGCAATTAAGTTATACTGCTATAATCTTGTAAAATGTAACATGTTTATCAGAGAAGTTCTAGAAGAGGCCATTGCCGGAAGCTAGGGTTTGACTTTCCAAGGCCTTCCCTCATCTCTTCAGCAAAAAAAGAGATGTGGAAACTTCGCTCTAGGGGAAGTGCATCTTTTGGTGGAAGCAAAATCAAATTTGGAGAAGTTTCAATTTTTGACTACGGGACACTACGGAATATTGCGAGAAGAAACTAAGGCATCAAGTTTCGAAAGCTTCCCACCACTGTTTTGGCCCGATCTCATCTTCCCTCAACTCGCCTTGATAGGGTGCATCTATCTGTAAGGTCAGTGTCACTAAATTCCAAAAGTCATTTTTTACCGAACTCCTAGGGTTTCTTATGCAAATCTACAGACAAGATGATTGGAATGAAGGTTGAAGATTGTCTTGATGGGGCTACAAACTTCATATCCTGGAATCCAAGGGTTCTTATCCTAGAAGAAAATGATCTCTTGAAGTTTGTCAATGACAAAGGTCCAGAACCAGAAGCGGAAGAAGCCAAGTGTCAGTGGAGGAAGTGTGATACGAAAGCAAGAATGATTCTAGTGGACTCAGTCAAAGATCACTTGGTTCCACAAATCTAAGAAATGAAGACGGTTATAAAGATGTTCAAGACCTTGAAGAAGTTATTTGAACACAATAGCATCAATGTGACTCACATTGAGGAACCAACTTTCTAATATGAAGATGATTAAGTCCGAATCTATTACCTCATATTTCATGACGATCACCGAACTTCGGGACAAGTTAAGGTCCAGTGGAGACAACATTGAAGAAAAGGAGCTTGTTATGACCACTCTAAATGGTTTTCCACTATCTTGGGAGTCCTTCATCCATACCATAAGTGGTCGAACCAAGCTGCCCAAATTTGACGATTATGGGCAGACTACACTCGGGATGAGACCAGGATTGCAGCAAGGCAAAGAATCCATGGTCCTCAAGTTGAGGAGAATCAAGCCTTTATCACTCATGCCAAGAAAGGCAAGGGAAAAGGAAGGAAGTTTTACAAACATAAGCACAAGGCTAGGAGACCAAATTCTTCTCCAAATAGGAGGAAGAAGGATCTATCATACATACAATGCTACAAGTGTAAGAAATATGGTCACTATGCAAGCAAGTGTTTTAGTTCAAACAAGAGGAAGCATGAAGCTTCAACAGTTGATGTGAAAGATGGCCATCATCACAAGAAACAAAGAAATGAAGATCGTATAGAATTCTTCTTCATATCAGCATTATCAGGTACGGTTCCCACCACTACTGATACATGGCTTATAGATAGTGGTGCTTCTAAGCATATGACTAGTTATAAAGAGAACCTTTCAAAAGTTGTTGAAAAATAATCCCATCTCCATGTTGTACTTGGGGATGATGCCAATTACACTGTGAAAGGGTTTGGATCTACATCTCTTTAGTTGGAATCCAATGACTTACTACATCTGAATGATGTACTGTATGCACCTGGTATGAAAAGAAATCGTGTCTCAATCTCTGCCTTAGAAGACAAGGGATATAGAGTTACATTTGCAGATGGAAATGTGCTTGCATAGCACAAGAATTCTAGCATCAACACAGCAAAAGTGATTGGTGTAAGGGAGGAAAGCGTGTATCGTCTGAGCACTCTACCAACTCAAGCTTTAGTCCATGATTCCACTAACATCAATGAGCTATGGCACATAAGACTAACTCATCTAAACTATCAAGCTCTCCCAACGTTAAAAAACATGGTGACAGGTCTACCAATGCTTCATGTAGACCATGATGGAGTATGTAGAGGATGTGCACTTAGTAAGAATACCTAGGATTCCTTTCTGAAAAGTGAAAGCAATTCCAAGGGAATATTGGATTTAATCCACTCTAACTTGTGCGGACCCGTGACGGTTACTTCATTGGGTGGTTACAACTACTATGTAACATTTATCGATGACCACTCACGAAAGACGTGGATATACTTCCTCAAGACCAAGGAATTCAAGGAAGTACTTAGCAAATTCAAGGAATTCAAAGCACAAGTCGAGAATCTATCAAGAAGAAGAATTAAAATCCTAAGATCAAACCAATGGTGGAGAATATACCTCTACAAAATTCAATGATTTCTGCAAGGAAGCAGGAATTAAGATAGAGCTCATAGTTCCCTACAGTCCTCAACAAAATGGGGTTGCAGAAAGGAAGAACCAAACAATTGTGGAGGCATCTAAAGCCATGATACATGACCAAAGTCTATCAATGTTCTTATGGAAAGAAGCATTCAGAACAGTTGTTTATGTACAGAACAAATGCCTTCATAAAATCTTGAAGGGCATGACTCCGAAAGAAGCCTTCACAGGAGTGACGCCAGAAGTGGACCACCTTTGTAGCTTTGGCTACCTAGTCGACATTCATGTGCCCAAGGATAAAAGGACAAAACTAGAACCTTCAGGAAAGAAGGGAACATTCGTGGGATACAGTGAGTCTTCAAAGGCTTACAGAATATACATCCCAGGATCAAGGAAGGTCAAAGTCAGTAGGGATGTGACCTTTGAAGAAGAGATGGCTATTCGAAAAGGAAGAGGATCTGATATGGAGATCGATGATGATGAAGAGATGAGATCATCTCCTCCTCCAGAAATTAAGAGGGAGTCTGAAGAAAAGAATGAACCGATCGATCCCATGAATCCAATGGAGCCAGTTGATGCTCCCACAAATATGGCAGTAAGCCGGAAAGACCTAGATGGGCTCAACAGACATTGTAGGATGTTGAGGGGCACGAAGTTCCACACGAAATCCATCGAGAAAGCAAAAGACCTCAAACATTCTCAAGTTATGTAGCATTGATGAGTCACACCATTGACTCAGACCCTACCACATACGAAGAAGCATCTAGACACCAAGTTTGTAAGGATGCCATGACAGAGGAGTTCCAATCTATCATGAAGAATGGCGTATGGGAGGTTGTACCGAGACCTAAGGGGAAGTAGATAGTGACCTCCAAATGGCTTCTCAAGATTAAACACGAAGCAAATGGTAGCGTGGAAAAACACAAGGCCAGATTTGTTGCCAGAGGATTCTCTCAGAAAGAGGGAATTGACTATGACATAACATTTTCTCTTTTGGCTCGATATACTTCCATCATAACCATTGCTTTAGCTATGGGATGGAAGTTGCATTAGATGGATGTAAAGACCGCCTTCCTCAATGGTATTATTGAGGAAGAAGTTTACATTGAACAACCAAAAGGGTTTATTGTCCATGGGAAAGATTCTCATGTATGTAAACTGAGAACACATTATATGGACTTAAGCAAGCACCTCATGCTTGGTATGGACGAATAGACAGATACCTAATAAACTTGGGATTCACCAAGAGTGATGCAAATCCTAATCTTTACTACAAGATTATGGATGATAAGCCACTGATTTGGTCATGTATGTTGACGACTTGTTTCTCACAGGAAACGAGAAACTAATTGGATGGTGTAAGAAGAAGCTTTCCTCGGAGTTTGAAATGAAGGACCTTGGATTGATGCATTACTTCTTGGGATTAGAAGTATGGCATAGGAGAAAGAAAATTTTCCTAAGTCAAGGAAAATACACCATTGATATTTTGAAGAGATTCGAGATGTTGGACTACAAGTCCATCACTACCCCGATGGATGCAATTTCAAGAAGTTGAAGGAGTCTACTTCAAACAATAATATGATTGATTCCACCATGTATCACCAGTTGATTGGCTCTCGGATGTATCTGACAAAAACCAGACCAGATATATGTTTTGTTGTGAATACTCTTAGCCAGTTTATGAGTGATCCGAGGCAGATTCATTGGGTTTCTGCAAAACATGTTCTCAGATACTTACGTGTGGGATATGGTCTAAGATATGCTTCAGGATGTGATTTGACATTGCAAGTATTTTCCGACTCAGATTGGGCCGGGTGTGTTGCAGACAGGAGGAGTACTTCCGGATGTTGCTTCAATTTGGGCTCTGCAGTGATTTCCTGGTGTAGCAAGAAGCAGACCTCAGTAGCACTTAACGCCACAGAGGCTGAGTATATGGCTGCCAATACAACAACCCAAGAAGCAAGATGGCTTCGAAAACTCCTTGCAAGATTGTTTGATCAAATTCTAGGACCAATTGTGATTCACTGTGATAATCAAATTTGTATACAAATGTCAGTGAATCTCGTATTTCACGATAAGACGAAGCATATAGAGATTTGATATCACTATATTCGTGATATGGTGCAGAAAGGTGTAGTCGAGTTGCAGTATGTTCTAACAGAGATGACCAGACTGCAGATATTCTTACCAAGCCTCTTCTCAAGACAAAGTTTGAATACTTTTGCAGAAGATTTGTAGTAGAAGAAAATGCATCCTGTTGTCCGCCGATTGCACACCAGCAGCAGAAATCTTCCAAAAGTTGTCTCCTCACTTAGGAAAGTGGGAGAGGTGTGACCTTGGGGGCAAGCACAGAGCTAGGTACTGTCACCTACTCCTAGCTCCTCCGTTTAGGCCGACTCCTAACGAAGCCAAGGGGGGTAGTCCCTAACAAAGAGTTTTCTATGGCTCAATGTTTAAGTTAAGTTTTAGATGTTTTGGATGCGGATGGGTGTTGTTTAGGAGTTCTTGTGATTTGAAATGATTAATATTATGAATATGACACATAAATCAAAGCAATCCACGTTGCTAGCAAGAGATTAAAAGATAAGTAATGATTCCAAACTTAGTTAATTATGCATTCACACGTAAAAATTAAAGCAGGCCACAGACGATTGATCAATATAAAATAATGCAGATTAGAAGGACCAGTGCCTTATGGAGTCAAAATATACTGAAAATGCGTATTGAAATTAAATAACAAGTCTTGAAATCAACTAGTGAATATTAGGTTATGTGAGTGCTCTTGGTAGATTTTAAGAGTTTTTTAATAGTGGTCTTGCGTAAGGTAGCTGGATGTCCTAACCGAAAATACCTTCAATGGCTCCGTTCGAAGACATGACAGACCTGTCTGGGGTCACAGCTAAGTGTTCAATAACTTAACTAACTATGCCCAGATTGGGTTGCCCGGCGCCCACACTTGGAATTTGCCCACATGCCTCGATATTTAAACGAAACAATGCTGGTGCGTTGGTTATGGGGAAAAAGTTTTAGTTAAGTTACTCTTGTAGGGTTTAAAGATCCAGTGTCGTTTCTGGGTATTCCGATCTAAGATCGGTCAGAGCATACTCCGGCAAGGGGGGAAGGGAGTTAATTAATTAAAGGGGTGTGTGTGTTGAAGGTTTTATTAAGTTAATTAATTAGACTCTCCGACAGAGAGCGCTCTTGACCTTGTCTTACGACATAGGTTCAAAAGTCTTATCTAATCTAGATGAGACTAATGGAAGGATTATGCAAGCTAAAGATGCTCTCCGATAAAGAGTGCTCTTGACTTGTGTTTCTGCAAGTTCAAAAGTCTTAGTTAAAAATTAATTGATTAAACAATGTGAACATGAAGCAAAGATGATTTGTTAAACTCTCCGACAGAGAGCACTCTTGATCCACCTTATGGTGAGATTCAAGAGATTTAAGCAGTTGATTTACTTCAAAAGATAAACAAATAAGAAAATAGAGTAATCAACTTAATTAATGAATTAGACGTGATGGATTAACAATTAGTAATCTAAGAATAAGATGTAAACAATGATGAAAACAAGCACATCTAACCTAAGCAAACAAAAGTAAACACAACACAAGCATCCCCAAATGGGGGAGGAAGAGAGTGGGGACTTAAAAACCCCACTCAAACAAAAGTACTTTATTGAAATTACAATTTACCTTAAAAGGACTTTTCAAATAAAAGCATATAACTCTACAATTATTAAAACTTGCGTAAAAAGGAGAGTGCTTTGCTTTTACTTGAAACTTTTCTTGAAAGTTTTCCTGAAACTTAGCAAAAAGGGAAGAGAAGAAGTTTGAATGAGAGCAAAAAGAGCAAGACAAAAAAGGCTGAAAATAAGAAGAAAAGAAAAGGAAGAGGGAATGAGAACAAAGAGGAAGTCAAAAGCAAGCCAAGGGAGAAGTAGGGCACCCAACTATGAGGCCAAAGGAGTATGAAAAATGATGAAAACGGGGCAGCGATGAAGAAGGAAGATGGCTGTCATAAAAATCAAAAAACAGGACAGCAAACAAAAAGGGGAAGAAAAGGCCAAAAACAAGGTGGAAGAAGGCCCAAAAACTAGGGCAAAAAGAGGCAAAAAGGGGGCATAAACTAGGGCACACTAGGGCTGTCCAAAATGAAGAAAATGAGTGGTAAAAAAGGTAAACAAACGGGGCAGCGATGAAGAAGAGGTAAGAAAAGGCAAACAAAGTAAGGAGGAAAGGGGCTGGCAAGCAAGGAAACAAAAGAGGTCAAAGAGCAAAGAGAGAACTAGAAGAGGGAAGTTCGGTAACCAAGTGTGTTGTTTAATCTTTGTTGATGGAAGGAAGGAGAAACCCTGACTGTTGTGTTTATTTCTTGGATTGAGAAGTGCTTAGGAGAACCTGCAAAACGAAGGAATTAGATGAAAAAGAACCACCGGTTTAGGAAGAAGAGCTTGATCCTTAAGCTTGTCCTTCACCCTTGATTGTCCCTGCAAAACCCTTACAAACAAAATTAAATCCGAACAAAATACTCATAAACTAGATTGTTAGCCCTTCAAGAGTGTATATTGAATATTGATTTAATAATTGAAAAAGAAAAAGGTAAGAGAGATATCACCAAAGACGATGTGAATCCACAATTCCAATAGCTCATGAATAGACCTCCAAAGTCACAACTTTATTCCAATCTTTAAACAAATATTACAATAATTTTGGCAGAGTGTTCATACCCAAAATCTCCATCCGAATAGAGCTGAAAGAGCCTCTATTTATACAATGAGAGAGTGCTAAAACCCTAAAACCAAACCTCATAACCTAACCAGCCTGGCCACCTAACAGAGAAGCCAAACCTAAAAGTAAGAGTTGGGAATGAGGGGAGGCCTCCACCTAGGCAAGGTGCCCCCACTCCAACCCTAAACACTACAAACAACCCTGAATTGAGGCCACACGTGTGGAAGGCGCCTTTAGGAGAGAGAGGGGCGTGAATGGTTGAAGGAGGCGTCTGGATGTTGGTAAAGCTACTTCTTTAGGTCTGGATGCAGCCTGTGCTAGGATTGGGGAGGCCATTGATGGTGTAAGCCTCAGTCTTTACCTCGATCAAATCATCTGACCAATGAGTGCTCTCCATCTCATTCTTTAGTTGGAAATGACACAACGGCTAACTGAATATAAATTAATTGCTCACTTAATGCTGACTGAAGCTGAGTTATGACAACTCCAAACATCATAAATGCCCGATGAGATGTCATTTAGCCTTTTATTTCGCCGAATTTGGATTAATTTGGAGTCTTAATTTTCTCCAAAATAATCATTTTTTAATAAAAATTCTTTTTTTTCCTCAAAACTAACTTTTTTGAGAAAAAAGGCATTATCTGTCTGATTGATGATCCGAAAGTTGGCTCTGACTGGCTGGCCAATCAAGAATGATTTTTGGCTTAAGGTTAGAGCCTTCAATACCTGAATTCGGAGTGCGGATGACCGACTTATTACAAATGGGTTTTTTCTATTTAATTTATGGAAAAATTAACCCAAAAAACTTAGGAAAATAATTTAAAATTTTAAAATTTTAAAAATAATTTTTTCCCCGTTCGAAAAAAGAATTTTTCAAAAAAATGTTACAAGTCCAGAGGACTTAGGACATGACCATGCTCTACTTAAATAATGCCTAGTAGGTTTATAACACTCAGTTGGGCTCTAATAAACCCCCAAGGCCCAGAATTCAACATCAGGCATTCCAGCTTTGGAGGAAGCGGGAGAAAACCTCGTCAATTATACTCAGCTGAAGGCAAAGCATAATTGTCAGGGGCAAAAAACTCCCTGGAATACCTTATTTGAGATTCTACGTCTCAGGAGACCGAACCACTCAAAAAATACCCTACTAGCACATTTTATTACAAACCCCACGGGGCCATGGTCAAAATTACTCAAATGAAAAACTGGCTAGCCAATATTGGCCAGACATGAAGACGGATCAATTGATACACTGGAATCAAACATTGGTCATGTTTGTCAACTGGCGGCTCCTAAGCTAATCCAACTATGGTACAAATAAGTGGATAACATCTGGCTCCAACTACGGGACGTGTGCTCGATCTAGTCTCTTATGCAAGGAGAGCATACGAGAACCCCAGAATCTCTGATTTCCATATCCTGTAAAAACATCTCAACTTGACAAGAAAACCTTGGTAGCACAAGTTTCATGAAAAAGAGCCAATGATCCAAAAGTTGCTTTATTCAAAAAAAACTTCACTGAAAATTTTATTTATTTCTAAGTACATAAAGAAAATGCTAAAGTAAACGCTCACTTTAAGGAGCCTATTTTCCTACTCTAAGCATGATACAAAAAAGGTTAGGTGTAATCATAAATCCAGTGTAGCCACCTAAGCATTTTATTAATAGTAAAAAGTTTTGCCTCGTCTTTGGTTACCAGCCAAAGTAAGGACACAATTTCCAGAAAATGCAAACCTGCGTGATGATCCAGAATGGGCGGGCTGGATGGGGAATCATAGGCATGAATAATGTTGTCAAACTTCTTCCCAAACTGGTAGGTGCTCGCGCAGGCTGCTTCTATCCATGACTGGATAGCGTTGATATAGAAATCGAGATGATGTGACAGGTCGACTACTCCATCATGTTGATCATCAAGGCTTATCAAATAATAACTCGTTGTATAAGCCCCAAGGTGCTCCAAAACATAAGGAACATCTATATGTAAAGACGATGGCTGAGAAAAAACTTCAACTAGTTGTATCCCACTGATTCTTCACCGCACTGCTTTTTCAAATCCTTATTACCGATTCTTAGATGCAATTCTGACTAATCATATGAAAACTCCGACTGCTCTTCCTTATAACTTTCATAAGTCTCAGAATAACAACTCCCCTTGCTAGACATATCATAAATGAGATTCTCAAAAATATTCTCAAAGGTATCATAAGTTGGATTTTCAATAAAAGTCCAATAGTCATCATCACCATCTATGTCGGATATGAGAGATGCCTCATCACTGGTATCAAGTCCTTGTCTACACTTCTCATTTTGCTCAAAACAATCTTCTTCAAAAAGCTAGGTTTCAAAGATATCACAGGGGACCCAACTTTCCAAATATTTGTCATCTGGTGGAGTGCATGGAGGAATCTCATCACATGAAACTTCTAAGATTGGATTTTTAATTAAAGTCTCAAAGTTATCATCCATCTCAGATGTAAGGGATTCTTCCTCACTTGTATCACATCCGATTCTATATCCCTCCTCATGATCATAGTCATCTTCTTCAGAAAAAAGGTTACAAGGTAGTAGACCTTCCAAACTATCATCATTATGCTCATTAGTAGGATTAGTGCTAAAAGTTTTTAGTGAGATCATCCAATTGCTGACTATAATCTTCGACTTGACCCCGGGTTACTGTGGTGAAAGGATGGAACTGTCCAACTGTGTTAATGTATTCAGGCTCTCTTGAATATTGTTTTGTCTCTCTCCAACTTTCTTCGGAATCATCATGCATGTCATCTACACAGTTTATGTACTCAGGCTCTCTTATTGATGCTTTAGGACCACAACCCTTTGGAAAACCATGCTCCTGAACATAGCATGCATAATAACAAGAAGATTCTTCATGAAGGTCTTCACATGCCCTGCAAAATGGCTTATACTGCTCAACCATGTTAGCGGCCTCTAGCTGATGGGGAGGCCTCTACTCATGGTTGGGAGGCTTTCTTTGCCAAGTTGGCTTGGCAGGAAAGGTTCTAGGAGCAGGCTGAGTTTGAGTTCTTTCCATCGTTATCACCCTATTTTGAATCTCCTTCAACTGCGCTAAGTGTTTCTGTTCTGCTTCCTCCATATTTTTCTTCATCTCCCTTTTCATCTCAATCATTTGTTTTTCATAGGCATCCTTCATATAGCTGATAAAGGATCCTTGTGTTTAGGTTCACTAATTTTCAAAGGGGTTGAAGACCTTGAATTACCGTGGAGGTTAGATTCACCAGATGACTGCATGTTCAGATCAATTTTGATTGCCATCTCCTGAGCCTGGAGCAAGTTAGCAGGCTCCTTGTCTCTGATCTGGTATTGCATTTTGCCACTAAGTGCCTCAATGTAGTAGACCACGATGGTTGGTGCAGTTGGGGCATAATCAGTAGGGATGGCTTTTGATAATTCTGTGAGCCTAGTATTGAACTCGTCCATTGTTTCCGTGTCCTTCTTTTTTATGTTGGTCAAGGACGCAAGTTGATGCTGCGATTCTTTCTTTTCACCGAACTTGTTGGTGAAAGAGGTTTTGAAAGCTGCTAGACTGTCAAAAGCATTGTCTGGTAAATTGTTATACTAGTCGTCAGCCTTTCCGTCCAAAGATAGAGCGAATAACTTCATATAAATGTCATCATGTTGGCTGACCGGATCATTGACATAAGCGTTGATACACCTAGAAAAGTTCCTAAGGTGCATGGCGAAGGTAGTGGCATCAATGCCTGTATACATCGGGAGCTTCTCGACAGCTTTGTCTAGAAGACGATGGGGTTGACCTGCTATCTGAGAAAAGTCAAGCTGGGTAAAATACTCGCCCATTATGTCAGAAACAGAGGTATTAGTGTTTTCAGGAAATAAAAGGTGGATGTCTGAAACAGACTTAGATCCAAGTTCTGCAAGGATCTTGCGAGAAGATAGTTTGTTTAATCTCCTCCTATAAACCTTTTCGAGGTCAAGGATGAAATTGAACAAACCTACAGAGTTTTTTCTAGTAGAATACCTTGAAGTGTTAACTGACAGTGGAGTCGCCAGGTGGACTTAAGTCTAATTTCGAAGAGTGCTTGGACTAAAATCTACCAAAAAAGAAAAAAAGGTAAAAGACTAAAAGAAACAAAGGTCGTCCAGGAACAAAAAGATTTGTCCCCGGTAGCGACGCCAAAAGATGTTGTCCGCCAATTGCACACCAGCAGCAAAAATCTTCCGAAAGCTGTCTTCTCACTTAGGAAAGTGGGAGAGGTGTGACATTGGGGGCAAGCACAGAGCTAGGTACTGTCACCTACTCCTAGCTCCTCCGTTTAGGCCAACTCCTAATGAAGCCAAGGGGGGTAGTCCCTAACAAAGAGTTTTCTATGGCTCAATGTTTAAGTTAAGTTTTAGATGTTTTGGCTGCGGATGGGTGTTGTTTAGGAGTTATTGTGATTTGAAATGATTAATATTATGAATATGACACATGAATCAAAGCAATCCACGTTGCTAGCAAGAGATTAAAAGATAAGTAATGATTCCAGACTTAGTTAATTATGCATTCACAGGTAAAAATTAAAGCAGGCCACAGACGATTGATCAATATAAAATAATGTAGATTAGAAGGACCAGTGCCTTATGGAGTCAAAAAATACTGAAAATGCGTATTGAAATTAAATAACGAGTCTTGAAATCAACAAGTGAATATTAGGTTATGCGAGTGCTCTTGGTAGATTTTAAGAATTTTTTAATAGTGGTCTTGCTTAAGGTAGTTGGATGTCCTAACCGGAAATACCTTCAGTGGCTTCGTTCGAAGACATGACGGACGTGTCTGGGGTCACAGCTAAGTGTTCAATAACTTAACTAACTGTGCCTAGATTGGGTTGCCCGACGCCCACACTTGGAATTTGCCCACATGCCTCGATATTTAGACAAAACAACGCCGGTGCGTTGGTTATGGGGAAAGTTGGCTCTGACTGATGATCTGAAAGTTGGCTTTGACTGGCTGGCCGATCAAGAATGATTTTTGGCTTAAGGTTAGAGCCTTCAATCACTGAATTCGGAGTCCGGATGACCGACTTATTACAAACGGGGTTTTTCTATTTAATTTATTGAAAAATTAACCCAAAAAACTTAGGAAAATAATTTAAAATTTAAAAATTTAAAAAATAAGTTTTTCCTCGTTCGAAAAAAGTTTTTTTCGAAAAAAATTTATATGTCCAGATGACTTAGGACATGACCATGCTCTACTTAAATAATGCCTAGTAGGTTTATAACACTCAATTGGGCTCTAATAACCCCCCAAGGCCCAGAATTCAACATCGGGCATTCCAGCTTTGGAGGAAGCGGGAGAAAACCTCGTCAATTATACTCCGCTGAAGGCAAAGCATAATTGTCAGGGGCAAGAAACTCCCTAGAATACCTTATTTGAGATTCTACGTCTCAGGAGACCGAACCACTCAAAAAATACCCTACTAGCACATTTTATTACAAACCCCGTGGGGCCATGGTCAAAATTACTCAAATGAAAAACTGGCTAACCAATATTGGCTAGACATGAAGACGAATGAACTGATACACCGGAATCAAACATTGGTCATGTTTGTCAACTGGCGGCTCCTCAGCTAATCCAACTATGGTACAAATAAGTGGATAACACATTCTTCATGGAGAGGGAAAGCTAAGACTGTTATTTATGATGCTTTCACACCGATGCCTCTACTTGTTCTGAATCTCAGCCCGGTAAGGGAGAAATCTCATCGACATTATGAGACGGGCAGGTAGTAGATGGGTGCACACTGATGACCACTATATGTTTGGATTCTCAATCTGGTGTTCTTTGGAGTATTCCCACCGACTCTTGAGATGAACTGGTAGTAGATGGTTGTATTCCCACAACCATCTCAGATGATACTTATGTTGAATTTAAGCATTAGCACGATACTTAAAAAATTTGCAGACTAACTTTAAACAAATGACAAGTGCAATAAAATAACATCAATCACATCAACACACTGAACATAAGATTTTTCACTAGGGAAACCTTTCAAGGACAACAACCCCAAAAAACATTAGTAACTCATCTCGTAATTGAGATGACTGAAATTATTCAAAAAAATTCCACAAACCCCAATAAGGTCAACCACAATATCAAAAGATCAATTTTTCCAAATTACATAAAAATACCCAATTAGGGCTTTTTCATAAAATAGGGCTTGTAGCTCTTTTCTCTCTCCTGCCCAACAGGCTACCCGAAAAACCTGTTAGCTACCTGGATCTGTCCCTGGCAGCCTACCCGTCTGTACACCTGCCCAAATCTCTCCCAGGTCATACTGCGTTGACCTTCCCATTGACTATTTCTCTTCCCGCTTGTCTGCGTTGACCTGCCCGTCAACTGTCTTCCCTGCCCTATGGCAGCTCTGCTGCTGCCCAGGGGGCTAGCAGCCCTGGCCCGTGGCCTTACCGGTTGGCCCGAGGGCCTGTGTTGGCTCGGCAGCCCTGCGGGCTGCTACAGGACCCTCACGGGTCTGCCCGAAGGGCCTGTTAGGCCACAGCAGCCCTCACAGGTCTGCCTCGTGACTAACCGAGGGTATTGTAAGGGCCACAACCCTCCCGGGTAGGCCTGTTAGAGGTTGCCAGGAGGTATCAAGACGATTCGAGAGGCCAAGCCCTAAGTGGCTTGCCCATGAAGGTGGAGAGAGGGCCAAAACCACAATGCTGCCCAAAGAAGAAATTCGAGCAGCGCGTGGAGAAGAGTGAGGCTGCCCGTGGAGGTCTGCAATTATTGCCCGGTGAGAGAATGGTTGCCCGAAAGAAATTTCCTGCTGAAGAGGAGGGTTTGATAAAAACCTTTAAGACAGAAAAATGATAGAAACCCTAGCTTAGGGTTTGCCTTCAATGGATGATGATGCCCTAACTAGACTCATCCATGCTAGGGCACAATCACAAAACTTTCTTCTTCAACCTGTGAGATCTTTTGAAGAGCAGTTGTACTTGTGAGAGCAAGTGTGTGTGTAATAATGAATTGGCTTGATCTCCTTTTATATCCTTTTGAGTCACCTGTAAGTGGGCCAAAATTAGAAATCTCAAAATAATAATATTTTGTTCTTTTCTAATTTTGACTTTTGCTTTAGTGATGCTAAAGGTCTTTTTGCACTTTCACTTTTACACCTTAGTGGTACTAAGGGTCTGCATGTATTTTTTACTTTTGCTTTAGCCTTCTTTAAGTGCCCCCTATGGTCATCACCTGTGGTCAACGTGGTCTTTTATATGCATTCAAAGTACATCATCATAAACCAAGAGAGTTGTTACCTCCCATTTTGACATGGGTGTATACATTCTAGACCAACCCTGAGTTGTCATATGACAGTACAGATGTGGAGCTCGTTGACATGCCTACCAATGAAGGAAGGGTCCGTTATCTGTGGGATGGGATGCACTTAGAACTTCTTGCTAATCATTTATCTTTGACCCAGCTAAATACAGTGCATTTTGGCAGATTGAAGATCATGTATCACTGTTTCAATCAGTTTTTCAGCCTATAGTGTTGGGTATCACACCATTCTGTGGACACAATAACCTGCCTGAGGTTGACTAACGGTTGAATGCTCATACTTTTACATGGATTTATGAGCGGTATTCAGAAAGTCTGGTTTTACCCTTTTTATCCTGATTCGTAACCTTTTGCAGTGTCTATGAAGTTCTTGCTCATCATCTCTAAGGTTATAGTATTACCTGGAATAGATTTTACAAATATCTGATGGAGGTTATTGATGACAAGTATAGCAGTTGTTTATACCCATTCAAAATATCTGGGATATTACTTATCTTCAACTGATAGGTATTAATCTTCATATGAAAAAATTGGTGCATCCGCATTGCTGAATTATTATATTCATGATGAAAACCCATTGGTTCCATGTCACTTGATTCTTCAGCAGTAGAAGCGGCCACGTCATGAAATCCAAGTCTCAGCCACATTTCTCCCAAAGGAATGAAATGTTCTTGTTTAGTTCCCTTGACCTCATTTGGTGTTGAATCCCGAGTCTGTATAGTAGACTCTATGGCAGAAAGGGAGATCGGAGATAAAACAACATTGGATGTGCAGGCTTCTCAATAGATTTAAATCCTACCATGCCCCGTAATATAACATTAGCTCTTCTTCACAGGGAGTATGGTGCTCATTTTCTTTGTCTAAAATTTTGAGAGATCCATTCAAAAGACCAGGGAACGACAGAGTTCAAATCAAAGGTTTTGATCATTCCACAGAAGAGATTGGGACCATGACTCCGTTTGATATCAAGGGCCTAGTGCATGCCACGCATAAGATGCCCAAAAATGCTCATTTTATCCTTGGTCTAATGTATCAAAGATTGGGTCAGCCAGTGGAACGTTATGACTGCAGGCAGCAGCAAAAAATTGGTGCATGCGGTGAGGTTTGACGGAAAGGAGGAGCTCGACATCAATGTGTGGCGTTTCAGGGTGACAACAAGTAGAAAGTGGTTGAACAATTTTTCCATCATAATGATGAGGACATTACCTCAATCACAAAATGTGGACAATCTGGTGAATGTTGTGTAGCTGACAGGACTGAGCGCCATGAGCCTGATCGCCCTGATCGTGAAGTTAAAGCAGCCGAGGGTGCGGATCACATATTCATGAAGCAATCCACGCTGCAGCCCTTAATTTGTGTTCACCCATGTTTCCACTAGCCCCCGAAAGAGCACATAAACGGAGGTTTAAATCAAAGATCACGGGCAATCACCGTGCCATAAATTGGCAGCAACTCCAGGAGAAAACTCACGCTGTGTAATTTAATCACTGTCAGTTAGTTGTCAGATAGTATCACCGTGACCATCTCGCGATTTTTCTTTGCAATGCGGCAACCAAATCGTGAATTTCTGGAGCATTTTCAAATGACCGTCACCAACGCGCGATCTTCATTCAGCCATCTCCACATAACACTTTCTTCCTAGCAGCCGAAAGCTTGGAGTTGTGGATCAGATCTCGATTGGTTGCTGTGAAATCAATTTGTGATTGGCGTCCCTTTTTCAAAAGCTCAAAGCTTGGTATTCAGCGAATCGACTAAATTACAGAGTTTTGGAGCACCTGAAGGATTTGTTGACGGTTGTCTCTGTTGGGCAGCTCAATGGGAGCACCGTATGGGTATTTATTTGGGCCCACGTGTCACTTAAACTGCAATTGTTAGTAAGTCATCACATGTTCTTGTTAAAGTTTGTGCAGTTGCGAGACCCATTCTCATAGAGGATGGTACCCTAGTCAGTTGACTATGATAGAGTAAGACCCTAGAAGGTACCCTAGGGCCCCCAGTAGTCTCCTGGGATTCTTGGTCTAGGACCAAGCAGGTTGATGCCATGGCAAAGCCCCTAGCATGTGGCTAGCGCCCCTATATGCCTCTAGGGTATTCTGGTTTCGAACCAGGGACACGATGTCCAAGTAGAGCCTGCAGGTAGAGGCAGAGATATATTCTAGTCTTGAACCAGGGACACGATGTCCAAGTAGGTCCTGCAGGTAGTTGATCAACTTTCAGTGTGAGACTGAAACTCAGCTTAGTACTGAGAACCATTCTACGAGAGAATGGAGGACCCAGTCAGGGTCCAGGGATTGATCAACTTGATTCAGTGTGACACTGAAACTCAGCGTAAGGCTGAAAGCCACTCATTAAGAATGGAAGATAATGATGTCCCCTCTCCTAATCGGTTATTGCTAGGTTGCTTCTCAAGGGACTGGCCACCCCTTGACGATGTCCCTAGTGCCTAACCCTTAGGAGCAGTGTTAAGGACAAAAGGATTGTACCATCCGTTTGGATCTTCCCCTTTATACAGTGATGACAAAAGTATATATAAAACATTGTACCTTGAGAGAGAAAAGTTCAAAGTCTTTGGTCCTTTTGATGAATGCTTGTCCACCTATTTGGTTCACCCTAAATATTATGGTTGTGTGGTTTGTGGTCCCCTTGTTGACTCTTGGTTCTAACGCTCGTATTTGGGTGTACCTTTGATTATGATGACTTATGGATTTTATCCTAAGTACATTTACCTAATGGTTGTACTAAAGGACCATTGGACTACTTATTGTTTATGATTTTTTATTAATTAAATTATTGGACCTTTTTATCTTTTTATCTTTATTTCTTGACCATTTTATTTGTTGTTTTATTGTTGACCACTTTATCCTATCCCAAGTCTTAGTTTTACTTTATGGTCTTATTAATAAAACCTTTATGGTTTTATTAATAAAGACACTTGGTCCACTTAATTTACCTTATGTTTTTTTATTTCTTATTTTCTTTACCACTTTATTTTTTCACGTATGGTAACCTAAAGTATTTTTCCATATATATATGATATAGATCTTACCTTGGAAAATATAGCCGCTGGGTTCTTTCACGTGCTTACTCTTGGTGCCTTTCCTCATGTTTCTTGCATAGTGTTTATCTTACACCTCTGCGTTTTTTAGCTGAGTCTACTCTGCGATTTGTTGGACAGAGTTTGACCTCTGCGATTTTGGTTCTTATGCCCAGCTTGATCTCTGTGTTTGTTTTATTCACGAGATTACTTAATCTTTGCAATTTTTCTCACGGTGATTATTTTTGCCGGTTCCTTCACGTGCACATCCTCTGCGGTGATCTCAGCTCTCGTTGGTTCCTTCACAGCGATTCTCTGGAACGAGTTTACCCTTACCATTTTTACCTCATTGTAATTATTTACGGGATTACCTCTGGTTTTGTTCTTGTGGACTATCATCACCGTGATCTCAGCTTGCTTCTCGCGATGGTCTGAGCCTGCACCATGTGTGAGCTAAGCACACAACCTCCCTCTTGCTCCGTGTGCATTCCCCTCTGATCCGTGGTGACTTGGTCTTCATGTATCCTCGCGCTGCACCCTGTGTGAAGGTTTTCCGAACAGCATTACCTTGGTCTGCGTATTGTTTATCCTCAACGATTTCTATACTCTGTGCTTGTTTTATTCACGGGTTGCTTTTGTCTTCAGCGATGTCTATCCACCGTGATCTTTGCTCTCGGCGTATTATCTTCACGGGCTTATCCTCACGACTTTATCTCTGTGACAGCTTATGGGTTTACCTTCATGATCTATCCCTACGATCTATCTCAGCGTGAGTCCTTATGGGTTTTACCTCTATGTGATTTATTGCAGACTTACCTCATGATCTGTCCCCGCGATCTATCTCAGCATGAGTCCTTATGGGTTTTACCTCTGTGTGCTGGGTTCCTTTCCCTAAGTGTGGACTGTGTATTTATCATCATGACTGTTAGAAAGTTTTGACTGTGCTAAGTATGATTGAGTGTCTCTTGTGCTAAGTGACTGTGTGTCCTTAGCATGAATGTTTTGGGCATGACTGAATTACTCTAGCCTGTACTTTTGATTGACATCTCTCTCTGATGACTAAGAGTCTGAGGTCTGTTTATGTTTGCTTTAACCCTCTCTCTCAAGGTATATATATGGTTTACCCAGTTTGACTTGTCCCTTCAGTGACAAGATCAAACTCAGAAATATCTGAGTGTAAAGTGGATCCAACAATGGTATGATTTTCTAATACTGTATCTATTTTTTATGTACATGATATTCGAAGTAAAACATCTCAACTTCAACGCAGTGACCAACAGAACGTTAAAATTAACGCAATGACCAGCGGAGCATTGAGTTGAAAGAGAGGAAAACTATTTTCTTGCCTTGTTATAGTTTAAATGTTATTAGCAGCACTATTCTGAATCTGAATTTACATGTTCATGCACTTATGTTTATTATGTGTATTAAAACATCACTGCCTCTTAAAATTCAACATGGTATCAGAGCTTAGGATGTAGATAACTTTGTCTTGAGGGTAACAGAGTCTACATGATCCTAAAGGTAAGGGTTGCCATAAGGACTTGTTAGTTTGAAAATTTTCAGATCTTGGTGAAGGAGTTAATTAGCCATCAAAGTGATAAGATGGTAAAGAGATCTAATATTTACATATATGTTTGATTAGAACAATAACAGTCAACAAAGAAATGTGGTTGTATCTATAGTACCGACAAGTGTTATCAGAAAATGGATTTATTAGGTAACCCATGACAAGCCCACTTAATCATGATACCTTATAATTAAACATTGGTTTGTGCAAAAGAGTTTTTATGACTCGTCGATGGAAGTGATTAAGTATTATTGAAGTTAGAGTCTATGATCATTTTTCATTATGTTTAAGAAGTGCATACTCAGGCTTAAAGGATAATGACATAGAATGCTTAACCATTGTTTATTATACATCAATCAATGTGAAGCCTAGAGCTTAATCTCTTGTCTAGGATTATGATCTAAATTTGTACCATTGCATGTATATTATGGGTTCACAATGTGATGCACAATGTAAATTCTGCATAAGAGCAGATATAGAGAGGTCTTCCTATTTTACTTCATGTTGACTCTTGGTATTGTCATATCATGTGACAGCTCTAAGATAGCTGCAGTGTATGTCTATGAATGACAAACTCATGGTAGTAAGTGAAATTGATGACATTTAATCGTAACTTATAAAGGAGGAGGATGTGACAAGCAATGAATACTTACCAATTCTGTTTATGCTTAAAGTTATCTGCAAAACTCAAGAGGGAGTTGGGTACTCATGTACAGAGGGAGCAAGAGGCTCCACAAATTGCAGGATTAAACTACCATGCATTTGTTATTGGAACATTGGTAAGTTTAGAGATCAAGAGGGAGCTAGAAGTGCTTCTCAATCCCTAGCAAAATGGGGTTGCAAAGAGAAGTTGTAATCTCCCATGAAGGAAGTCTTCAGAGAACTACTAGTCATATAGACATGGAAGAGAGCCCAGTCCATGAGTCATCTCTATTAGATGAGCAGAGGGAGGAGATCCAAGAGTCTTTAGTTGATCTCTTTGAGAGGTTCATAATACCTCAAATGAGCCACGTCATTTATAAGGTGGATACCAAACATCACGGTTTGGAGGATGTCAAATGACATGTGGAAAGTGTTTCTCAGCTGGAAGTCAATTACAACTTCCAAGTGGATCTATAAAAGATCAAGCTCCCAGAAAACCCTGTGCTCTATAACAGGTAGGTACACATCAAGAGGAACGTTAACCTTGTATGGAACAAGATGAAGTCTACACTTTTAAGTAGACAAACTTACTGATGTGTTTACTAAGCCTATGCGCTTTGGAGACTAGCTTAGTGTTGCTGAGAATGCCTCTCTTGCTGAGAGGGAGTGTTAAAGTTTGTGCAGCTGCGAGACCCATTCTCATAGAGGATGGTACCCTAGTCAGTTGATTATGATAGAGTAAGACCCTAGAAGGTACCCTAGGGCCCCCAGTAGTCTCCTGGGGTTCTTGGTCTAGGACCAAGCAGGCTGATGCCATCGCAAAGCCCCTAGCATGTGGCTAGGGCCCCTATATGCCTCTAGGGTATTCTGGTTTCGAACCAGGGACACGATGTCCAAGTAGAGCCTGCAGGTAGAGGCAGAGATATATTCTGGTCTTGAACCAAGGACACGATGCCCAAGTAGGTCCTACAGGTAGTTGATCAACTTTCAGTGTGAGACTGAAACTCAACTTAGTACTAAGAACCATTCTGCGAGAGAATGGAGGACCCAGTCACGGTCCAGGGATTGATCAACTTGATTCAGTGTGACACTGAAACTCAGCGTAAGGCTGAAAGCCATTCATTAAGAATGGAAGATAATGATGTCCCCTCTCCTAATCGGTCATTGCTAGGTTGCTTCTCAAGGGACTGGCCACCCCTTGACAATGTCCCTAGTGGCTAACCCTTAGGAGCAGTGTTAAAGGACAAAAGGATTGTACCATCCGTTTGGATCTTCCCCTTTATACAGTGATGACAAAAGTATATATAAAACATTGTACCTTGAGAGAGAAAAGTTCAAAGTCTTTGGTCCTTTTGATGAATGCTTGTCCACCTGTTTGGTTCACCCTAAATATTATGGTTGTGTGGTTTGTGGTCCCCTTGTTGACTCTTGGTTCTGACGCTCGTATTTGGGTGTACCTTTGATTATGATGACTTATGGATTTTATCCTAAGTACATTTACCTAATGGTTGTACTAAAGGACCATTGGACTACTTATTGTTTATGATTTTTTATTAATTATATTATTGGACCTTTTTATCTTTTTATCTTTATTTCTTGACCATTTTATTTGTTGTTTTATTGTTGACCACTTTATCCTATCCTAAGTCTTAGTTTTACTTTATGGTCTTATTAATAAAACCTTTATGGTTTTATTAATAAAGACACTTGGTCCACTTAATTTACCTTATGTTTTTTATTTCTTATTTTCTTTACCACTTTATTTTTTCATGTATGGTAACCTAAAGTATTTTTCCATATCTATATGATATAGATCTTACCTTGGAAAATATAGCCGTTGGGTTCTTTCACGTGCTTACTCTCTGTGCCTTTCCTCACATTTCTTCTATAGTGTTTATCTTACACCTCTATGTTTTTTGGCTGAGTCTACTCTGCGATTTGTTGGACAGAGTTTGACCTCTGCGATTTTGGTTCTTATGCCCAGCTTGATCTCTGTGTTTGTTTTATTCACGGGATTACTTAATCTTTGCAATTTTTCTCACAGTGATTATTTTTGTCGGTTCCTTCACGTGCACATCCTCTGCGGTGATCTCATCTCTCGTTGGTTCCTTCACAGCGATTCTCTGCAACGGGTTTACCCTTACCGTTTTTACCTCATTGTAATTATTTACGGGATTACCTCTGGTTTTGTTCTTGTGGACTATCATCACCGTGATCTCAACTTGCTTCTCGCGATGGTCTGAGCCTGCACCATGTGTGAGCTAAGCACACAACCTCCCTCTTGCTCCGTGTACATTCCCCTCTGATCCGTGGTGACTTGGTCTTCATGTATCCTCGCGCTGCACCCTGTGTGAAGGTTTTCCAGACAGCATTACCTTGGTCTGCGTATTGTTTATCCTCGGCGATTTTTATACTCTGTGCTTGTTTTATTCACGGGTTGTTTTTGTCTTTAGCGATGTCTATCCACCATGATCTCTGCTCTCGACTTGTTATCTTCACAGGCTTATCCTCACGGCTTTATCTCTGTGTGACAGCTTATGGGTTTACCTTCATGATCTGTCCCTGCAATCTATCTCAGCGTGAGTCCTTATGGGTTTTACCTTTGTGTGATTTATTGCAGACTTACCTCATGATCTGTCCCCGCAGTCTATCTCAGCGTGAGTCCTTATGGGTATTACCTCTGTGTACTGGGTTCCTTTCCCTGAGTGTGGACTATGTATTTATCATCATGACTGTCAGAAAGTTTTGACTGTGCTAAGTATGACTAAGTGTCTCTTGTGCTAAGTGACTGTGTCTCCTTAGCATGAATGTTTTGGGCATGACTGAATTACTCTAGCCTGTACTTTTGATTGACATCTCTCTCTGATGACTAAGAGTCTGAGGTCTGTTTATGTTTGCTTTAACCCTCTCTCTCAAGGTACGTATATGGTTTACCCAGTTTGACTTGTCCCTTCGGTGACAAGATCAAACTCAAAGTGGATCCAACAATGGTATGATTTTCTAATACTGTATCTATTTTTTATGTACATGATATTCGAAGTAAAACATCTCAACTTCAACGCAGTGACCAGCAGAGCGTTAAAATTAACACAATGACCAGCAGAGCGTTGAGTTGAAAGAGATGAAAATTATTTTCTTGCCTTATTATAGTTTAAATTTTATTAGCAGCACTATTCTGAATCTGAATTTACATGTTCATGCACTTATGTTTATTATGTGTATTAAAACATCACTGCCTCTTAAAATTCAACAGTTCTCACTACCGCTGATGGCACCTTCGAATGGCCATGTTTATGTGATTTCAAAGTGTTAGTTGCACTTTAATAGTCAAGTAGTAATTTAGGCTATTTTCACTGTATTTAATTTTTATTATATTTATTATATTTTTTATGGAGAGCCTTTTTAGGCCTATAAAGAGCAGGGCTCTTTGATTGTAATAAATGGAATTTTCGGCTGGGAGGATTATTCCCCAGAGCCTAATAAAAAAAATCATGTTTGAGTTTATGGATATTTTGGGCATCTCTGTTGTAGTTCTGCATTTTTCATAAGTTATAGACCAAGCCAGCACAGAGGACTATAATCTAGCACATTGGGCAAGCATTTACGGCTGCCAAGTTGTTTGTCGTCGTTATGTTCTTAGAGGTCTGGGAGTAATGAAAAGTAGTCAGTTATACTTCCATTCTCTTGGCCTCTGATTATGGAACAGACCAGCTTAGTCTCCCTTCTGCGAAACGCAAAGCCTTTTTGAGTCCCCTTCTGCGACAATTCACCCTTCTGATACTGGCACTAGCCTTCCCTCGAGGACTGATCCTCCCTTCCCTTCCTGCCCATCAATCCGACTCATTTTTCTTTTTGCTATCTTTGTTTCTCAAAGGCAGCCTCTTCAGATCACCTTGCCCTCAGTCGCACCTGCCTTAGTGATCCAAACTTAGGGAAATCCCCCTAGAGCTGGAGAAGAGCCAGCCTGAAGCGAGGAGAGAGGGGTGTGGTGACATTGGCCTCTCGAGAGAGAGTTGTCGCTGGGCCGGCTCGCCCGCAATTTGGGCTTTCAACACTCGCGTGCCAGTTTCGGGCGACAACAAGAGTTACTAATGCTTTTATCTCACACTTTGCGTGACACCAAGATCGGGTACTAGGGTGTCTTAACCAAGGGTAGCTAAGCCTTGGAGAAGATCGCAAAGCCCATTAATCAAGGGTCAGAGTGTCACACATGCCTAGACCCAGTCTAGGGCTCCCTCCTGGTAACAGACCAGGTGTCTCAGCCATAGGTTGCATAATTTGACACTAGGTCAAATACTTGGTAACAGACCAAGCGCCTCCATTCTCCAAGAGAATGGCTATTCAAAACTAAGTTGAGTTTACTAGTACTAGACTGGTCCACATCGTGGTCCCGGACCAGATGTCTACCATTCAACAGAATAGTCACTGTGCACAAGGTTGAGTCCCCCCAGGGCAGAGCTGGGTCCATATCATGGTCAATGACCAGATGTCATCATTCAACAGAATGATCACTCAACACTAGGTTGAGTCCACAACATGGTCCCGGACCAAGTGTCCCCATTCTCCTAAGAGAATGGCTCTCGATGTTGCTCAGAAAAATCAACACTCCCTCTCAGCGAGAGAGGCATTCTCTACCATACCAAGCTTGTCACGAAAGTATACGAACTTTGATGTTGTCAAAGGCTTGGTCAAGATATCTGCGATCTGTTCATCCATACAAATATATTGCAACTTCATAGCACCTCTCTGCACTAGGTCTCTGATGAAATGATACCTCATTTCAATGTGTTTCGATCTATCATGAAACATTCGGTTCTCCGATTATGCAACTCTGATTATCCTGCGTAACAAATGTCTGGTCTCGTATGCACGAAATACATCAGGGATCCAATAAGCTGTCTGTACGAAGTAGAGTCCACACTCTGTGAACTGGTGGTCAAGTCCCGCAACTTTGTCAAGTTGGTAGTCATGGGTACACTCATGGACTTGCAGTCCTACATCCCAAATCTCTACAAGATATCCACTGCATACTTTCCTTGTGTTAGGAAGATCTCGCCTGGCTTTTGACAGACCTCTAAGCCAAGGAAGTAATGCATCAATCCGAGATCATTCATCTCAAATTCAGATGTAAGCTCCCTCTTACATTGTTCTATCAACTATTCATCACCTATAACAAACAAGTCATCTACATATAGAACAAGTATCAAGACATGATTATGAACAACCTTAAAGCACAAGTTAGAATCAGCTGTACTTTTGGAAAACCCCAAGCTGTGGAGAAATCCATCCATCCTAGCATACCAAACTCTCGAAGCCTGTTTCAGTCCATACAAGGCTTTCTTTCGTTTACATACATGGGTTTTTTTCCCATGAGTCACAAAGCCTTCAAGTTGTTCAATGTAGACTTCCTCCTCAATCTTACCACTGAGGAAGGTTGTCTTTACATCCATCTGATGTAACTTCCATCTGAATATTGCAGCAAGTGAAATGATGGTTCTAATGGTAGTATACCTGGCAACAGGAGCAAATGTCTCATCATAGTCAATGCCTTCCCCACACTGGCTTTATACTTCTCCATAGTGCCATCAGCAGCATGCTTAATTATATAAAGCCATCTGGAAGTCACTACTGACTTTCCTGTTGGTCTGGGAACAACTTCCCACACATTATTCTTCATGATTGAACTGTACTCTTCAATCATGGCATCAACCCATACCTGTTTACCTGCTGCTTCTTCGTATGATGAAGGTTCTGCACTGATAAGCTAGCTCATAAGACCTGAGTACTTCTGTGGTCTTATGCTTTCTCTGAAAGTCCCTGGAGGAGCTTTATGCTTCTCGAATTCTTGTACCGTCTCTCAATACCAAGCAGGTCTCCTTTTGGAAGGAGGAACTTCAAGTAGTTCTTCTAGTGGACTTTTAGTGTCCACAGGAGCATCTGGAATTTGATCCTCAAATTCCTCTTCCTCCCTCTGAATTTCTGAATCTGGAAACACAAGTGGAGAAACTTCATCTTCCGTTGAAAGCTCTAGTGTTTTATGATACACAGCTTCCTCATGGAAGATCACATCTCTACTAACCTCGATGTGCCTTTGTCCCGGTATATAGACTCGATAAGCCTTCAAGCAATCACTGTACCCAACAAATATACCTTTCTTACCGAAGGGTTCTAGCTTGGCCTTCTTTTCTTTTGACACATGAACGTACACGGGAGTACCAAATATCCTCATGTGATCAACTACAGGTTTCTTCTTGGTGAAGACTTCTTCTGGAGTCTTCTCCCCCAAGATAGCATGAGGGCTTCTGTTCTGAATATACACAGCGGTACATGTAGCTTCAACCCACAAGGATAGAGGAAGATCTAGATCAGTGATCATGGCTTTAGTAGCTTCACAGATCGTTCTATTCTTCCTTTCTGCAACCCCATTCTGCTGAGGGTTGTACAGTACCGTCAGCTCTTTCTTGATTCCTGCTTCCCAGCAAAAATCATCAAACTCATTAGATTCATATTCACCTCCATTATCTGATCTCAAGATACGGATGTGTCTGCCAGTCTGATTTTCAATCAATGTCTTGAACTCTTTGAACCTATCAAAAGTTTCACTCTTGGCCTTAAGGAAGTAAATCCATGACTTCCGAGAGTGATCATCAATGAACAAGACATAATATAAACACCCACTCAAAGAGGGTGAAGACATAGGCCCACAAATGTCAGAATGAATCAAATCCAAAATGCCTTTAGATCTATTCTTGCTTCTAGGAAAGGATTTCTTAGTGTTCTTACCTAGAGCACATCCTTTGCAGATTCCATCATGTTTTGGGGATACTTTTGGCATACCTGTGACCATCTTCTGCAATCCTGGAAGAGTTGTGTAGTGAAGGTGTCCAAACCTTCTATGCCAAAGTTCACAAGGATCAACTATGTGATGTACCAAGGCATGAGTGGAATCTTCAAAATCCTTGTAAAGGCCTCCCTCTCGAACCCCAATCTGTACTGCTAAGCTTAGATCTGTATCCTTTGCCCATAGAAAGACTTTCTTGTCCATGAAGAGGACTCTATAGCCCTTGTCTTCTAAGCCAGCAACAGATAAAAGATTCTTCTTTAAACCAGGAACATAAAGAATATCATCAATATGAAGAACTGTACCTGAGTCAAGTTGAAGTGAAGTTGAGCCAACTCCTTCAATCTTGTAAGTGGAGTCATCTCCAAGTTCTACCTGTGTGGCTAACTTCTTCTTTCTGTAACTGGTGAGAGCTCCACGGTTACCTGTCATGTGCCTAGAGGCACCACTGTGCACCAACCAAGAAGTGGCACAATCTGTGAAAGAACCAGTGAGAGCAGAAATCAAGTAGTACTCTCTTCTAGGCTCTTCATCTTTGTTAGTCTTGGTTTTCTTCTTCTTCTTTGGTTCTTCTTCTTCTTCATCTGCTTCTGCAGCAGAGGCTTGAAACCTTCGCTTGGGTTTCTTCTTGTTTTTCCTGCAGTCCTTGGCAAAATGTCCAAACTTGTGGGAATTATAACATTCCACTTTTGACATGTCAAAGAACTTACCTTAGAGGTTTCTGTCCCTTCTTTTGCCGAGGGAAAGGCTTCTTGAACTTATTTGTCTTAGCTGCAAGTGCAAGGTTTCCTTCCTTGGTTACCTTGCCTGAGGCCCCTCCCTCTTCTTCTATGCAATCATGCCAAAGCCTTTCAAAGGTTGGTTGATTCTCACGTCCACTGACAGATGCCATGAAGGTTTCCCAACAACATGGGAGACCATCAACCACAGTTTGCACAAGGTCATCATCATCAACAGTAATACCAATAGCAATGAGTTGATCTCTTACCTATGTAATCTTTGTGAAGAAAGAACCGGCACTTTCATCCTTGTTCAACTTCAAAGTTCGTAGCCTCTTCTTCAAAAAGCTCTTCTGACTGGGAGCCTTCTTTTCATATAGGTTGGCCAAAGCATCAAAGCATTCTTTAACAGTCTTCAAAGCTATGATGTTGGGCATCACCGTCTCTTTGATAGAATCATAGATGATTCTCCTTAGCCTTACCTTGCTTCCCCTTGTAAGAAAGCCTACCAGCATTAGATGTTGGCTCTTCAATGACATTAAAAACAGTGTCATCCAAGCCATTCTCTTCTAGAATAGTTGTTAACCTGGCCTTCCAAGGGTTGTAGTTGGCTGAACCTTGTAGCTTCTCTTCCAGTCTGAAAATGTTGACAACCATCTCTGCCACTTAGTCAAATGTTAAGTCTACAAAACTTATCCCAAGGTCTAGGAAAACAACAACAGTGTCCCTTTACTGTGTTTTCACATGCTAAGCTCTGATACCATGTTGAATTTTAGCATTAGCATGAATACTTAAAAAATTTGCAGACTAACTTTAAAGTTTAAACAAATGACAAGTGCAATAAATTAACATCAATCACATCAACACACTGAACACAAGATTTTTCACTGGGGAAACCTTTGAAGGACAAAAACCACAAAAAGCATTAGTAACTCATCTCGTAAATGAGATGACTGAAATTCTTCAAAAAAGTTCCACAAACCCCAATAGGGTTAACCACAATATCAGAAGATCAATTTTTCCAAATTACATAAAAATACCCAATTAGGGCTTTTTCAGAAATTAGGGCTTGTAGCCCCTTTCTCTCTCCTGCCCAACAGGCTGCCCGAAAATCCAGTTAGCTGCCCAGATCTGTCCTTGTCAGCTTACCCGTCCGTACAGTTGCCCAAATCTCTGCCCGGCCGCACTGCGTTGATATGCCAGTTGACTATTTCTCTGCCCGGCTGTCTGCGTTGACCTGCCTGTCAACTGTCTTCCCTGCCCAGTTGTCCTATGGCAGCTCTATTGCTGCCCGAAGGGCTAGCAGCCGTGGCTCGTGGCCTTACGGGTTGGCCCGAGGGCCTTTGCTAGCCCACCAACCCTACGAGCTTCTACAAGACCCTCACGGGTCTGCCCACAAGTTACCTGGAGGGCCTATTAGGCCACGACAACCCTCACGAGTCTGCCTCATGTCTACCCGAGGGTGCCGTAAGGGCCACAACCCTCTCAAGTAGGCCTGTTAGAGGCTTCCCGGAGGTGCCGAGAAGGCAGAGCCCTAAGTGGCTTGCCCATGAAGGTGGAGAGAAGGCCAAAACCCTCAACGCTGCCCAAAGAAGAAATTCGGGCAGCCCATGGAGAAGAGTGAGGCTGCCCGTGGAGGTCTGAAAGTACTGCCCGATGAGAGAAGGGTTGCCCAGAATAAATTTTTTGTTGAAGAGGAGGGTTTGATAAAAACCCTTAAGACAGAAAAATGATAGAAACCCTAGCTTAGGGTTTGCCTTCAATGGATGATGATGCCCTAGCTAGACTCATCCATGCTAGGGCACAATCACAAAACTTTCTTCTTCAACATTTGAGATCTTCTGAAGAGCAGTTGTACCTGTGAGAACAAGTGTGTGTGAAATAATGAATTGGCTTGATCTTCTTTTACATCCTTTTGAGTCCCCTGTAAGTGGGCCAAAATTAGAAATCTCAAAATAATAATATTTTATTATTTTCTAATTTTGACTTTTGCCTTTAGTGATGCTAAAGGTGTTTTTGTACTTTCACTTATACACCTTAGTGGTACTAAAGGTCGTCATGTATTTTTTACTTTTGCTATAGCCTTCTTTAAGTGCCCCTTGTGGTCATCACTTGTGGTAAACGTGGTCTTTTATTTCCATTCAAATTACATCGTCATAAACCAAGAGAGTTACTAATGCTTTTATCTCACACTCTGTGTGACACCAAGATCAGGTACTAGGGTGTCTTAACCAAGGGTAGCTAAGCCTTAGAGAAGATCGCAAAGCCCATTAATCAAGGGTCAAAGTGTCACACATGCCTAGACCCAGTCTAGGGCTTCTAGTGCCTTCCTCGTAACAGACCAGGTGCCTCAGACATAGGCTGCATAATTTGACACTAGGTCAAATACTTGGTAACAGACCAAGCGCCTCCATTCTCCAAGAGAATGGCTACTGAGAACTAAGCTGAGTCTCCTAGTACTAGACTGGTCCACATCGTGGTCCCGGACCAGATGTCTACCATTCCACAGAATGGTCACTCAACACAAGGTTGAGTCCCCCAGGGCAGAGATGGGTCCATATCATGGTCAATGACCAGATATCATCATTCAACAGGATGATCACTCAACACTAGGTTGAGTCCACACCATGATCCCGGACCAGGTGTCCCCATTCTCCTGAGAGAATGGCTCTCGATGCTGCTCAGAAAAATCAACAACTCAGTCATCCATGCTGTTACCCCTCGAGGTGGGTTCCGTGTTTCTCTGGCCAATCTATTTTTGCTTCAAATTCAGCTACTTTACATTTAGTGGCTAGTAACCCTGGCCTCTGGGGAAGTAAGTCTTTTAATTTTAGCATCAGGGTCTTCATGGACAGCGGCAGGAACACCAGTCACAGTCTCAGACTTCTTGTTTTCTTTAGTAGTAATAGCTATAGCCTATAACTGGATGTTAATTTCTGAATTATGGAGGGGTGACTGGTCTGGTATCCCCAGTGGTAAGCCGGTCACCCCAGCATCTGTATCTTCTTTTTGCTAATATGATCTAATAGAATCCGAATTTTACAAAAAGAAAACACTAATGTTCATGAAATGATAAAAAACAGCAAAACAATGACAGCTGGGGTTTCTGCAAAACATTGTGTGAAATGGGGTAAAACACCTCTTTATTTCTCAGATAGGCATGTTTTTCCTGTCCCACAAGTCCAACACATTGGGACTCTTCCTTCTGTGAGTCAGACTCACATGGGACACATGTCCTTTGTACAACATGTGTCCAATATGAGTCCAACTCACAGAAAGGGCCAGACAGCACATCAGTGAGTCCAATTTATCGGATTGCAACATGTTAGAGTGGGTAAACATTTCAGATATCCTAGATTTTAAGTATAGCACAGTCACAGAGGTTATTAAGAAGTAACTTTGGCTAAATTGACTGCACAGTGATGCACATGTGATTACTTTGCAGAGTCTGATTGTGTGGTATCAGAGTTGAGCTTGCCTGTGATCAGCAGTTGGAATATTTGCATTATTCAGTACTGAGCCAAAAAATTGAGGTTTCTGTGTATCAGCACAATCCTAAGTGCCTAAAAATTAGAGCATAAGATTTCCAACATGATATCAGAGCTTTTATTTATGCAATTTTGATCCATAGATCTGATAGTTGATTAAGCATGAACTGAGGCATGGCTTACTATTATGCTATCTATGGCAATTCTGATCCATAGATCTGATGACCGATAGATCCTGAAAATTAGAGCATAAGATTTCCAACATGATATCAAAGCTTTTATTTATGCAATTTTGATCCATAGATCTGATAGTTGATTAAGCATGAACTGAGGCATGGCTAACTATAATGCTATCTATGGCAATTCTGATCCATAGATCTGATGACTGATAGTGGATGAAGCGTGAAATGAGACATGGCTTACTATTATGCTACATTTTGGCTTCATAGAATGATACAGATATCATGTGTCCTTTGGACATGAACGTCCTCATCATAAACCTGCTGATCATTTTTTAATCATTTCTCTATCATTGTTATCAATGCATCTCTAATTCCTTACGAAATATATTATGACTACAGCTAAACCCATGCCATATCTTCTTGCGGAGCAGACAATGATTAGTTCTGTAAAAAATTGATCATATACCTTAGACGGTGTCTATTGCATGCTGTAAAAAAGGCAACAAAACCATTCACAATGCTTCGCACAGCACGGAACACCTGCAATTTTGTTCCAGATCCAATACAACCCTCATGTCAGTTTCAATAGGCATACGAATCAAACTCTTGCAATAAAGTTCATTGATTTTTATCTCTAAAGCTAGCAGAGTAACAAAACCCTGAGTAAAAAGGACATTGAACCTGAGAGAAAAGGTCATTCCAAAGTGCACGCCAAACTGGAACTGTATTTTTATTGGTTGTGGTCCCAGTAATTGATATCAATTGGAAAGTCCCACTTAGAGACTGGAATGTCCTTTTTCCAAAATCAAAAATCTCAGATGAGATCAGAGCTACAGAATTCAGCAACTTGAAGACTAGCCGTATGGGAGTGACAAGCAACTCCCAGAAGGCAGAACCTATAGGGTATAAAATAGCTGTTACTGCAAAACAATCCATAAAAAACTGTCATTACCAACATGTAAACGATAGAAATACCAACAAGAATCCATAGATGTAGTTATATGAATATCCACTTGTAGAAAAATCAAAACAATGCTGCAACTAAAATAAAGAAATTCCAATATCCAGTTCCAGAGGGTAGAAACATACCCAGTCTCCATAATAGGGATAATAGAATCAAGAATGGCCAGATTAGTATCTGAAGTAAATATACAACACAGCTAAATGTTGAGGACATGACCATCCAAACCATATTCATACAGTCCTCAGCTTTATCAACATAAAGATCCCAGAGTGGTAAGATAAATTCTCCAAGTTCCACAAGTGGCTCAACCATGGGTCTTGCCAGTATAGATGTCAATTGTTTAGCAGCACGAATGACAGTCAATGACCACCTGAATGCCTTTTCAAAGTTCTGTAGAAAAAGCATTGTGCCTAAATATTTAAGGCGGGAAACCATCTCCCAGGCTTCTATCCAATCAAACAGAGGACCACAAATCCGTGATGCTGTAGCCTTGAGGACAGGTACATTTTTATACAAATCATAAAATCCAATCAGAACAGTAGTGATAGAAATTAAGATGTAAAGAGTTCTTGCTAGTGGACGCATCCATGGACAATACATCTGGCAGAATATTGGATAGGATTGAAAAAATATAACCCAGGACGGCAACCCAGACTCCAATAATCTTAATAACCGCAAGTCAGATGTAATCACCTTTTTCAGTTCAAAAGGAAGCCAAGCTTCATTGAACTTAAAAATGATAAGTACATCCTTGTAGTCAACAATCTCAGAAGCTGACTGTGCAGTTCTGCCAGCGGATATCTGATCGTTTTCAAGGACACCCCTTGGACACACAGTCTCAAAACAGCCTTTTGCCATGTTGTAAGAACCTGGATAATTTCCGAGGCCCAATAAAATATCCTCAGGTAATGATCTTCTTTCTCTTTGAGCTTCAGATCCCATACTGTAAACTCGATACGGTCCCTTATTTTCAGAGAGTAACTCCATTCTATCCAGAGCATTGTGAGAATTTCCCAGTAGTTTTTTGTCATCATGATATTCAAAGGTATTAAACTCTGAATTATAGGAGCTCTCTTTGGATTTTATTGAGCAATCATGTGGCAGACTATCTTCAGAAATACCACAAGGGCTTAGGCCAGTCGTTCTCGGACTGTCCTTCTGAGGTATTAAGTCCAAACTCTTCACCATTTCACCATGAATATCATTATCTCGTTGAGCCAAGTTCTCTTGCATATCCATAATATCATAGAATCTGTCATCCTCACCGTGCTCTCGAAACTGAAGGGATGAAGCTTGGATGGAACCAGGAGAAGGAGATTCTTGAGACTTGGGTGTTTTAATATCTGACCATCTACTCAATGAACCTTCAGATAATGCTGAAATGTCAGGTCCTGTACCCAAGCACTGTGATGCAATGCAATCGACAGCTTGTTCAATACTATCAAATTCCATCTTTATCATGGACTTAACTTCAAGCGCGACACAAGTATCTGTCTGTCCAACAGCAGACACCAAAAAATCAGAACGGATTGTGCTGTATTTAAAAATAAACTTTCCATGGGCATAGAAAAATTCAAAAATTGCATACCTGAAGTTCATTAATGTAGTTAATCCCACGGACATCAGCCCAGGCCACTTCGAATGCAACACAGCCATGCAATTTTTGGTGCAGTTCTTTAACAGGAGCCAGGGCCTTACGCTGCAACCTTGCAGCATCAATAGCAGAGAACCATTTGTAAAGATTATCTCTTTTACTGGTAGTTGGAGTTTCCTGCTTGTTATCAACCTTATATTCAGGCCCTTTATTTTCAGACCTTGTTCTTGTATTTGCAAAAGGTGACATTCTAGACTGTAGCCAAAACAAGGTGCAGCTGTCACTCTCTAGAACAATTCAAGGCTCATTTTAGCAAGGAATTGCATACAAGTTGAAACATTTTATGATTTATAAATGAGCTCAATGGATCACAAGGAAATTTAAAAGTATAGGTCTAACCTTGGTAACCATTAGTTGCCATAGTTGTGCTGGGCTGCAATGATTGTCCAATAACCAAGGTCTATTGTCTACCAAGATAAATAGGTTACTGCTCTCACATGTCAAATATAAGTAGAGGCTGGATACATAAGATTGCAAGTCCCTGCAAGATAGTAATGAAAAGGTGCTTAGTAGCAATGTGCGAAAGTTTTCAGGTACTGATAAGACACAAGCAATCTCAATTCCGACCACAAATTTTTAACAAATACCAATTCATATTACATGTTGACTTAAGTAGCTTTTTTCTCTAACCTGATATCTGATAAATTATGTTTCAACTTCTAAATTTTTGTGTCCAGATACAAGAAATAGAATAACTACTAAACGATCAAAAAAAACTACTTTTCCTTTGTTTACTTACCCTATTTGTAAGCTAGTTAAAGGGTACATCCGATGACGCTGTTGCTGCCCCATTCCTGGACTTCTTTCAGTAGCCACTTCGATATCAGCTAAGTAAAGCCTCAAGATTGGAGCTGAAACATAAGGCAATATAACTACTAAGCACTTGCTGTCAAGTTATATCCAATAATCCATTCAAAGGTCCACGTTCCTAACTGACATCTTTCAAAACGAAACAAAATTATCCTTTCTGTGCCAGCTATCAGAAAAAGGACCAAAAAATGCGAAAGAGAGAGAGACTCTTCAAACCGAATACCAAAACAGAATTATAACATTCTCTGACTTGCAAAATTATAACATTACAACTTAAAGATTCTCTGCCTTGAAACCCAACTACCCCAACTATCATCCTATCAATTGCATCCAAATATCTTTCTAGGATCGGGGCTTTTTCTGGGTGATGACAGTTAAAAAAGGTGGGAGCAACTAGGCTGAGTAAAACACCATTGCAGTCCCATGGGCTCCCCTTTTCTCTCCTTTGAAGAGGATGGCAAGGTATAGTGGAGAAGGCTTCCTCGTTAGCTGTAGCAGATTGTCTGGAATAAGCACAGCTGCGGTCCTATGGCCTTCCCTTTTATCTCTTTCACATGGTACTAAGGATTTGGCGGGATCTTTAGACAGGAATATGATTCTAAAGCCGATAAGCCAGAGGTCTCCCAAAACACTTCTAAGCTATAGAAGGAGAAGCCAGCCCCCAACCAAGCTGGGAGATTAAAATGAAGCTAAACAGTAGAAGTTCCATCCACAAATATGAATTATTCCAGAAAATAAAGCTAGTCTATATCTTCAGATTTACTACAGAAAACATCCATCCACAAATATGAATTAACATCTCTTTGTTTTACAAAGTTTTCATTAAAAGAAAATCATATTAATCATATATCCTAACTTCCTCATTCTCATCTGGAAATTGTGTTTTTTTTTTCGATCCCATCTCCAAAGTGCCGTTTTTAACTTCCCCAAATTTATATTGGATGAGCTTTGATAATCTATTTGTATCCTCTACAAAACAGGATTCTTTCTTTGGAAAATTGGCATCAATATTAATCACAAATCCTAACTTCCACATTCTAATCTGGAAATTGTGGTTTTTTTCAATCCCATCTCCAAAGTGCCGTTTTTAACTTCCCCAAATTTATATTGGATGAGCTTCGATAATCTATTTTTATGCTCTATAAAACAGGAATCTTTCTTTGGAAAATTGGCATCAATATGGAAAATCCCGTTCTTATAAAACTAGTGATAATATTATAATTCATTAATGATACACCTGGCTCACGTTCATAAAATAAGTGCTAATTTTATTCAAGCAAATCATACAGGGACGAACAGTGAGTGAATCGTCAAAATTAAAACTAAACTTCATTTCCACACAAATTCCATATACATTACTCTCCGAGATTTTAACAGAATTCCGACTCAAAATCCATATGATTTCCATGCAATTTTACACGAATTCTGCATAAATCTACACAAATTTCAGACAAGCTCATGAAATACAGCCCTCGGTGACTCGAAAGACAAAAGTGAGGGCTTTTCAGGCAAAGATTACTGAAAACTCTCGGAAAAGAAATCAAATGTAACACGATTTACATGAAAAGGACATTTAAAGGCTGGAATATTCGTTCTGCAACCGCTTGAAATGTTCAAAAAGTCTTCGAAAGAGAGGCGATCCATGGATCATAAGTTGATACCTTTGGATGAAATTGTCGATAAAAAGCTCAATGTGTAGCGGAAAGAAAAAAGAAGAAGAAAGATTTGCCGTTTAAAGCGGCCCATGCATGGTTCATCCGACGGGACATTGGCCGCCCTTGGCGAATACCGATGCCGAAACTACACTACTGGAATCCCGGACGGCCATTTTCGAGTCCACAGAAAGTGTGAACCCGGAGAGAGCAGTCACTCTCCCATTTTCCCTCCGCCATTTGTAATTTGCCTTTATTTCTTGGCCTTCAGGACGCTCCAGAGACTTCGCCGTTTAAACGATGCGCTGGTTGCTTCGTGTTTCACGCGATCTATTCCGCGTTTGCCACGTGGGAAGATGTTATTTGTTAGATTCATGCAAGCGATCTCTGGATACTCTTTCCTTCATCTTACCATATTTTTTGAAGAAGATAAGATCAACAAGATGACAAGTCTTCTATTCAAGATTTACAATAAAAAGTTTTACATAGAAAAGAGTTAGCGCTGTGATTTTTTGGTCCTTTTAAACTACCTATGGACGTTATTAAAATCATTTATTTATTCATTTCGTTTAGATTTTAATTTTTAAGTAATTTTCATCCTCAGAAAAATTTAAAATAGTTATATTTAATGAAATCATATATATATAAATATTTCAAACATTAAATATCTCATTAAATTCCAAAAAATAAATAATACATTTTCAAAAAATTACATCACCGAAATCTCAAATGAGAAAAACTCCAAATAGTTTCGAGTCGGCTATTTTTAACGGTCTCCTCTCGCTACTGGAAAATAACTCTGAAAGGCTTGGCAAGTTGGTCAAGTTTTGTACTCTTGTTTGTTATTACTTAAGAAATGCCTTTTTTCTTTTCTATGCCAGGTGTTAACCATTTAACAAGCAAGGGATCAGTCAGAGGTGATTTAGGGAAAGAGTTTTCTTGGAAGAGAAGGTAATGTTTAATATTTTTTATTTTTTTTAAATAACATTTTGTCTTACTATGAAAATATTTTAAATTCAATTTATGATTGATTTTTACTTTTTATTTTTTTAAATAACATTTTATATCTTACTATGAAAATCTGTTAAATTCAATTTATGATTGATTTTTACTTCATATATGATTTTTTTATTTTTATTACCATGTCAAGAAAATGGTGGTTTGTTGGTGGAGCTAGATGGATTTTGTTTCATCCATGAATATTTTGGTGGTATTATTAGGCCCAGCCTAGTATGATGAGGGAGATCTTGTTTGTGGATATTATTTTGTAACGTTTGTTAATTTGTTACTAACAAAATAATAAAAAATAAAAATTGTAATAATTTGTCAACATAAATGTCCGCCAAAAAAACAACCTAATATGGGGGAGATGTTGTCATGTTTCTACCTAACAAAACAATAAAAAAATTAATTATCCACAAAAAAAATGTGGGTAAAAAAAACACAATATGGGGAAGATGTACCCATGGTTTTGTTGTACATGGTTTAGGAGGGCCTTGCAAATGGTTTTAAGACCATGTACAATGCCTGCTAAACAACCCATGGTTTTAGGAGGGCTTTGCACATGGTTTTAAAACCATGTATGGGGGAGATGTTGTCATGTTAGTTCCTAACAAAATAAAAAATAATAATAAATATATATGTCAGCCATAAATAATATTAAATATTATATGTTGATCTTAAATAAAAATATGTGTCTTTTGGCAAAGTTGTTAGCTCCTTGAGTGCAATACCTAAGAAGAGGTTTGCACCTCACTAGATTTGATCTATCTCTGGCCTCGATAGAGCCTAAGATTTGGATCTAGGCTGATTATTACAAAGTTATCTATTATCATGAATATCTTAGTTGTTTCTATTACAATAAATCATCACTAAGAGATAGAAACAAAATCAAGAGTATATGATTCTAATTTTTTTACAAAATTCCAATCAAACTCTGAATAAAACAAGATGAAAAATATACTCATAAAAGTTGAAAATATAGAATATTTAGACTACATTGACCATGAAACACCCTATTTACAGCGAATTCCAAATTCGAAGAATTTAAAATAGATGAAATTGTAAATTGAAATTGTAAGTTTTGTTACTTAAATTACGATATTTTATATTTAAGTAAATTTAGAACATCGATTTTAGTTTAGAATTGTAATTTCAGATTGTTCATATTGTAGTTTCAAGTGCGTCTTTATTATGTGGTGATAGAATAATGGATAAAAACATGTTGAATCGTAACATTAGATTAGATATGGCATGTATGGCCATATGAACACCTTGCTCTCAAAGGGATGTACATAACTCCCCATATTTGAATAAGGGAAGGAATATGGAAAAGAGTTTGTGAATATTTATGGGAGGGAATGGTCATAAGTGGGAGAAGTATGTAAAATAAAAAAATACAAGAACATAATATTTTGTCGGGGTTTGAAGCATTAAACAATGTTGATCTGACGTCGATATGGGATGTGCTTAGAATATTGGTGAAAAGAGTGGTGAATTTTCTTTTCCTCTTCTATTGGTGGGGAATGGGTTCATGCCCTAGGATTAGTGTCATCCTCTAGATCTATGATGGCTTCACCAAATAGTTCATCTTACTACGAGATTGTTAAAAAGAATCCCCTCCTTGCGTTTATTGGTAATATCCCTGTAGCAATTAATACAAATGGGGGAGATTATGGTTGTCCTCTGCTCAATCTTACACATAAGGGTATTCAAAAAGGGGGGTTAAAGCATTATTTCTCTTCTATCAATACGCACAGTGCTAGGAAAGCAAAAACAAATGATTCTGACTCCAATTCGAACCTATCCATTCTGTTGAGAAAAAGGATAATCCTTCCTCCTCCAACTCCGGGGCTCTTAGAGATGTTAAATCCCTATCCATGGTTAAACAATGATCATGTTCTCCCTAAATATTCGTGGAGTGGGGGGCCTCCACAAGTCACTTGCCCTCAAATGAATAATTAAGAAAGAGCAACCGAGTATTTTGTTTTGCAGTTTTTGCAGAAGACCATGGTGGTAGGGGAAAAAGAAAGGGTTTTTTTCTCTAAAATTAAACAAGACTGGGTGGTGGTAACTACGGATACAGTTGGTCAATTGGGTGGACTCTTTGCAGCTTGGGACCCAAAATCTGATATTTTTTCTTCTTATGCAATTCCTTTGGGCATTCTTTTATCAAGGAAATTACTTGGTTATCCTATAAATGTTAATTTGATTAATGCTTATGGCCCATATAATGATAGAAGATGCTTCTAGGAGTCATTTGTGGATAATGGTTACCTACAATGCACAAATCTAATTATTGCAAATGATTTAATTTAACATTATCATTTGCAAAAATATGGGGTCAAAATGTGAGGCGAAATTGTTTAAGTTCATTCTTCTCGAATATTTTATCATCTACATGTTTAAATGATATCGACCCCATTCCAATTTCTCCTACGTGGAGGAATGGTTGAATTGGTTTAGAAGGTGTGTCTAAGTGTACTGATAGGTTTCTAATTGTGGATCAACTTTTGGGAGCAATGTCCAAATACATGTCATGGGTTGTTTCAAACTATACTTCTAATCATTTTCCAATTTACTTAGAATTTGAGTTCGAAGACAATAGATATAGTTACCAGTTTAAATTCAACCACTCCTCATTGATGGAGGAGAATTTTAAACTCATGGTTCGAAAGGAATGGTTGAGTTATGACAACGAAGTATATTCTTCGACCACACACTCCTTTGTTTAGAAACGCATAAGGCTTAAACATGCTATAAAAGGATGGGAAATATAAAAGAAAAAATCTCTGAAAGTTGATATTGTGTGGATAGAAACATATATTCACTTCTTCTCGGCTTCTAATTATTTGGGTCTTCAATCTGCACAAGATAAGAAGTTCTTGCTAGAACTGGAATTTGAAAGAATAAAGATCTTAAAAATTCAGGAGGGAACTAGAAAGTTGTGTGATGTGGGTCTCTTTAGGTGATCAAAACAATATTTTTTTTCAAAAATTTGCCAATCATTGGAGGGTTCAAAACTCTATCTGGACACTAAAGACTCGGGATGGTGTCCAGATTGGGGATTTAGAATCATTACAAAAAGAAGCTATTAGACATTTCAGATCTTTTTATTAGGATCAGTCCAATCCTACTATACTTAAACGGATTAAAGTGATTAAAGAATTCCCTCATTATTTCTCTAAGGAGGATGGAGATATGATTTTGAAATTGGTTACCAAGGATGAGATCCTATTTATTCTAAAAGAATTCACAAAGTCAAAAATCCCAGGACCAGATGGTTGGACGATCGAGTTATATATGGAAGTTTTTGATATCATGGGTGATGAAATTCTTGATGTTGTTGAAGAATCTAGAAAATTTAGTAAGGTTTCAAGGGCTATCAATGCAATTTTTTTTCCTTTATTCCGAAATTGTCAAATCCAAGCTCTTATGAATATATTAGACCCATATCTTTATGCAACTTAATTTACAAAATCATTGCCAAAGTAATTGCTAAAAGGATAAAACCTTTTTTGTCAAAGAACATCTCTAAGGAGCAATTTGATTTTTTAGACAATAGGCAGATCACAGATGCTATAGGTGTTTCTCAGGAGGCCTTTCACAACATCAAATCCAGAAATCACAATGCCTTAATATTGCAATTGGACCTATCAAAGGCATATGACCGGGTAAATTAGGTATTTCTTCATATGGCTTTACTTCATATTAGATTGCCATGGAAGGCCATTCAATGGACTATGGTGTGTGTTTCTTCTGTAAATTACTCGGCTCTGATAAATGTCTACCCAACTAATTTGTTCAATGCTTCAAGAGGACTAAGACAAGGTTTCCCACTCTCGCGTTTATTATTCTTAATCATTATGGAGGGATTAAGTCGTTTAATTATTAAGTAAAGGGATGAGGCCCGGATTAAAAGTATCAATATCTCAAAATTTCCCATCACGCATCTTTTAATTGTGGACGATATGTTGCTCTGTGGCATTGGTTCTTTACTTGAATGGTAATCATATAAAGGAATTTTGGACATATTTTGTAACTCTATAGTTATGCAGATTAACGCTACAAATTCCTTGCTTTTAAAACATAATTTGAAAGATCAGGTTGGTGCATCAATTCATAGAATATTTCCCTTTGAATTCAAAGAATTTGTTGAAGGCTCAAAGAACCTGGGTTATTATATTAAGGAAAATGATTACTAGACAAAGTATTGGCTCTAGCTGTTAAAAAGTTTTGATAAAAGAATAAATCACTGGTGCTGGAGGTGGTTATTTGCAAGTGGTGGGATTACGATGGAAAAGTCTATGCTTGATAATTCATCGGTTTACTAGCTTTCTCTGAACAAAATTCCTAAATATATTCTTCATTGCATTCATTGCAAAATCTTCAACTTTATTTGGTCAAGTGCAAAAGAGCAACAAAAGTTCCACCTTGTGGAATGGGAGCAACTTGCTCTCCCAAAACATTTGGGGGGATGGTCTTTGAAAAATATTTTTGTATTTTTCAAATGTTCTTCTAGCAAAAAAAACTGTGGCGAGCTATTTTTGGTGATAGTTTATGGAGTTGTGTTCTAAAATCTAAATATATATGGAATTTATCGGTCAATCAGTGGATCAAATCTAAAGATAAGAAATCAAAGGTGACTTAAACATATGGGTAGGGCTCCTTTCTTGTTTGAAGACATTAACTGATTCGTTGGCCTAGATTCCGGGCAATGGACGTTCTATTTTAATTGGTGAAGACCCTATTATGGGTGGCCCTCCAATGTATCAACTTTCTTCGGAAATAATTTTATTCCTTCGCATGAAGGGTTATATCTCCTTATATCATTGTGCGGTTTCGTCTTCACATTCAATTATTTCCTCAAGGTGGATTAATGTAAATCAACCTTGTCTTTGAGATAGTTTGGCAATAGAATGTAATACATTTACTCAAGGTTTATACAAAGGTAACATTCAACTTGGGGAGGTGGACGACTCTATATGTTGGTCATGGAATACTAAAACATGTATGATATCTACTCGGTTGGCCTACGAAGCTATCACTTATTCTTTCTCTTCACTTAATAATTGGTGGCACTTTGCTTGTTGGAGATGGATTATTCCTCACAAAGTCAAGATATTTATATGGCTAGCACTGGAAAATAAAATTCTCTCCTGGGATAATTTGTTGCGTTGTGGTTTTCATGGACCAAATATCTACCATCTTTGCTTTGCGGGCTCAAAATCATTGTTTAATCTATTTATCCCCCGTTCATTTGCGAAACAGGTTTGGGCCTCTATATTTTCTTTTTGCAAGATTCATTTTGATTTGTCTAGTTCCTCCTTTACAAAATGTTTACAAGTTTGGTTCAGATCGTGGCCAAAGTGGGGTGAACTAACTATTTCATCTATTTGGAAGGCAAAGAACAATTTCTTTTTTGGAAAACATATCTCCTTCATCGATCAAATAGTTATCATTGCAATTTCATCTTTTTTGGAGCAAAAAGGATGTCAAATTGATCATACTCTTCGCAACAAGCCCCCCCGTCCACCTCCATGTATTCCACATGGTGTTTGGGCCCAATTTGATGGAGCTTCTTAGGATGGTGGATCCCGTTGTGGTGCTGGTGTTGTCATTCATCTGGATGAGGACTGATATATTAATCTTAATTGTCGTCCAGGTACAAATACTAAAGGTGAGATATTGGGCTTATGGTTGTTTTTATACTTTGCTAAGAGTCGAGGCTACATATTACAACATATTGTTGGGGACTCTTATATTATTATCAACTGAGAAAATGAGGAGGATGATATTAATTCTTTGCACCTTCGGTCATGGTTCATGGAAGGAGATCCATGCTTAATGCATCCCCTCATATCTCTCTCGCACATATCTTTCGTCAGTTCAACCATTTGGCGGATGATCTATTTTGTAGGGGACTAGATTATCTTGAGGGCGCCATTTTTGTGGAATTTTGGCGTGGTGGTTCCATAGTCTTAGAGGACCGCTTGGGTCTTTATTAACTATTCCTTTTGGTCGACTTGTCTCATAACTTGTTTGGTGATTTGGGCACTCTTTTATTTCGATGGTTGTACTTTTTTGGACTTCATGCTCTGCCTTAGTGGCTTACTTATTCTCGATTTCGGTTTCTTGACTCTTATCCTTTATCAACTTTGCTTTGGTGTGAGACTACCTTGGAACCGTAGATGAGGTTTCCAACGTGACTATATACATACTTTTGATAATTAAAAATATAATTTTTTTCTATGAAAAAAATACAATAACACATAACTATAACCTTTACATAAAACAAATAAAGGAAATACAAAAAGAAAATGCAAAGTCCGGACTTTAGAGAAATACTTAAAATGTTAGTTTATTTATGATGTGAGAGATTGTATCAATCATTGATATGAAGAGGCTATTTACAAAAAAATGTGATGAGTTTTGTCTTCTTATGTTTGTTGTAACTAAATTCACATTGTTTGTTTGTTGAGAAGTCATTTTCCTACTGTCATTCATTTAGTGGACTGCCACCGAATAAAGCATGGCTGATTTTCGCAGATATAAAAATTAATAGAACACAACTTTCTTCTGAACGAAGGCAATGTTATCCTAAGAAAAAATCATCCACCATTTTTAATTTTTTTATATAAAATAGTTTATTAAAGTAATAAAAAAAATATTTAAATATTTTTCATTTATAATATCTTAAATTTCAATTATAATTAGAATTAAACATTTTTTATTAATACATTAAATATTTTATTTTATTTGAATATCATAATACTTTGTAGTAAACAATTTAGTCATCAAATTTGATTCCTGTGGACAAAACCAAAAGACACATGGACAATGCACATCATACCAAATATAAATTTATTGGTTTTGAAAAGATTATATTTGAAGAAACACATGCACACCATACGAAGCTACTCATTTATTTGTTTCAGAAAGCGCGTTTTCTTTTAAAAGGACAAAATTTGAGTACATTAAGGATATACCTATCGAGATTCGATAGGTATAATTAGACATGTCAAATAATCCATTCTAAACTATATTATAACATTTAAAATATTTGAATCATTTAAATTGATTTATTAAATTATATATTATAAATAATGAATATATAAAGTTTATATTTTAATTATTTGAATTGATTTATTAAATTATATATAATTTTTTTTAAATTAAACATGAATAATTAGTAATAAAGAATTGAGATGAAAAAATTATAAATGAAAATTTATGAGTTCAATTCTCCTAAGATACATAAAAAAAACTTAATTTCAACATGATAGAGAACATGGGATATTGAGTATCTTAGGTTATTAAAAGAAGTTGAAAATACTCTTACATATTTTAGAGAAAAACACAACAATAATAAAAAATATAAGTATCTTGAAGTATTTTTTTAATAAGAAACATGCCAACAATTATTATTCACCAGAATCAAGGTATGACCATAAATTACATAATCTACTAATCATTACATAGGGGCTCAACAAAAGCATCATGTCACTTACAAAAATTATTATTATTCCGGAAAATCAAGGTATGACCACATATTATATAATCCACTAATCATTACATAAGGGCTCAACAAGAGCACCATGTTACTTACAAAAATTGAATCTAAGTAGAAAAATAACAATCATTTCTTCCAACTACCCAAAGTACATCCAATGGACATAACCTATATATTTTAAAATTATTATAAAAAATTAAAATCGCTCTTATATATTTTGAAATAAAAACTTAAAACTCAATTAACAAAAAATTTGTTTTCCTTCAAAAAAAAAAAACTCAAAACTCATAAACATCTCACTAAATTGAAAATCTTCACTCCCATTTTAACCACTTAATGAATAAATTTTAACACTTTCTTAAAAACAACTTTAGAATATATATAAAATCTAATTTCTTCTATTGAAATTGCTGCTGCAATAATGACTATCATAAAATGATATAAAGCCTGCATTGGAGCATGTGCATTTGTAACATCACAAAGATATGGCATGTGAAGCCATATGATCAACCTACCTTTTAATTATTGAAGGGATGTAGGTGGCCCCAAACACTTGGAGAATAAGGAAGTATGTAAGTGGGTATATACGGCCATGGTGAGAGAAATGTGTAAAAAGGCAAGAATGCGTAAAGAGACCTAAAAGGCAAGAATACATAAAGAGACCTACGAACATTGATTAGCATTCCCTATATTGATAAAAAGAGAAATATGAACATTCTTCCCCTTTCCTTAGTATACTTCTTTAATAGGTATATGGGAGGTTGAAAGGTAAAGTGGTTGATGGGAAGGTAGAAAGAGCATTTTGATGATGTGAATGAACTCTAACAAAGTTGCAATCTAAGTTCTCATCTTTTATTATATTTAATATTTATAATTATTTATTTATCTTAACAGATTTTTGTAAATGCAATGGTGTATATCTATACTTGTGGGATAAAATAAGAGAATGGGAGTTTATGGATATGTGTAAGAAAGAGAAAAAAAGAGTTACTGTTATTTTTAATGCATTGTTTATGTAATCATTTATTTATTTTTAATAATTTATGGTGACTTTAAATTAAATTATGTAAAGGTTTTTTTTTCATTGTAATATTTTTAATAAGATGAGACGCATTAGATTTATAGAGAAGTGGATTTGAAGTCAGAGGAATGTTATGCTTTTATGAACAAGAGAAAGTTTATCATCAACAACAACTTTAAGATATTATATTGGGGTGTGGTTTAATAGCATCCACATAAAGGTTAATTTCAATCCAAAAAATTACAAATTACAAATAAACAAAGAAAAGGCAAGGGACTCAAACACACCACATCTTTAAGGTATTGTGTTGCAATGAAATATTTAATTGTATTCAAAGAATTGTAAAATTTGGCTAAGACTTATACAATGGTTTATTGGACGAAGTATATGTGTATCTGCAATGTATTCTCAACAACCAAATGCATATATAAGTCATGACATTACGTTCTTATTAAAAATTGCCCAAATTGTCCTAGCAATGAAGTTTAGCTCTAATATGATAGTGTGGTTTCCCCACTCAACACTACCAACCATAAGATGGGTAGCCACTAAACAAAGAATTCAAATTTTAGCCCTTCGAAGTCATATCTCCACAATACCCCAAACAAAGTCTTGCACAGGGACCATAATTAAATAAAGTGCATGCTCAATGCAAAATAATAAAATGTAGTGGAATATTCAAGCATGAGACAATACGAATTCATGGCAACCAAATATTCATGACTATATTTCATGTAAACATGCACACAACATGCATATTCATATATTTCAATAACATGAAATACAATTAATTTACATGATCATAAGCAGAGACAAAACACTTGTCTTTTAATAGAAGATAGTCCAAGAAATTGGTTGCATGAAAGTAATTTTCCATCCAACCATAGGCATCCAATGTAGATACCAACCCCAAGTCGAATTATGAACCCACAAAGATGAAGGGACCACGCTAGAGGCTTCTAGCTCCCTCAATCCAACCCATTTCCTCTCGTGTTCAACTAATTTTCTCATTATAGAGCATCCGAAGCATCTCATCCAACCATGGCACTCTCTCCCACTACCGCACACAACACAAGGAAGATATTTCCTTTCTTTGCTCAATAGTTCCTCAAGGATATTCTTACCTTATAGTGCTCTTCAATGTAGGTAGAAAGAGTATAATATGTTGGATGCTTTCTGGGAATATCCAAAAAAATACACTTGGATTTCAATTGTACAATGAGAAAAAGATATATAGTTGGTGAATGTTTCCTAACTTGCTCTCCCTCTTGATCTCCTACAACCATCTATTTCTCACCCAAGGTCTACAATATGTCTTTCACATTATTGAATCGATCAATTGCTAGACTAGTTCATGGTTAGCAATGGTGAGAAATACATGAACAATGTAGATCATGAATGCAAAAGATTGATAGATGAATAAAGTGAATGGCAATGAGAGATGAGGGAATGATGGCTGAAATTCCTTTTAAGAGGAGGAGTGAAGTACTATTATACTTCCCCGTAATGATTATACTCAACCCCCACTTTAATAACTATATGAGAAGACTTCCCCACCAACCTTTACATGCTTTCAATGATTGGGTTTCTAAGTCAATGGAGGTAGATGCTTCATTAAAGAGACATAGTGGAAAAGATATGAGTCCATAGGATGACACTTAGTAATAGAGGATTTACTTTCCCATATCCCCCTCTTTCATGTTCCCTTCCGATGCAAACATAGCCCCTTTCATTCTCTCAGCAACCATCTTGGACCATTGTGTATTATATTCCAATATTGATGTCTACATAGCTTGAGTTCATTGTGGCAAGCTTATCACTCAGTCCATAAAAGTATATTGACATCATATATGTTTAGCCATTCACTAGTTGGGAATTGGCCTTGATTTCTGTCCTAAGAATCCACATTAGCATATTTACATAATTTGCATATGAGGTCATTTATTTAAGGTCACATGGCTTAATTTCAATCATTATAACAACACATTTACAATTTATATATAATTTGATCTAATACATTCCAAAGGTCAAAACCATGGCATCGCATCCCCTTGGGTTTATATTTTGTGTTTACAAACATCATATGTTACATATCCTAGATTTATATACTAAGACAATGAGAATCCTCTCAAGATTTTGGACTTTAATATGGATATATTGGATGTTATATTGGTTGTGGGTATTGCAAACATTGAAATCTCAGTAACAATGATATAAATCAATCAAATTAGAAAAAAAATAGAAAAAAACAAAGCTCAATTTATTTTTCTCTTTTGAAACTTATGGCTATAATATAAACCAATTTAGTTATCAAGTAATTTTTCATTACAATAAGATCTCGGTTTCAAAAAAATTGTTACAATACGAACCTGCCCAACCTTCTATCCCATCAAAATTATAGTAATTTAGGAACGCTCCTCTCCAAGCTTTTTGAGCACAGAAAGAAAACTCTAAAGCAAACCAATTAGTTCCTTACTTTTCTTTCTTAATGTACAAATAACTAAAATTGGTCTAAGTAGACGTTAACTATCATCATCATCATCAAAAACAATTTTATTGTTTAGAAGAAATACGAATTTCATATATGTGTTCTTTTTTATTATAAAATGTCTTTTCTATGTATTAAAATAAATTACTTCCCGCACATTTAAATTTACTAATAAGAATTACATAAAATGCCTTCGAGGGATGGTAAAAATGAAAGAAGACATTCGCGTGGCCCCAACCAACTTAAC